>JARGYA010000292.1:0-175412 GCA_029204335.1 Mycena vulgaris | reverse complement strand
TCTTCCTCGCTTAACATACCACTGACACGGGACGTAACTACTGTTACTCAGGTCTGTCTACTCACCCTTTATGTTGTCTCATACTCATTTATCTCCGATCAGTTCATTTTACCGTCAATTGCTTCACCGAGTTGCCATTAGGGCTGGTGCGGTGGAGAAGTTAGACCTCATTTACAGTAGTTACATTATATTATCTTTGCATGCCACCATTATATAGTAGTTGGTAGTGGTTACCATGAATACAATATACCATGCTTTTTCACTGTATTCGTGTTTTGACTATCTTCAACGTCTGTGAGCTGCTATTGAAGCAGCGTGAAGCAGCTTCAACCATGGTGACTATGATATCTATGGGTGCTATGAGCTCTATGGCTATGGTCACTTCATAGAGGACACTAACATTATGGTGGTCTATGAAACAAAAACCGCCCCCTCCCACCTTCTATATAGACGGCAGGTTGCTATGAGATCTATCGTGTCTTTGTTGGGCTATGATGGTCTCAGAAGCAATTTCAGATTTTCCTGATGTAGTGAACGATAACGTCAAGATTTATACGTTGGCGCTGGAATGATTTCGCTGAAGGTTTACAAGCGGCAGTCAATATATATGAAGCATCCAGAAGCGAGGGAGGGTACACTCCAATGCCAATTCCTACAGCACGTAAGTAAGGATAGGAACTTTGAAATCGCTTAAGTCTATTTCAAACTCCGTCTAACATCTTTTGATCATCAGCGTTTCATCAGAGGTCCGTGCACAGTACGTATATGATCATCAAGAAATCAAAAGGTCAGACGTTCATCTTTCTTTCCCCCCATCATCGCCCAGCAGTCACTTCGGCCCACCGCTCCAGTCCCAACCAGATTTTTTTCGGGCCAGGACATGTCTTCTCTGGCCCTTCCCTTTCTCAGACTTCGCATGCCGCTTCCAAATCGGCTCGCCGCAAGCCCTCAAATGTGCTCGTCCTGCCTCCAAGCGGCCCTGGGGCCTGAATACCACAGACCTCAAGTTCTGTATCGCAACACTCGAGATCGGCCATTCAATTCCTCAAGCGGTGTCTCTTCGTCAAGAGCTGCGGCTCAGTTCAAGGCTTCAACGCTTCAAGCACGTGTCTGTTCCTCTAGCTTTCCTCTTCAATTCCTCAAGTGTCTACCTTGCCATCTTCTGGTGTTCTGCTTTGGCCTCATCCACTCATCCTCATCATCGCTGCGATCCCCATGGTGCCACGATTGTCGTTACTCCGATCCCTGTGCGGCCGTGATGGCCGTGCAAGTCTCAGTATATAGTCTGGCAATACATTTATTTCTCCCACATCGTCGTCGTGTTTGTTTTATCTTGAGCTGCATTGTAATCAATTTGAGTGCAAAAGGAATGGTATGTACCTGATGTATACGCCCTTTGGAACGGCATGTAAGACATTGTAACACAATATATGGCTTGCGCACATTGTAATGTTGACAACAATTGTGAACATTGCCAAATAGCGTACGCTAGACATAAGGCGTTGCGATGTGTTGCAATGTTGGTCACAATTATTGTGAGCATTGTGAGCCTTGCACACGTTGTAACTACTATACATTGCCTTATACTAATTCCCCCCGATTTCCTGATGTCTCAGTCATTAGTCATCAGTATACCGGTTATAGAGACAGAAACCAGACATGGTGACATGGATGAAATTGCGTGGAAAAACCTTGGAAAATGAAGCAAGGGCCAAGACCGCAGTAATTGCACCCGTCTCGATGGTCTTCACGATGATGCCGTGCTTTTCAACCGAGAGCTAAGCACCTGAATTTCGGTGGTCAGGAAGGTCCAGGATAAAGCTTGCCAATCACCCACAATCAACATCATCACTATTGTGATAATGAGATCCTGCAGAAAAATTGCCTGTCAGCCAAGTCTTGAGAGCCGTCGCGAGCTGGGGATCAGGCTCGTCTCATGAGGTCTCTGGGACATCGACGACTACGAGCGAGAGCGCATGTCTATGATCTTCCATCCCTTGGCGGTCCGCCAAGGGCGCCCCCAAGACGGTGTTGTGGATCCTGATCTCCGCATTAAGGGCATCCCGTTCCTCCGTGTCGTGGATGGCTTCGTTTTTTTGAGCTCGTCTAATTTTTGCGAACCCTGGTTCGGTCGGTAACGAACGGCATGGCTAGCCTGGGCCGAGCCCGAATCCGCAGGCAGCGGTATACGCCGTTGCGGAGTGAGCCTCGGATTTGATCAGAGCAGCTTGGGCTTGATGCGCTTGTCGCGATACTTTCGATTACTTATCTATCGAAATCAACGTTGCTGGGAACGACCGATTCTGATGCCCGGATTTCTGGTGCTGAGGGATCCATTCCTGTCGGAGTCGTATCTGAGAACACCCGGGACCTAAAGGACAGACGCAGTTACCTGGGGGATTTAACACAATCCGGGCATCTTCCTTTTGCATTTAATGACTACCAAAACGGCGAAGGGGAGACTGCGGCCCGCGTTGGACTTGGAAATTGCGTCTACGTCCGGTTGTAACTTGGGATGGCCGTATCAATCAGGCAGGAATAAACATCTATTCATCTTTTGTAGAGCGTATTTGCGGGTGCCCGCCCTAGATCTTGAGTCAAAGATCGCACGCCTCCCGCCATTGCATTGTCGTCAAGCTGAAAGTGTCACCTAGCACCTCGCTATTTTCGGTGTTGCTGGGACGAAGCACTAGCTTTCGGTGAAAGCACCCGATCGGTCTTAGACCTTTAGAACAAGATGGTGATATAGGCGGATCCTGGATCCTCAGACGGATCGTAGTAGGTTCGATAGACGCGGATCGTGAAGGTGCAAGTTGATTCCCGTGATGTGCCTGTAGGTGCCGAGGGGTAGACCGAGGTGGAAGGGAGGAGCCTAGACCCAATAAAGGAAACCGGTTGGTTGTACTTACTCCGTGCCTCCAATTTTAGCGATTCGCACACAAGGAGTCGGTGTTCGTGAATATGTTACACGGAGTCGCGACTTTAGACGAGTGGGAGGGAGATAGTAATAAGAAGGATCAAGATCCACTGTGTATAGATAAGCCGCTTCAGTCAATCGTTCCTCGGGCACCAGTTGTCAAGCACAACCCATGCGCCGTTCATGCCCACAAGAACCTGTGGCCGAGTGTTCAGCGGAGATAAGGAGGAAGCAATCTAATCAGAGGATTGAATGGCGTTGGGCTAAATGCAGAGATGGCTGAGGAGTAAAGCTGAGTGCAACGACTGCGGATGTTGCCGAGGATGTAGTATGTCCAGAAGTGGGAATTGCGATGTCGCACCGCCACCCCGGGATCACTTTGGCGTCGACGAGTGATTCAGCGAATGCGGGGACTGGCAACACTGAACGTAATCAACAGTTACGTGGCGCCCACACCCGCCTAAAGGACATGCAAGATTGTTTGGGCCTCGTTCTCCGTCTCCCATATCAATAGCAGGCTGGTCCTGCTATTCGAATTCCTTCCGAGAACCCTAAACTTGCTTTTTATCGCTGGGTCTATCGCTGGATCGATGGCAGGAAAACGCTCCCAACGTTTCAATCTCAGTGCTCCACGGGATACCCCCATCCCCGTCCACCTCTATGCCCCTGCGACACCGGCCAGCGCCATCGCAGACCGCATCTTCAACGATCCAGAGTCGTGGAATGCCGAGACCCGTCTCGGACTCTCCAAGGACGATATTGCTGCATGGGACGTGATAGAGCAGTTCCCGGTGGTCCCCTCTGGCCCAGAATCGGCCGACTTCACTTTGAAGCCGTTCACCAACAAATTCAGGCTCCCCGTCCACCCGGATCTCGTCTCGCCGGAATCCGACCTGGAATCAGATAGCGAAACGTCCTACAACTGGCGGGGCGTCGAAGAGAAGGGCGGCGACGTCCCGTTCATCACTTTCAATTTGGATCGTCTCGAGAAGGACAAGGTGACCGAGCTGGACCGCATGTCCGTGCTGTGGGCGCACGGGAACTTGTTCCGCGCATTCCCCTCCCCTCTCGCCTGTGCGTCCGCCCCAGCGTCGCCTACCACAGATGCCCCGATGGGGCTCTTCCAGCGCCCAATATCGCCGCCCCACCGTTCGCCGACACCTTCGCCGCGGTCCGCCTTGTTCCCGCATTTTTCGCCCCTGCGACGGTCGTCAAAGTCGGCGACGTGGGGCATCCTAGAGTACTACGGGGTCAGCCTGCCAGAGACACCCTGCACCCCGCACGATCCTCCGCGTACCTCAGCCCAATTCCTCCACGTCCCTTCCCACCCGTCGGGTCCACCGCCGCCAGTTCCCAGTCTTGTCGCGACGGCAGCGCCGCAGAAAGCCGTGGCCCCTACGACCGCCCCCAAGGACACACTCGTCATCGCTACCCCCGTGCCGGCGGCGGATGCGCAGAAGGCTGCACCTGCCACAGCACTCCCTACAACCCGAACTTCTGGGGTGCCGACTCCCACCGCCCAGCAGGGAGAGTCGGTGGCTCGGGCTCGTTTGCGTCCCCTCCCCTCCATTCCGCCCCAGGCGTCGCGGAGCCGCCCCCGCACTAACACCACCACCATTCGCCGCCTGCCGCCCACCCCGCCTCCCAAAGATCCGCCTGCGTATCACTCGCGGCCGCTTACAATGCCGCGACCTGCTCCCCTCCCTAACTTGAGGCACCGGACCGCGCTGTCGCTCAGCTGATTGAAGCACCGTTTGCCAGTGGGCTACCATATTATTATCCGAGATATCTTATGCGTATCGCTATTGTCGCCACTCCTTCAGTATCCTTTCTGTACACCTTATTTGTTCATTCCGTACGGCTTGTGAATACGACGGATGAAGCATTACAGTGGATAAGATATGTGATGTCCATAAATACTTAACAGATGCAGAGCAGTAGGAGTAGATGAAATGCAAGCCAGTGTAGTCCCCGCCCATCACTGACACCGAGTGAGACGCAACGGGCTTCAGACGACAACACACCGCCGTTGCTTTACGATCTTGCCCCATTGCCGCCGCATGCTCTCCTTGAGAGCGAGATTGAAGACCTCGTGCACGCCGCTGCCCGTCTTCGCGGAGCACTCGATGTATTTTGCGCCAATCTCCTTCGCAACGCTCCCACCCTGCTCGGGCGATACCGGCGCAAGGCCCTGGGCACCGAGCATGCGACGCGTCTGCTCGTCTCGTCGCAGGTCGGTCTTGGTGCCGACCAGGATGAGCGGCGTGCCCTCGCAAAAGTGCGCCACCTCTGGGTACCACTGGGATGAATCGCGCGGGTTCAGCGCGCGCAGAAGGTCTGAGAGGGTCGACACGCACCTTGTCCTGGACGTTCGCGAGACTTGTCGGAAAGTCGATGGAGAAGACAATCAGGATCACGTCGCTCTCGGGATAGCTCAGCGGCCGTAATCGATCGTACTCCTCCTGCCCCGCGGTGTCCCACAGCGCGAGCTCGATATCCTTGCCGTCAAAGTTGACCTGCGTGACGTAGTTCTCGAATACCGTGGGGATGTACGCCTGTGGAGCTCGTTGGCGGCGACGAGGCGGAGAGACGCGCAGCGCACCTCTGGGAAGCGGTTTTCCGCGTAGACGATGAGAAGACATGTTTTTCCGCAGCCGCCTTCGTGGGGGGATGCTGAGCACACGGTGTAAGAGTGGCGACTTGGGGAGAAGCGTACCGTCCCCTACAACGACGAGTTTCCGCTTGAGGTCTGGCCGGCGCGGGGAGGACGACGACTGTCCTTGAAAGGAGTTGTCCATGGGCGCGACGGAGAGGAGGAAGAAGGGGAGCGGAAGAGCGAGGCTCGAGGACGTCGACGTTCGCACAAACGGATTCGGTTCGTGTCACGTGTCTGTCAAAAGTCCGACACAAGAACTTGAAGAAGAGGGAAATCGTGTTTAAGTGTCTGCACGGATTTGCGCCCCGTTCTTATTCTCCCTGCCGCCCACTCCGGTTCTCGTCTGCATTTCTCTGAGAACAAATCTATTTCTTTTGGGAACAAATGATTGCTCGTCACGTGGCCGTCCGACGGCTTTCTTGATGCCGCCAACGGTCTTTTGGCCAGAGGACGTGCGGTTCTCGGGTTTCTGCTATGGGTGGACAAAACCCGCCTTCTGTATCGCGGGGGTCATCCAGGAATCATCGGTAGGTCGATGTACAGACTTGTTTCGCGCCACCAACCGTGTGTAGTTGCAGGAAGCCGAAGCGACGTTAGCCTCTCTCTACGGCAGGCCCCAATGGACTCGGCTCTCAGAATCCTGCGGCGGTAACCCTGTCATCCTCTGCGAATGCGTTTTTGCCCGCGGAAAGCACGCCCGACATCCGTCGCTCGATTTGACGGGGATAGAGTAACACCTTTTCCCTCGGTGCCTGAACCCTTGCTGACCTCGATGCAGAGATTATACTATTATCTATTACCATAGACACGCCGCTGCATCTCTACGGTTTTATTTTCTGGAGACTCTGGAACCTGGTACGGAATCATCTCCAGCTCAAAAGGCCCGGAGTTCTGCGTACGCAACGTCGCTGGAGCATGATTTTACCCGTCGTCCATCGAGCTCTGGGGGTATTAATGACGTGGTGATTAATCAGGTATGCTCTTCCATAAAGCGATATGCATGCAATTGAATCCTATTCTGCAGTTCAATGCCGCAAAAACAATTGATACCCTCCTGCAACGAAAACCATCGCGGCAGCAACTGTCCCAGTATCTATTCGATATCATGGACGTCTCTCTTTATATTCCACAACGGATTTTATCGCTTGTCAGGCTGCCAAGATCGTCCGCTTATTTAAAGGACTTTTCGGCGACCAGTAGGTTTCGTTTCCTTGAAAGGACGCAGTCCTCACCTCCATATTTTCAGTTCAGCAACTAGACGTCCGGGCTGAACAGGCAGAGTTTCTTACCCACGAAGTAACACCTCTTCGCCAGCACGATCTAACATCCGTCTCGGTGTTCTCAGCGCGATACACCGAGTGAGCACGCATCATTCGGTAATCTCCGAAACTCATGAGATCTAGTTTTTTCAACACCGTGTGGCTGATATTGAATGATATCACAATCGGCGTCGCCTTTGGATCCTTCTTATGCGAAAACCACGTCGTTCTGGCGCGCATGTTGAACCATCTAGTCGAGGTATGCGATTTCTTTGCGCATACCGCTGATCCCTGACGGTTACAGGCCTTTCTCATCGACTGGGTGCGCTGGGTTCTGCAGTGGCTCGATTCCTGGCCTGCAGGCCTCAAATTGAACACTGAGCTAAGTCGTTTCTATTCGCACACGTTCAGCGATCTAGTCGCCATCTGGGGTTGTGCGTACCATTTCTAGAGCACATATTCCTCTCTTCCTTTCTCAGTCACCTCCAGACGTCCTGCACCGCGGGGCGCCGTACCTACCCGCGATCCTGTACGCGTTCGGCGTCCTCAGCGCGAGCGGCATGACCACCGCGATCGCGCTGTTCTCCGATCTGCTGGCGCTGCTCACGGTGCACATATACGTGTGCTACTTCCTCTCGCGCGTCCTGTACGCGCGGCTCCTGCGCACCGGCGGCTCGCTCTGGAATTTGTTCCGTGGTGCGTGCGGTGCCGCTGGACGCGAGCGTCCCTTCTGACTGCCCGCAGGAAAGCGGTTCAACGTGCTGCGCAACCGCACTGACGCCTGGGCGTACGACACTGATCAGCTGCTGTTCGGCACCATCCTCTTCACGCTGCTGGCGTTTCTGTTTCCCACCGTGCTCGCGTACTACGCGCTCTTTGCGATGGTATGTGTGGTGCTGCAGCGCGATCGCTTTGTTTATTTATTTTTTCATCGTAGATGCGCCTCGGGACGATCTTGCTGAACGCGGGTTTGGAGACGCAACTCGCGTTCATGAATCACTTCCCGCTGTTTGCCCTCATGCTCCGCGCGAAGGATCCTTGGCGGCTACCTGGTTCGTTTTATTATTTTGCTCATCCGACCTCAATCGATTATACTTTCAGGCGGCATATACTTCGCAGTCGAATACGCGCCGGAGCCAGTGCTCATTGTCAAAGTATGTCTACTCTATCTTTCTGCCGTAGGGTGCTGATGCCAGAATTTGTAGAATCAACCTGTACCGTTCTCGACGATATTCGTTCAGTACAGTCAGTCTTTATTTCCCTGAGATGATAATTTCTCGATGTTGATGGAGGGTAGTTCGACTGTGGAGCCGCCTAGCGGCACATTATAACCCGCTGCGCTTGCTGTGGTACGTGCTCCGCGGCGAGCGCCTCGTGGCGATTCCAAGGTATTCGATGCGGTACTTTAACAATATTCCGGGACAATAATTTATTTGGGGCTCTGGGAGGGGAAGGAGAAGAATAGACGTCTGGGGAAAGTTGGAGGATAACCGTTAGGCTTGACACTGCAACTCTCCGGCAAATGCACGACCCAGACCATCCTCAATATGTTTCCTGACCACAGGAACCAGTCTGGGAGCGCGATTGATGTAGTAATCCTTCCAAAAGCAACTCTTTCCACAACCACATCTTTCTAGATCGATTTCCGATTCGGATTTCGCGGACTGCGCCTAGGTTGCCCATCTCACGGCACGGAGATTGCGGCACTAATCGCACGATGCCTTGCGTCTGGCCCGAGTGTTCCGACACCTTGTGGAGCGACCGGGTGTACTGCGTCGAGCAGGGCTACGCCTTTCATTGGGCCTGTGCCGACGGTGATCACCTGTCCGACGTGTAGCAAGAGCGTCGTCTATGTTGGCTCCAACTGGTTGATTGGAGTGGAAAATTCATTATTCGAAGATATTCAAAAAACCGGAGGTAGGTAGATGGAGAATATTCTTGCGCAGTTCAGTAAGCATTTGGTTCGCATGGAATAAATGGCAGACGAGTACATACATACTGCGAATCACGTCGGCCAATGTTCCGGCAATACTACGCTTCCCTGATTTACCCCTATCTGACTCGTCCATGTCCGCAGAATGGGATGTGGAAGACTGGTAACGGAATCCGCCCGCTCATCGATCTCAACGACCAGTTCGCCATTGAAAAGTACCATGCCCAACTCGAGGCCGCGCGCCACCGCGCGGAGCTCAACCCCTCGCGGCGGGGCAGTCCTACTCGTTCGCGGGCCTGACCACCCCCCAGCCGAATCACCGCCCCACCGCATGCAGCGTCCCTCCCGTCCCTCAGCTGTCTAACATCTCTCTCGACTCGAAAAACCCCTGCAGGTCGGCGCGGGGAAGCTGTCGGAGGTGTGGACCGCAGTGGCGGAGGAGACGGGGACGAATTTTCTACGATGGGCAGAGGCGAATATTCCATTATTGGCACCGGATTTATAGTATCTAAGCACTACCAGGTTTCCCTGTCCTGGTTACAAGATTCAATTGAAGCTTGTAATGTTTTCTCGTCTCCAATGTTGTTCTTGTATTGAAGACACGGTGTGAGGCCTTGTATGCACCCGTTCCTTGCGCGCAAGGTGATTACCACGCGTCGTGAGGCCACCTGTCCGATGTGCAACAAGAGGACCCGGTCGTACATATCGCCTACCTGGTTAAATAAATGGAAACGGTGGTTAATTGAAGAATATCTTGCGCAGTCCAGGAAGTGTCAAAATGCAGGGAATAGGTGACAGGAGATACACGAAGGGGACCCGCACCTACACGAATACGAGCCAAATATATATGGCAACTACTCGTCGTCGCAAGATTCTATCACCAGGTCGACAAAGCTGCATTCCTCCAGGACATAGTGCGCGTGGCCCGCCCGCGGCGCCCACACGATGTCCACGCACCCATCCACCGTGGCGTTCGGGCACAGCGCCCAGAGGTCGTGCCGCCCATGCACGCCGAGCAGTGCGCCGGCGGGGTTTGACTGCCGGGGCGATAAGATGAGTAGAGGCACACCGCGGTGCAATACCCATCAAACGTCTCGACGTGTGCGGCACAGGTGAGCGCGAGCGCCTCGCCCGCGGCAAGCGGCGGCGCGACAGTCTCGCGCGCGGGGTCATGCTGGGCCTGGAGCGCGTCGAACTCGCCGTGGAAGAGGGCGAGGGAGACATACGGCGAGGGGCACGTAAGGCAGCTCTGTGGAGGTGGTGAGTATACTATTATGCAGGAGATGGGAAGGCGCACGGTGAGGACGGCGTGCTCGACGCTGATGTCGACGACGGCGAGCGCGACGGCGCGCCCGTCGCGGTGGACGGCCCGCAGCGGGAAATCAGAGTCGGCGGAGATCTCGACGCAGGTGGGGGGGGGGGGGGGGGGGGGTGGGCTGCGGCTCGGGGGGCTGGTCGCGGAAGACGGTGAGGCGGTTCCCGCCGCCACAGAGTTGAGAGCTGTTCCCCGTGCACGGCATGTCGCAGTCGCCTGCCTGGAGGGCGGCGCCAAGGCTGGTGCCGCACCCTGAGCGCTGTCGTTGTTAGTGGGAAACGGACGGAGCGGGTGGCGTACAGCATTCTGCGGGAGGTGGGATTAGAAAAGAGAGAGGTCAAGGGATGGGCGCATGCCTTTCGCGTACTCCGTCCCGGCGAGGAGAAGCCCCATGGCCTGGCAGGTACTGGTGCACTTCTCCGCGCTCATGCCACCGGCGATGTGCGTCCCGTTGGGGAGTGTGCGCGCCGTCGCGCCGTCCCTGAATCGCGCGCATACTGTGAGCCAGCACGGCGAAGGGGGAAACAATCCACGAGCTTGTAGCAGCCGACGAACGTCCACCTCTCGGCGTCCCCGACACTACTTGCGGTGCTGGCGCGCGGCGGACGGTAGTACATGTACACCTGCAGACGATTGCCCCCGCCGCACACCTGCGCCGCGTCGCCCGCGCACGGCATGCTGCACTCGCGCGCGTTGGCGGGGGCGCCGCTCGGCGCGAGGGCCGCGCCGCAGTCCGCCGCCGCCATGAGGAATTATTATTAAATTGCGGGGAGGGGGGGCGACGAACAGCACTCCCGCGCGTACTCAACACCGGCGTATGCGAGGTTGCGGGCGCCACAGAACGATGTGCACGCCTCGATGAACATCCCGCGGGCGTCGGTGTAGCCGGCGGCGGAGAGCGTGCGGGTGGCGGCCGTGTCGATGGGCAGGTGTCAATACTGGGAGTGAATAGTGGGCGGATAGATAGCGGGACTGACGTGAAACAGCCCTGGGCGACCCAGGGGCGCGGTGGCCCCGTACTGAGTGCCCGCGCACCAATTTGGTGTGGGTGGCGCGCTAGCGCCTTCCCGCGAAATGAAAATGAAAATTAAATAATTGACGCGAGGGGAGACGTACTCCCGGGAGAACAAGCACAAGGAGGAGGAGAAGCTTAGAGAGAGGTCTGAGAACCATCGGAGGGAGAGGCGAGAATTAGGGAGTGCATGTCGGGCAGATGTGCAATATTTATACCGGGGAGCGTTTCGTTCGGCCTCGTCTTCGGCTCGCGCGAGCGGGTTAAGGCGCTTTTGAAGATGAAGTAGTTCGAGCGGTTGAAACCGTTTTGCTAGTGAGTGGGCTTGACGTCGGACGACGAACTGGGAACCTGAAGACCAAGTCGATAGTACGTGGCAGCATCGACACTAGAGCTGATATCGATGTGCGTGTCCGATAGATTCTTCACTGAGCGCCGAAGAGTCTTGACGGAGGGACAGAGCGGCTGAGCTACAGCAGTGCTTACGCAGCGGCAGTCTATGGTCCAAGATCTGTGAAAGTGGGCGGTTTGAAGAGAGATGCCTTCAGGACATCGCTGGACCGATGCAGAGAGCTTGAAGATTTGAAGGAAGGCTTGCCGCTGCGGCTTCAGTTGAAGCCTTGAGTGCGCCATGGCCCAGAAGTGGTGACATCCGAACGAAAGAGCCCAAACGACCTCGAGGCTCGCCGCGCTCCGCAACTAGCGTTCATAGTCGTTCGTCGCAGCTCTTAGTCGCTCGTCGCTCTCGCCAATCCTCTCCCCCTCCCGCTCCCCCCTCTTTAATTCAATCCACCTCATCATATTAATACTCTACACCATCTAAGGCATTTGTTTTCCACTACAATATATCGCAAAAAGTCTAATTCCAGTCTGATTCCGTATCCGTATCCCTCGACGCACGCCAATGTCCAAGCTCTAGCATTTATTTGTTTGGGAGATGAGTGGGCGCGTTTATAGCGCGGGGCGGCCGATGGTGGTGACCTGCGAAAAGGGAGGGGAGTTAGCGGTGGTAGAGAGGGAGGGGAGGTGAAAGAGAAGGGAGAGAGGAAGCCGCGCTATACGTCGCACTGTCGTCGGCGTCGACCTGCACGCCCGTAAGATGGCGCGTCGCTTGCGACATCACGCGCGTCGCCCTGCATGTCCGCGATCACGCACTCTATGCCTCTACGCCAGACTCGACGCCAACGAAACGCGAGCGAAGCGCCAAGCGCCAAAGGCATCACGGAGGACGCCTCGATGCCCAAAAGAACCCTCTGAAAAAAAGCACATTCGCAGGAACGGACACAATCCCAAGCGAGAAAGGCCTCTCAGCCACCACGAAACGCAAAAAACAGACTCCAAACCGAAGAAAAGGAAGAAGGAAGAAGAAACACACCTTGAATCCAATCTCGGTCAACTGCTGCGCGTCGACGAGCAGGCGCCCGTCAAAGACGAACGCGGGCTTCTTCATGTGTGCGTAGACCTGCGGGGGGTGGTGTTAATGACGTGATGATAGGAGGGGAGGGGAGGAGGCGAGGCATAGGACGGCCGAGCGAATAGGGCGTAGACCGTCGCGAGCATGTATGCACGGCCACGCAAGCGAAGAACGAATACCCCGCCCCAAAAAAGCAAAAACCCCAAGAAAAGAAACGCACCTCCTTCCAGTCAATCTCCTTGAACTCCTTCCACTCGGTGGCGATGACGACCGCCTCGGCGTCGCGGCACGCCTCGAGCGCGGAGCCGCAGATCTTGATCTGCTTCTTCACTAAGAGGGCGCGTCAGTACGCTTGTACACACTCGGCACTCGGCACTCACACGCATCCGCAGGCACAGCGGGGCTCGCCTCGGCGAGATCCGCCCAGATCTGCGTCTCGGTGACCTGGGGGTCGTAGATGTTGATGAGGGCGCGCTCGGACTGGAAGTCGCGGATGATGGTGATGGCGGCGGACTCGCGCGTGTCGCCCGTGTCGGCTTTGAAGGCGAAGCCGAGGACGGCGATGCGCTAAGAGTGCATTAACAAATGAAAGAGTGGGGGAGAGGGAAAGGGGGCACCTTGCCGGTGATGGTGTTGAAGAGGGTGTCGACGACGCGCTTGGAGAAGCGGCGCTTCTGGTACTCGTTCATCTCGACGACCTGGCGCCAGTACGCGGCGACCTCGGGGAGGTGGAGGCTTTCGCTGAGGTAGACGAGGTTGAGGATGTCCTTTTGGAAGCAGCTCCCGCCAAAGCCCACGCTCGCCTTGAGGAACTTGGGCCCGACGCGCGAGTCGTAGCCGACGGCGCGCGCGACCTCGTCGATGTTGGCGCCGGTGGCCTCGCAGATGGCGGAGAGGGCGTTGACGCTCGAGATGCGCTGGGCGAGCATCGCGTTTGCGGCGAGCTTGGAGAGCTCGGAGGACCAGAGGCCGACGGTCAAGATCTGGGTCGGGGGGACCCAGTTGGCGTAGACGGCGGCGAGGGCGGCGCAGGCGGCGGAGCCCTCGGGGGTCTGGAGGGAGCCGATGAGGACGCGGTCGGGAGCGAAGAGGTCGGCGATGGCGGTGCCCTCTGCGAGGAACTCGGGGTTGGAGAGGATGTCGAAGCGGCAGTTGGGCTTTGAGTTTGCCTCGAGGATGGTGCGCATGGACTCTGCGGTGCGGCAGGGGACGGTGCTCTTTTCGACGACGATTTTGGACGAGGTGGCGACGGCGGCAATTTGGCGTGTTGCCAGCTCGACGTAGCTGCAGAGTACATTTAGCATTGATTAATTGGGATGTCGCTGGCAGGCAGGCATACTTGAGATCGGCTGCAAAGCCAGCACCGACACCGCTCTTCTTGGTGGGGGTGTTTACACTGACAAAGATGAGCTCTGCGTCCTTGATGCCCTGCTCGACATCGGTGGAGAAAAAGAGGTTGCGGCCGCGGCACTGGCGGACGACATCCTCGAGGCCGGGCTCGTAGATGGGGAGCTTAAAGTCCTTGCTGTTCCATGCGTCGATGCGGGCCTGGTTGAGGTCGACGATGGTGACGGTGATATGGGGGCACTTGAGCGCGATGACCGCGCATGTGGGCCCGCCAACGTAGCCCGCGCCGACTGCACCTGAATCAGCGACGCACACGGCGAGGAGGACGGTACTGACTGCAGAGGATTTTCGTTACTTTGAGGGGAGCAGGCATGGTGAGGGTAAGGGTTAGAGAGGGTTAACCGAAATTTATCAGACCCCGGCCCGGCCATCCATCGATCCCAAATAATATTTATATTGCACCCGCTCCTATACGCCTTGCGCTACCAGTGCGCGTCCGAGTGTCTAGTCTTGGTCTAGTCCCTACGACAGGTTTTTTTTCCAAGTCCACGATTTTGTTAATGGAACGTGTTCCATTAACCGTTGTGCGCGGCCTGTTGTCGCCGTCGCTTCACAAGCCTCGACCTTGGCGCCGACCGCGCGGGCCCTGATCGCCGCGGTCCCGCCAAGCCTTTTAACCTTGTCCCCGGCGTTTCCTGTCAAAGTGCCCGCGGACCTGCCAGTGCGCGAAACAGCATAAGGAAGGCGTCCCCGTTCCACCAATCTAGCGGGACGCCAATCCCACATCCGCCACCTGCTCCGAGAGCCACCACGCATCGTGTCCTCCCTCGTATCACCTCATGTTTGTTCGCGACCGCGCTGATAACGAAGGTATTTCTCCGCACGACGCGAGCTACGCGGTGGAGAACGCGGTGGAGAACGCGATGAGCGACCCGATGGACGACGCGGGTGCAAGACGCGAGCGACACGATCAAGGCGGACGACGACACGACGCGACGCGACGCGCACGCCGCGCGGCGATGCAGGACGCGTCCCACGGCGATAGGCGACCGCTGGACGAATTCGAGCGACGGGGAATACACATTAGTGCCCGGAATCACAACCGAGGCCAGGTACATATGTACCGAATCCTCGATAACCAAAAGTCACTGCGCGTCCATCAATCCCTCTGGCTCTCTCATGTCTTCGTTCTTCCGCGCTTCTTGCGGCTTCCGTCTTCCGTTCCCATGTCTTCAGTTCCCTCCTTGCTTCCTTTCTCATGCCGTCCGTCCCCTCCGTCCGACTCCCGGACCTACTACTCCACCTCCGAATCCGCCTCGTCCTGTCCAACTCTGGCTCCCAGGCGCTCTTCTGCGCCGAACACTTGAACATTTGATCAGTGGGATATGTTCCACGATTCCGCCGTTCCAGTTCCTGCGCCTCCCTCTCAGTCTCATTAGGGTGTTTCAGAATTAGAATTTTGAGTCCAACTTGAGCCCCAACTTGAGCCCCAACTTGACCTCAACTTGGCCCAAGTTGAGGCACAAGTTGGGGCCTTAATTGTGAAACACCTGAGGACATTATTCTGCCTCAACTTCGAAGTTGAGGCAAATTTGATGGTCCGTGGCCGAGAGCCGAAGTTGGGGCATCAAGTTGGGGTCAAGTTGGGGTCAAGTTGGATGTCAAGTTGTGGTCTGATGCTCAACTTGACATCCAACTTGACCCCAACTTGTGCCCCAACTTGGCCCCAAGTTGGGGTCGGAGTTGGGGCTCAAGTTGGGCTCGAAATTCTAATTATGAAACACCCTATTGTATGTAAACTGCTATCAAATCGCGGTCCCGGCCCACCTTTTTTGGGTCACAGCATGTCCCCTTTTTTATGCGCGCCGCATGCCCTCAGTTTATGCGAGCGGCGAAGTTAAGTTTGCCCGTCGTGGACGCGACGCCTTCATTTAGGCACTTCTCCATGCTCGCATACGCATACGATGATCATCTATCAGTTTAGATTCGCTCGCGTTCGCGTTCGCGTTCGGCTGAGAGTCGCATTCATATTCGTATTGATTGCAGACTCGCATTTATTGCCTTCAGTCAAATCCATTTCCTCGGCGCATTCGCATTCGCATTCACATCCACTCGCCTCCGCATCCACATCCGCATCCACATCCATCCACATCCACTCGCATCCTCACTCCCCTTCACATCCACATCCATCCACATTCCCACTCAAAGTCAATTCACTTCACTTCAATTCATCGCGTTTCTAAAACTACACAAGAAAGAAAAATAAAGACACGGACAGACGGGGTGTAATAACGATACCAGGAACGAAACGGCGTGTAGCTTTAGCTTTAGCTGCAGGGGAGGGTGCGGTTTAGCTGTAGGAGGGTACGGTACGCTACCCGGCAACGCACAAGAGTCAGAGCTCGATCGACCAAACGCACGACGCGACGGACAGAAGAAAGCGGGAGCGTGGCGTAGAGTAGAGAGTACTGTAGAGAGTAAAGTAGAAGGGGGAGGGGGGTGCGCGTGCCGCGTGCGCTACGACGACTGCGCTGGTATTTGGGTGTGGCTTGTATTTGTATTGGTTAATTGTATTTAAACGTGGACTTGGACTTGGCTTGGACGTGACTTGTATTGGCGTCGGCGGGATGCGTCTAAGCGGGCGACGCGTCGACGTGCATCGGCGTTGGCGTTGGCGTTGGCGTTGGTGGTATTGGTATTGGGGTGAGCGGGGACGCGGCGGCGGGGGTGGGGATGGGGGTGGGAATGGGAGTGGGGAGGAGAGGGGGAGCGGCGTTCGACACGGGCGTGGGCGGAGGAGCAGGATTCGGATTCGGAGCCGCGCTGGAGTGCGACGAATGTGGATGCTGCGTCCCCAAGGGAGGGTGCGGTGCCTGTGTCTGGGTCTGCGGCTGCGGCTGCGTCGGCGTCCCCGTCTGCGCCCCCTTCTGCACCGACGCCGCCTGCGCCTGCGGGTAGTACGCCTGCCCCGCGGTCGTGCCCGTGCCCGCGCCAGTGCGGTAGTACTGCGTCGACCACGGCTGCGCGCCCGTGTAGTACTGATTCACATAGTGCGACCCGGGCGCGGTCCCGTTCGCGGTGGGCGCGGGCGTGCTGGCGTTGGGCGCGGGCATGCCGGCGTTCGTGGGCACAGCGTTGGCGTTGGCGGTCTTGGTGCTGGTGCTGGAGCCGGAGGTACCGGTACCGTACCCATACGGCCAGTACTCGTACTTGAACACGTTGTACGGGTTGTGCCCCGGCGCCTGCGCCGCTGGATTCGAGCCTGAGCCCGACGCGGACGCGGGCGCGGGGTGCGTCGCGAACACGCTGTACGGGTTCTGCCGCGGCGCCGGGGTCGGCGCGGAGGACGAGGCCGCGGGGCGCATGATGCCGGCGGTCGCGGGAAAGTGCGCCGCCGCCGATGGGGCGGGGAGCATAGCCTGCGGGCTGGCACCAGAGTACGTGTATGTCGGCGCCGGCGCCGTGCGGTACGCGCTCGGGCCTGCGCTGGAGTTGAGGTCCGCCGCTGTAAGCACGAATCAGCCAATCGGCGAAGGAGCGATAAAGGAAAGGGACGCACGCGGGAACTGCATGGTCGGGAGGCTCGTCGCACCGAGGATGATGCTCCCCCACTTGAATTCACGCACGACGCCGGCATCCCAGAGGACCTCGACGCTGCGGCGCTCCTCGATGACGCGCATGAGCGTCACCTCGAAAACGCCCGAGCTCACGCGCAGCTTGATGCGCGCGAGCGGGGGGAACGCGAGCACCGCAGCGCGCAGGGACTCCTGCTGCGCCTCGCGACGTGAGGCGACGATTGCCTGCAGAACGGGGTCAGCACGGCTGGCACTGAGAGAAGGGGAGGGGACGCACAGGGTTATGCTGCGCGCAGAGCGCCTCGGCCTCGGTCTTGAAGATGACCTTGAGGACGCGCGCGACGGGCTCCGAGACGGCGTCGACCGCGGGCTCGAGGAGGACGACCTCCTTCTCGACTTCACGCACGACGCGGTACGCGACGCCCGTGCCCGCCGCGGCGCCCGCGCGCGCGCAGCCCACATGGAACGCCTTGGAACACTTGCCCTTGGCGCACTGGATGAGCGCGCCGTGCGCCTTGGCCACGGGACGCGCACAGGCGGCGCATTTCTGTGGGAGTGAGTGAGCTAACAAGCGGGGATGGGGGAAGGATGTGACGCACAAGGGCCCAGCGCGCGCGGGGGATGCCGTCGACGCCGAAGACGAAGCCAGAGTCTACCCAGGTCTCGGGGAGGACGCGCGCGCACGCGTCGTGCGCCATCCAGGTGCCGACGGCCGGGGCTGGGTGTACGCCCGGTGCCGGGGGTGCAGGTGGGTGGACGCGAGCGGCGGGAGCGAGCTCGCGCCAGGCGGGGGGGAGGTCGTGGACCCGTGTGAGGCCCGTGGGGGACGAGTCGACGCAAAGGCAGCACGGGAAGGTCTCCGGCTCCGCGGCCGCGGCGGGGCGCGGCCCAAGCTTGAGGGTGAGCTTTTGTGGGAGCGGCGGTGGATGGGCGGCGGGCGTCGAGGTGGAAGCAGAGGTAGAAGCATGGGCGGAGGCGGAGTGGACAGAGGCGGAGGTGGGGGCAGACGTGCGTGGACGCTTTGGCGCACTGGGGCCGTCGGGGTCGAAGTGCGTCGTGGGCTTGCGCTTGCGGGGGCTGCGCGGCTTGGCGGGGGGGAGGATGAGCGTCGGGAGGGGGTCGTCTTCGGGGGGCGCGGGGGGCATCTCCTCGCCGTAGCGAGCCGCGCGCGCGAGGGCCGCGGCGGCGGGGTCGGTCTTCTCCAGCTCGTCGATGTGCCGATCGGCGAGTAACTGGTCCACGTCGATGCGCACACTGGCGGCGCGGTTAGCTTCGGAGTTACAATAGATAAACGAAGCGTACCTATCCTCGACGCACTTGCACACGGCTGCGCGGCGGCCTTCATCGAGCCAGCTGTCGAGCGCAAAGTTGACACTCTCGGCGCAATTGAGGCCGAGGTTGAAGCCCGCGTGGTACCCGCGGGGGTAGGTGATGACGAACTCGCCCGCGTGCTGAACGAGGTGGTTCGGGCGCACGGCGGACTGAGCGAGGAGTGTGGGCGAGGCGAGAAAGGACTTGTGCCGCAGGAATTGGGGACAGCTGGAGGTGTCTTTCGGGAAGTAGCCGCGCATGGTGTCTTCGAGGGCGCCCGCGCGGGCCTGGGGGACGGCGTACCAGAACTTTGGGGCACCAAAGTGGATGTAGTTTATGGAGAAGAGGTCCATGTCCTCGACGTGCCATGCAAACGTTGCGCGCCACATGCCAAAGTAGAGGTACGGCGTGTTTACACCGGGGAGACCCTGAGAGCTGGAGGGCAGGAGGCGCGAGAGCGTCGACTGGAGGTGGGCGACGTTCCACGCGGTTGTTGCGTCGGTGTAGAGCGAGCCTGCGGGGGTGTTAGTAGGACACGGACGAGATGGAAGGTGCACGGACCCATTGTGTCTGCGCCGTACCAGGCGGGCTTTCCGAGCCCGCAGTTGCGCCAGAATGCGCGCTCGAGCTTTGCGCAGAACTCGGGGGTGTAGTCGGCGGGGGCGGTGCCCGGGGGTAGCCAGTCGGTGTGGGGATTGAATGTATCGAGGAAAGACGCGTCCTTGTCGGCGCGCTCGACACGGCGGTTGCGCGGCTTGTTGTCTTCGGGGTCAGGCGAGGCGCTATTTGGTGGGGAGGCCATGGCCGCAGAAGACATTCCGTCGGGGATTGCAGCATCTGTTTCGTCTACTTGCTCTGCCTTGACCTCTGGTTCCTTCTTCTTTCTGCGGCTTCGGAGGGGCGCCAGTGCGCTGGGGTTGTTATGCACGCCGACCTGGTCGACACCCGGTGCGCGGAACTCGTCCTTTGCACAGAGCTCGGCCCACTCGCGCACGCTCATGAGCTTGCGCTTCTCCATGTTCTCCTGCCGGAACAGCCCCGCGCGCCCCCGCATGAACTGCTCGATAGGGCTCTTGATCTTCACTCCCGCCAGCTGCGGCTTCACGTCCGGCAGCGCCGCCGTCCACTCCGCCGGTGGCACGACCTTGACGATCCCCGACCTCCGCCCCCAGCACTCGACCCGATTCATGTACCCCTCAAAGTCCGCAAACTCGTGCATCGAGGGCTTGAAGACAGGGATGCCGCGGTGGGCTAGGGGATCATCCTCGGGCGACAGGTATGTCTTGCCTTCCGAGTCGGGTGACGGCGGCAGATGCGACGGGTCAGCCCCGTAGAAGTGGTCGGGCTGCACCAGCGGCTCGGGCGACGACGACCGCGACGCCGTCAGCGACGACACTGGCGACGACATGGAGCAGACAGAGTTATTGTATGTATGGTTATCTTTTTCGAGTCGAGACCCGCCATCACACCGCCCCGTGACTCGAGACCTGTCTCGACCAAATCTAAGCGAGTCCAGCTCCGTCTAATTCAGCCGGCCTTGGCTGCGCTATGTAACCAACAAAATACTGGATCGAATCATTCAAGCGTACGGTACAGCTAATTTCCTTCCGGGACCGCGTCGCAGTACCCGAGAATTCACACTAGGCATAACAGCACTGTAAACCCAGGCCGCGGCCACTCCACAACGGCACTGTGGCGGAGTGGTTAACGCGACAGATTCGAATCAAATTCGGAAGTATCTGTTCCTCTTGTAGGGCGCATGTTCGAATCATGCCAGTGTCGGAAGTTTTGATCCCACTTGTTTTTTATTCTGTCTGTTGAATTACGCGCACGAGACAAGGAGAACACCTCTGCTGTTATGTTTTGAAGAATACAGTATGTATCCTATACAGCTTGCTGTAGCAGTTTACCCCACCAGGACATTGAACATCTTACTCCAGACCTATACAGACATGACTTCCACACCAAGTTTTCAGAATCACTGATAATGACAGTATTATAAAAGCTTTTTTCGTCAAAAAATACGTACAATTTGTGGTGAACGTCCAACAACTTGTGTGAACATCATTTACGTAAAATGAACAATTTATGGTTGTACATCCAACACACTGCATTCTGGTGAACAGCTAGCAATCTACATACCACTTCCGACAAGCCACTAGTGTCAGGCTTGTGCTTAGTGGCATATTTGTGTGTGTACTTGGCAAAATTGTGTACTGAACATCGTACCTTTGGCTGTGCTCGATATATCCAGGTCCCATCATTTCCCAAGCTGGGTTCTAAGCGACCCACGACGATCTCATCAATTCCAATCCCAAACCACGCATCCACGATCATCCCAGCTGCCCACCATCAATCCCAACCGCCCACCATCAATCCCAACCGCCCACCATCAGTCCCAACCGCCCACCATCAATCCCATGCCCACCCAACACGATATGCCAACGTCACCGGCAGTTTGACTGCTCACAAACGCAAAGATCATGCAATAATAATATTTAAAAAATGTCTGGTCGAATAAGACGGGAGTATGCTAAGGCATTGGTCCAGAGAATGATACAGTCGTCATCCTGAGCACTTCCAAGTAAATGAATAACAGAGTTATAAAACTGTACCTCCTCAGCCTCGTCTAAGAAACCGATGGGGGGCTCCACAACAACACTGCTGAGATTGCTGAGTGGAGGTGGTCCAACTCGCCCAATCCACGAAGTTGCGCCTTCCGACATCGGGTTGTTCTCGCGTTGAGAAGCTAGGAGAGTGTCGTCCCGGAGGCCTGCCCAATCAATCCCATAAACCTCGAGCTCTTCCTCGCTCAAATTCTCCTCTGCCGGGAGCTGGTTGCCACGGACACCATTCACGAGCAAGTCAAACACAAACATATCGGCGGGAGCGCGATTGGGCCCATGCCTGATCTGAATGCGGTGCTGGTTCCAGCTCTGGGCGAAGAAAGCAAGCTGGCTGTTGATTGTTGCCAGGAAGAGGAAGTGGAGGAGCCAAATATGAGCCACATTATTGATGTCGAGCCCATGGCGGAGCTCGAGAATTGTAAAGCGCTCCGACCAGGTCACCCCCAATTGAGCGGTAACATGAACCCAAAGGTGTTCAATCCGAACATTGTGAACACTCCTGCGATCCAACATCAGCCAAGGCGGAGATGAATTTCAGGTTTACTTGCCTTCCCCAAATGTAAGAACCACGGCGCAGGCCGCGATGTGTTTCCATCCACGCTGCAACATACAAATTCTCGGTCCCATGATCTCCCCGAACCCGAGAAGGTACTCCATACTCAGCGCAACCTGCGAGGAAAACATCCAAAATGGTGTCAGCAGTATTGTTGTCGCTGGCACGTAGCCCAGCGATCAAGCGGGAATGCCCATCAATGAAGCCATGGATAACGATTCCCCATCGAATGAGTCCTGCCAGCACTTGTTATTGTAGCCTGAGTGATAAATAAGAGATATTCGTACCATGCTGGCCGTCATGATGCCAAAGAGCGTTCGGACCAGCGACAGAGTATATCCGGCATCTTATACGAATGCGCTCGAATATTCTACGGACTGGGTCGATCCTTAGGAGCGATTGGCGCACACGCTCCCGCGGAACACGGTGCCCAAGCCATCTCAACATACCATCCAACATGGCAAGACCCACACGGCGAAAGTGGGAACAGAGCCGGAGAAGTAAGATGTCCAGTTCTTCATCCGACAGCTCGGACAAGGGTCCGGTATAGGACGTGATTGATGGTTCTTCGCGCGCGAGGTCCTCGACGTCGGCAGGAAGATCATCGGCGATTGGCATGCGGGGATCCAGAAGGTCGTCTTCCCCATTCAGTGTATCATCAGTGTCTGGAGGCAAAACAGGCAGCTCGGAGACAGGGAAAGGATTGGACTGGGGAGTGGTGATTCCATATCTGAGAAGCGCAGAACGAACAACTCCTCGACTGACACCTAAAAATCTGTGAATGCCAGCCGTGGGTCGTTGGGAATATGCCCAGCGAAGAAAGTCTGGATCAATGTGAATCCGGGGATGCCCTGGACCACCAGTCTGGACTCGATGTACCACAGCAGGTTGGCCATTGTGAGAGGCATCGAGTGCATCCCTATATTTCAGCCTGATATCGTTTTGCATGGCTACAAGACTCGTCTGAATTGTCCCAAGCTCTGCTGCATCGAATATACCAGAGTTCTGTGAAGATTTCAGAATATATGGTCCTGATAGCAGTTCTTACACACCTGTCGCACCAACTGCACAAATTCATCCAAGTCATCTCCTAGCCGCCCAATTACAATAGAATCAGTCGGAGTTTGGACTATTGCCGTCACAGAGGCTTGAAAGCAATTATAATGGGCACGGAAAGCATTCAATAAATCTCCGGGGGCAGCTGGTTCCATAGGGGTGATCTGGCGAGGTGGTTTGTTTTGTGTTCGATGCAAGTTTGGTGTTATGTGATTGACAGCTCCGATCACTTGGGACGCACATCTTCCTTCCTCAACAATCCGACAAACACCAAGGATGGGGTCTAATGGGGACTTTCAAATTGACAGTGCGTGCCGAGTATAGACTTGACTGGACTTGACTTCAAATATACTGTCTTCAGCCACTCAGTTGCAAAGTTTGGCGGCCTTTGACCTGCCATCCAACGACCATTCGTCCGTTCTGGACTTCGACATCATCAGTTGCTGTGTCGTGATTAAACAATCTAATAAAGGAGACATCTTCCAGGTCTTTCCGAGGCTAGCGATTGAACAATCCCTGAAAATCACTCGGGAAGACACCTCATCTGTGAGGATTGAATCCCTCATTCAATGTCTGCGGACTGGGCTCCAATTTCAAAGCCTTTTTATCGAAACCCAGCTCCTTACCGAGTTGATCGCGGGCACGTTTTGTAAACCTGCCGGCTTACTTACATGCACATGACCCACTTACATACTTATCTCTGCTTACTTCTGTACCTCTACGACCTCACTCTCAAATCCATACGCTGGTCCTATTCTTCTGGTTCCTTTCTCTCTTAGTGTCGCGTTCCTCAAGTTAAACACTTACGGTACGCTTCCACTTTTTTTTGAATACCCACCACCGCGTATCACGGTGATCAAGAGATCTCTGTGATCCCTTTTGGTCCCGTTTTTCTTCTGTACCGAATCCGCATACCCCGCGTTCTCCACAAAGAACGTGTGTGGCCCCATCTGTCCGTCTCTGTTGCCGCCAGGCTCTTCCGCGAGCCAGCGAGCTCATACCGTCTCCGTATAGGTGCCACGTCACCCACTCTGCACAGCCACGCTCGTCTCTCAAACTGTCTCGACGTCCGTCTGTCCAAACCCCGCTCGTTACTCGGCGTGCAGCAGCAACGGGTAGCTCCAACTCACTGCCCTCCCTGACGCCGTCCCGATCTCCCTCCCGCTTGCTGCCTTTGGAACGCTCCCCACCCCCGAATCCTTCCCCACCCTGAAGACCATCACCTCCTCCGAATCCCTCGCCGCCTCCGAACCCGCCACCGCCCCCGAGGCAACAAGCCTCCTCCGACTCCTCATACCCGTCTTCTCCCACCCGCACCATGCATGTCCTCGATCCGAAGTACGCAACGGTGGAAACCCACACGGGGAAACTGCCCACGCTACACAAGGGCGAACTCACGCCGCTCGCCGCAAATGACTTCGAACGTGCATGCCGGCACTACTTCAAGTACAGAGACACCGCTCCAGAGAAGCAAGTCGCAACCGTGCTTGGATGTATCAATGACACACGTATGAACAACTGGCTCCGCGTCACGTCCGAGCAGGATCGCGTCTGCGACGGCACATTTGCCGACTTCATGAAGGAGATTCGTCGTCATTTTCTGAAGCCCGACTGGGAGACCACGACTCGCGCGCAGGTGCTCTCGTCCCGCATGAAGGAAACGGACCGTTTCAGCGATTGGGTCGTGGAGATGCAGGCTCTCACCTGCCTCCTCACCGGCAGCGTGAACGCACTCGACGACACGCGCCTCCGCCATTCGATGGAAGCGAATATGCTCCCAGATCTTATCCGCGCATACCTCCTCGACGATATTGCACCGAAAGTGGTGATTGACGACCTCGACCTCTGGATCCGCGAAGTCGAGCGCATCGACGAGAAGCGCTTGTACGACGCCGACCACCAGAAGAAGGAAATCACCGCGCAGCTGAAGGAATACAAACGCTGCAACGATGGCGACAACAGCGACCGCGACAAGAAGAAGCCTAAATCTTCGAAACCGAACTCCGCCGCGTCGACATCGTCGACGAACCGAAGGGCTGTCCCGCGCTGACCGCGAACGAACGCGCTCTCCTCAACGAGCACGACGGCTGCAACAAGTGCCGCAAGTTCTACGCTGGTCACCGCTCCGCTGACTGCCCAGACGACTTCCCCGCCGCCGAAGGCTACCAAGAGCTCACCGCTGCCGTCGCGACTGCCGCTGCCGCCGCCACTATTGCCCAGAAAGGGAAGGGCAAGGCCCCCGCGATCGCAGCTGTGATGCCCCCTGTGCTGGACGAAAATGACAGCGAGTCCGACCGTAGCCTTGACCGCTCGGTGAGTCCCTCACCGTCAGACCCCCTGCCCCACCGCATTGCGCACCTCTACTGGAAATGCCTGGTAGAGGGGCCCGCTTCCACCTTCTCCATCGCCATCTCGGCCCTTATTGACAACGGGGGACATCTAGCGCTGATCGACGAAGCACTTGTCACGAAGCTCGGGTTGCGCCGCCACCGCTTGCATAAACCAGAACCCGTCTCACTAACCATGTCCGATGCCGACGATACTACTTCTTGCACGCTGTTGACCGAATACGTTAAGCTCCCTTTGCACTCCATCGATCAATCTTGGACTTCCACCACTGTACGCGCACTCATCGCGCCGCGCCTCTGCGCACCAATCATTCTCGGCCTTCCTTGGCTGACCCATAACTGTATCGTAGTCGATCACTCCTCACGTACTGCAATTGATAAACGGTGCGTCTACGACATCTTGAACCCCCCAGCGCCGTCCGCACCTAAGCCTAAGAAACTAAAGCTTAAGGAAAAGTTAAGACAGACCGACGCCGACCACAATCAATGCTCAAGGAACTTGAAGCAGTTTGTGAACGCCGGCACGAAGAAATGGAAGCGGGCGGTCTCTTCGAAGAAGTCCGTCCCGTGGACATAATCGGTGCGGTGCGCGAACATATTGAGGTGCTCGCACATTGGGATGAGCTACACAAACGAGCCGATAAGATCAAGTCTGAATATTGCTCTCTCTTCGAACCAATGCCCCATGTTGATGACCTACCCACCGATGTTTTTTGCGAGATAAAGGTTACTGAAGCCGACGTGTCCTTTAAGACCCGCAATTTTCAAAGCCCACGGAAATACAAAGAAGCATGGCAAACACTGATACAGAAACATTTAGACGCCGGTCGCATACGCCCTTCGAACTCTCCATACGCCTCCCCCGCCTTTCTGATTGCAAAGGCAGACAAGACTGTCTTACCTAGATGGGTCAATGACTACCGTCCGCTTAATGCCAAAACGGTCCGCGATGCCTTCCCCTTGCGCAGGATCGATGAAATCTTGTCAGACTGTGCAAAAGGCAAAATCTGGTCCACAATTGACTTCACGGATTCATTTTTACAAACATGTATGCACCCTGACTCGGTGAAATACACCGCAGTCAGTACACCTTTGGGCCTCTACGAGTGGCTGGTAATGCCACAGGGCCTTCGGAACGCCCCCTCCGTACAGCAGCGCCGCGTTACAGCAGCGCTTCGCGAGCTAATCGGCAAGATTTGCCATGTCTACTTAGACAATATTATCATATGGTCCGAAAATGTTGAGGAGCACGAAAAACACGTACGAATGGTGTTTGACGCACTCAAGAAAGCACATCTGTATTGCAATGCTAAGAAAACCAAACTCTTCCAGTATGAAGTTGACTTCTTGGGACACCGCATTTCCATTCGGGGCGTCGAAGCGGACGTTCGCAAAGTGGAACACATTGTGAATTGGCCTCAGCCGAAATCTGCAACGAACGTCCGAGCCTTCTTAGGCCTCGTACGCTACATTGGAAGATTCTTACCTGCACTAGCCGGCCTGGCGGCGATACTGGAGAAACTTACCTTAAAAGAATGTGATAAATCTTTCCCGGAGTGGACGTCTGAGCATCAATCAGCGTTTGACCTGATCAAGCAGAAGGTGATCAGCAGGGAATGTCTGACGACCATAGACCACGAAAACTGTGGTGATAACCAGATATATGTTACAGCGGATGCCAGTGAATTGCGATCCAGCGCTGTCCTTTCTTATGGCCCGACCTGGGAAACAGCCCGACCCATCGCGTTCGAATCAATGTCCTTCAAGGGCGCAGAGCTGAACTACCCTGTGCACGAGAAGGAAATGCTCGCCATTATTCGTGCCCTCAGGCGGTGGCGCATAGACTTAATCAGCTCCGAATTCTGGGTCTACACAGACCACCGAACCCTGGAAAATTTCGAAAAGCAAAGGGACTTATCCAGGCGCCAGGCGCGCTGGATGGAGTTCATGAGTCAGTACGAATGCAAAATAATTTATGTGAAAGGCGAAGACAATACGGTTGCCGACGCCCTCTCCCGCACAGAATTCGAGGAAAGTTCCGACGCGGAAAAGGTGGCTTCTGAACCGTACGCGTGGAACGAAGACGAAGATGGGATTACCGCACCGGTAGCGGCGATAATTGCCGTGGCGGCTGACTCCGCGCTTTACGCGACCCGGTGCATCGCCAGCACCAGGATTAGATCCCCGGAACCGGGATCTACGCTTCCTATTGCTTCCGTGTTGAAGATCACAACAGATGCAAAGCTCCTTGAAAGCATCCGCGATGGGTATGCCAAAGACAGCTGGTGCCGAAAGCTCGACTCCGCGAGCCGCGGCATGCCAGGCCTGCAGTTCTGCCAACCTGAGAACCTCTGGTATGTCAGCGACAGGCTCATAATTCCACTCGTCCATAATCTACGCGAGCTTCTGTTTCAGCTCGCACATGATAATCTTGGACACTTTGGTTTTGACAAGACGTACAGCTCCCTGCGAGACGTGAATTACTGGCCCAATATGCGCCGCGATTTGGAAGAGTCTTACATTCCGGGCTGCCCGGAATGCCAACGCAATAAGTCCCGTACAACCAAAAAGGCCGGGCCGCTTCATCCCCTACCGATACCTGAGGAACGAGGTGACTCTGTCGCCATAGACTTCATTGGACCACTGCCGGCCGACCAAGGGTACAATTGTATAGTCACCATGACCGACCGGCTTGGCTCAGATATTAAGATCGTCCCCACGAGAACGAACATCACGGCTGCCGACTTCGCCTTAATATTTTTCGATGTCTGGTACTGCGACAACGGCCTGCCTCTCGACATCGTGTCAGACCGTGATAAGCTTTTCATCTCAGATTTTTGGAAAGCACTGCACAAATTGACAGGCGTAAAATTGAAGATGTCGACTTCATACCATCCGGAAACAGACGGCTCTAGCGAGCGAACGAACAAAACTGTCAACCAAGCGATACGATACCATGTCGCCCGGAACCAACGTGGCTGGGTGCGAGCCCTCCCGCGCGTCCGATTTTCAACATGATGAACACTGTCAACACGTTGACGGGCTACTCCGGTTTCCAGCTCAAGATGGGACGCTCACCCCGCATAGTTCCTCCGCTGCTGAACGTTCCAAGGACTGACAGCCCATCCAAGGAGAAGATCGCCGCAGATATCATTGCACGCCTGCATCAGGACGTTATCGAAGCGCAAGAGAACCTGCTTACGGCGAAGATCTCCCAAGCCGATCAGTCCAACAAATCGCGCCGCGACGATTTCAACGCGGAGATTGGCGACCGTGTTTAGCTCTCGACAGCACACCAACGTTCCGCGTATATGAAGAAAGGCGACAACAGGGTCGCGAAGTACATGGCGCCTTTTGATGGTCCTTACAAGATCATCGGGAAACACGCTGAGTGCTCGACGTATACCCTTGACTTGCCGAACCAACCTAACGTTTTCCCGGTTTTTCATGCTTCCGAACTCGAACACTACGTCGAGAACGATGACGAGCTGTTCCCCTCGCGCAAGTTTGCCCAGCCCGGGCCGATCGTGGGTGAAGATGGCCACGACGAATGGCTAATCGACTCAATAATCGACGAACGTCCTCGCGGCTGGGGAAAGCAATACCTGGTTCGCTTCGCCGGCTACGGACATGACGGCGACAAATGGCTCCCCGGTCGCCTGCTCGCAAACACAGCCGCTCTCGATGCATGGGAAGCTCGGACGGATTGAAGACACCCTGGATTTTTTTTGTCCTGTTCACCTTCTATTTGTCCTTGCCCCGGTAGCTTTCCCCACGGGGTTTTGACGAACCCGTGGAGCATTTGTAGGTATATTACGGTACATTTTTCTTCTCTTGTTGCATGGGCAATTTTTTACGGAGGGGAGGGGTGTAAACCTGCCGGCTTACTTACATGCACATGACCCACTTACGTACTTATCTCTGCTTACTTCTGTACCTCTACGACCTCACTCTCAAATCCATACACTGGTCCTATTCTTCTGGTTCCTTTCTCTCTTAGTGTCGTGTTCCTTAAGTTAAACACTTACGGTACGCTTCCACGTTTGACCTCCCTGAGTCGGTAGGCGTCAGCACCACCCAAATCCCAGACTTTTCTGGCGAAGGGTATCGAGCCGTTAGCAGCGGGTATCAATTCCTTGGCCGTCTGTCCCAAATCAACTCGGCTGTGGATGACCTCCGTTTCCACCATACCCCCGAATATACCTCAGGAGAAATCATCTCCGCACTCCTCACTGCCAAGTCCAGTGATTTTTTCGACACATACCGGCCGATGAACATCGCTCCCCACACAACTTTCATCCTAATCTTCACCGTCCAAAATCACCTCCAAACCCCCTCCCCATACCATCTTTTAGGGCAGTCCAGTATTCCTCGGTCCCACTCAGTGGGCAGTTTTGAAAGTGATTCCATGTATTTGTTTGACCAACGCGTCAGCGGGTCATCAGATGATTCTACGCGGGCCTCATCTGTTGACATGATTCAGAGCATACTTCAAGCTCCCATAATCCCCGATATCCCTGGTGATTCACATTGGGAGCGTTCCATCTCACCACTAATTTCTGACGAACTAGTTGAAAACCGCTTTTCGGACCCGCCTGCTTCTCGCCGTAAATCCCCTTACCCTGCTAGATCGCGCAACCGCTCGGGCTCATTGTCCACAGAGGACACTATTCTCCTGATCCTCCCGTCCCTAAAACCAGCTCATGAGTCATCTATCTTCACCGAGGCGAAATTTGTTGGGGGCAACTTGTTGACAATGCTGGAAAACCATGCAGCTATGTCAAAGCTACTCGACGTCTTCGGTCTGGATACCTCCGATCCTGCACGCATTAGTATTTTTCATGACCAAAGCAACGAGGCACACAAACTTTCCGCCAGGGCCGTGTTGAAAGCATGTGGTTGGAGTGAAAGTACCTTCACGAACAAGGGCTCAAGATATCGTAATGCAGAAAAAGCGGCCAAAATGCAGTGGAAGGGAGAGGAACCCGAAATCGGTGCGTTTTGGGTTATCAGCTTGATCAGCCGCTCATGGAATTGACTAGGGAGCGACTCGCGCAAGGATTTTGAGGCCTGGAAGGGAGCGGTGTACATGTGGTCTGCGCTCGGGCCACTGGCCACTGGGATGCCTCCTTGTGCGAATTCTCAAAACGAAGCAGAGCGGTTTGCATGTGAACTCCTTCAAAAGTCGCTTGATACGATTTCCACAGCCGCTTTCCGCACTGCTCATCTTTTACCCTCATCTGCTTGACACAATTCTATTCTGATATTCACGGACATTGTAGTTTCAATTTTCATACATGTGGTTCATTAGAATATTGAGTCTCCTTTGCTCTACAAACCATATGTCCTGAGATCAATATGCAGCATATTTCGAACACAGTCCATCAACTCACTCCTCTGCATTCAATTTCATAGGCTAACTCTATCGCCAGAATGCCTCTATCTTGGCATTTCCTTTGCTGCGCCAGCGTGTCCATATGCTCTTGCTGCCACGAAGGCGGACCCATTTATTGTAAATATCGATCGGGCCATCGTACGGCGACTCGATCTCGGCAGTAGCTCTGACTGGTAGAGTCAGGAAAATGAACAGGAGCCCGACATACGTGGCTTACTGGCAAGTTCAACGGGGCCTTCTTCTTGATTGCTGTCCGAATCACGAATGTCGAGAAGTGCGGGGAGATCATCGCAAGAATCGGTAGCACTGGGGACTGGTATGAGTGATGGGAATAGTACACAGGTTTCAGCCATACACAGTAGAGACACTCGTTTGCGGAGTGGCAGGAAGCGTCGCCATGAGGGTGTTGTGATACGAACATGGGGTGCTCAGAGGCCTCGGCAATTCCCGGCTGGCCCCAGCCCCGCCTCCCTAGCCTGACCTATCATCACCACTCATGCATCAAATTCCAATGAACTGCTAGATATCTTATGTATCTATGTAGACATATGTTTCGGTTTCCCGCGAGAACAAGAAAGGCAGCAAGTCCAGCTACTTGCACACACACACCAAGTCACCCGTGGGCTGCTGCACCTGGAACTCCGCCGCTTGGCACAGCACTCCATTGACTGCGCATGCACCTCGCCCTGCAAAACCGCCATCTACACGCACCCACTGAGCCAGGTGCAGGAACCCCGTCATTGGGTGCGGCGCGTCCATCTCCAGCGTGTGCTTGAAGCACGAGATCACTTTGTTGGATCTGAAATGTGGGACGAAAGCGGAAGTGGGGCTGCGCACCGTCCAGCAACACGGCCTCGAACATGTGCACCTGGTCCTCCCAGGATTCCGCCTCCTCGAATCTGTAGACACGGATCAGCACCGAAATGAGTTACACTGTGAGATGATTTACCGTAGCCACAGCACCTGTGAAATCATAATATAGCGCGTATGGGTGCATGAGCATCATCTTGTACACCTTGGGTACTTGATCCCCATGAGTGTCTGCACGCCAAAGCAAGGTCAGTAGAGCTCTGTTCCATCGCGTGTGTGAAGTACTTCACCGACTTCTCATGCTCCGTGCTCAGCGAATAGTAGGCCTGTACAGAACATTAGCGCGCCCCAAATCGGAAGAAGAGCAGGGCATAGTCATCATCTTCTACACCTCAGTGCCATTTAGCCACGTGTAGCGTCCCCAGCCGCTACACACCACAGTGCCATCCACCCGTGGCGCATCATTCCTGTGCTCGAAAAGGGTAAGTAACACCCATATCTTTATCGTCATTGCTATCGTCACTGGAGCCAGGCCCACGCTGCGACGCCCACAATGCGCACCCGATGCATATTCCCGGCAGAGCACAAGCACAGGCCTCGATGCCGCACATGAAAATGATGCGTAGAATGTGTGGGCGCCTATGGACAGGCGTCCAGGTGGGGATTTGCGCTCCGTGTAACTGCTGATGGAGAGGGCAATACGGGGAGGGGAGGGGAGCAGGAGAAGAGAAGGAGAAGGGGGGGAAGTCAGATGTGTAGACGTAAGGAAAGAAAGGGAGCACAGTCCAGGAAAGGAGGATAGCATATGGAAAGAAACGAAAGTGCACTCACCCGCCTCCTCCGCCTTCCACCTCTCATACCACGCCCAGCTCAAAGCCCCTACTAGCTTTGCATCCTCACGCATGCCGGCGCCGTCGGCGCGTGTGGCGAAGCAGGTGGGCACATGAGGTGCATGACAGTGCCGGAATACATTGAGCGCGAGCGTGCTGAAGCTGAACTAGGTGGCGACGCTCATGCGCTCGAGCTCAGCGCATGCATGCGGCATGCGGCAGGCCGAGCACAGCATCCCGCACAGGTGAGAGGAGGCCGTACACTGCCCGTTTGGGTGGTTCCCCTCCTAGTTATGCTTGCTGAGTTGCGGAGGAGGAAGGAGGCACGGTGAAGGGGACGGCGATATCGATGGGGAGGGTTGTGGGGAGGAAGCCGATGGGGCCGTAGGGTGCTGGGTTTGGCGGCGGCGGTGGGGTACGGGAGGCATGCAGGTTGAGTCTTGATATACCATAGTGCAGGGTGTAAGTAAGAATATAGTATGGCTGTACTTTTCGTCTAATCATGAGCAAGTCACGGCGAGCAGCATTTCAGGGTGAGTAGCAGGAGAGAGTAGAGTCCCTCTAGTCCTTCTTCTCTGCTGAGATGGGTGTTGCCGTTGGTGGATTTGACCTCGTATACGCCGTCGGCATTCAAGGATTATGGCAACACAGACTCTCTTGTCCAAATGGAAACAAAGTCTTACGTAAGCAATGCCTGCCTTGCTCGGCGCGGATCCATTAAATAACCATAAATCTTCAAGTCTATTCAAAAAAAAATGAGAACTTATGGGAGGTGTCCAGATGGCTCAGTTTTTTGTAGAGTGAGCTAGAACCGGCCCCCATTTGCTGTAAATTCTTGAAACAATGATGAGTCATCATGCTTACCTGAGCTAATCTACCCTGTGCGGTGCGGATCCATTAAATAAACATGAACCTTCAAGTCTATTCAAAAAAAATGGGAACTTATGGGAGGTATCCAGAGGGCTCAGTTTTTTTCAGAGTGAGCTAGAACCGGCCCCATTTGCTGTAAATTCTTGAAACAATGATGAGTCATCATGCTTAGCAGTGCTTAGCAGCACTACCCCGCATTCTCTCTCACCCCACATTCTCTCCCTTAACTTCCTACTCTCGCTTGTGCAATCTTGCCCAGATCCTTCCAGATATGCCAGAGATGACAGAAGTTAAAGTGTTTCAAGAGTACATCAATGGATTTATCAACGCGACCCCCGATGTCAAAGATTGACAGATTCTTTGTATGCACAGTGATGCTAAATCAAGCGAGGCTGTGGTTATGAAAGAACGAGAGGAGGTTCTACTAGCACACTCTATAACCCTCGGCAAGAAGTCTACTCAGTTAGAATGCACTCAATGGGCTGGAAAGCTATTCAAGCTTGCAAAAGGTGTTCCAGACACGCATGGGCTCATGATTTATCCAGTAAAATTTATTCCTTTTCTCTACTGTGCTCTAACCTTGAGTTTCAGGTGTGGAGACAATTACCTCCCAATTTGAGAGTCCAAATATCCTCTAACCATCCATCTTGGCAGTCGTTCATCCTAGCGTTTGAAACTTTGAAAGATGGCGAGTCAATCATCCCATATCTTGTAAGGCTAATTTTTCATTCCCTCTTCAACTCACTGTGCTTACTTTTTAATCCCAGTGCCTGTTCCCTGGCATCACCTGCTTTTGTCGTCGCAATCTGAGCCACAGAAATCACTTGCTCAATTAAAGCTTCCTCAACCTCACTTGCGAATTGACACCTCCCCACTGCCACTCCCCCAGCCGCTAGAATACCCACCAATGGAATCTCCACTCACTCCTTTAACTGCTGAGCTGCCCAACGAGTCACTTGCTACCCAGTCGCCGGAGGCACTAGCTTCTGAAACTTTTGAAACTAGTCCTTTACCATTCAAAATCACCAGTTCTCCATCTGAGAGCCATCTTGTGAGAAAAATCACTCCTCAAATGGCCCCAACTTGGCGTGGACCCAATCCTGACCCTGAAGTACGTGCTGCTCTGAAGGCGCTGAAGGCGGATAAAGCTTCGAAAGTGAAGGCCACACCCAAACCTGCAGAGTCTCCAACCGATACAGCATACTTTCCTTTATTCAGGAAGCAGCCGCAATCTTCATGTACGTTGTCATGTTTGACTATAGATTAATTTCATATTGATTTTAAGCTAGCTAAATCTAAGCAGACGAAGCCAAAAGGGAAGGTCAAAATCCTACAGTTGAAGAAGGTAGTCAGGAGGATGAGGATAATAAAGCGAGATATTTCTGGCCCAGTCATCACTTTCCCTCTTTGTCCCAATCACATCCACATCGTCTTGGACCTGATATTCATCCGGCCATGTCATCTTGCCCTTCAAGACCTCCACATGCTATCTTGACTGACCTAGAGGATGAGGAAGTCTTTGCAAGGGTTGGCCTAGTTTTAAAAGCGGTCTGTTTTGACTTGAGGCTCATTATTCTCGACCTCACTACATGTTATCTCGAGGTATGTGTGTTAAATTCCATTTCATGTTAGATTCATGTTAAATCCTTCGTTTATCTCTCCAGTTTGAGCCTTTACTTCACTCGTCCCCTCAAGTTTTCACCAAAGAACAGTGGATTGGGGTTTCAGAGGTACCACATTCTGTACGTTGTTTTTCCTTTCCTTTCGTCTTAGTTGTGCTTCTCTACAACTATACAAGGTCCGAGGTTTCAAAATCGGCATAGCTTTAGAAATGCGACACCAAGTCTTGGCATGGCTCTCTTTTGATAACCTGTGGAATGTTGGTGGTGGTTTGGACTTGGTTTCTGTATTTCTACTAATAAATCTTAAAAACAGCTTCAATGGCGCTCAATTGAGAATTATCTATTCCTTCAACAATTTCGCGTTCCAGGTCAGATTTTGGCTCCTTTATGAGAGAACGGTACTGTACTAAAGTACTGTAGATCCTGTTCTTCAATACTGGGAGTGGTGCACGTTCACCGCTAAACTGGTTGGAAGTTGAACGTTCTCGTGAGCTGAAACAAAAGAAAAGTAGCAGTACAACAGTCTATGCTTTCTTTACCAACACCCAAAACACACCCCTCAACGGCGGTGGAAGTTATTCCCTTGATGACATATTCAGATTGGCTGGTAAGATCGTTCACATTGATTTGAATTTACATTGAACACTTTCAGGTCTACCACCTTTACTGTTGGCACGAGTCGTCTTTGCGTCTCCTGAGATGTGGGCTCGTCTTGGTGAGAGCTATGTATGCTTTGCAAGTGAACGTTGGTTCAAGACAAAGTGAGTTATTTTCAGTACACTATACTCACTGCAGTACCCATTCCTTCTAGCCAGTACCTAAAGGCAAGCAGGAATAGGAATGCACCAGGTGAATTTGCCATCAGTGCTAGTTTGAAAGAACAACTCGTGTTTGTGGCCACTCATTATTCACTTTTTTTCTGTCCTAATCAAAGCCCAGATATCCTACAAAACTCCGTTTTCATGGCAAGGCTCGCGCCCCTGTGAGTAAATGTCTCGCTGAAGCTGTGCGCAAGTATAATGTGAGCTATTATCTATTATACCTGGGCCATACCAATTAACTGGGGCTTTAGCTGGCTAGTAAACAGACACATGAAGAGGCATCCAAGCCAATTTTCAGCCGCAATAATAGCCTGATGTCTGTCGATGAACACCCTTTTGATCTCGCAGAATTGATGCCTGGCCTGTTGCTCTATGGCCATCTTGGTAACCTCATTGTTGGCGAACACTGGGATGAGCTTCTTACTCAAAGCAAAGCCAATCTTAAGAGAGATCACATATTGGTGGAAGAATTGAATGTGTTGCCAGCTCATTTGACTAGACTTCAAAGGCTCTCTCTGACGCCACTCACTCACCTCACTGAGCCTGAGATCGCTCTTCTACGTGATTCGTTTGGGATAAACCCTATAACTGCATATTTCAACAAGCTGTACGGTGAGATTTTTTTCAATTGCTCCCCTTTCTTACCTGAACAACATCCAAAGCGTCTAAAAATCCTCCTAAAGTCAAGATCAATCGTGCAGAGCTGTCGCTCTTTCGCAATCCAATTGAAAATTACTGCCCCACACGCCTTTATGCTGTTCCACAGACTAACAAAACTGTCTGGACTCTTCTCGATATCCCTCATCGTACTGAAGATCTACAAGATGTCGCATGCTTCAGCCAAGCAGAATTACATATACATACTTTCAAACACGTCAAGGAGAACACAAAGGGTTGGACTGTGGGCCCTCTGGATTTTTGTGGTCACGGACATGTTTTCAACAACGGTCCTTCTACGCTTGTCCCCTCCGTCATTTTCTTGGCTTCTTTGCTTAATCCATCTGCAGTTTCGTTGCCTGGTGTGCATGGCATCCTGCCCTGACTCCAAAGCAGCAAGCTATCCAGAATAGCAGTTGGAACGCTAAAGGCATTTACAAATGAGGTATTCGAAAACTGCCTCTTGCAGATATCCAAGGGGAAACAATTGGTGTTCAAAGCATACCAAAGCACTGTGATTGTGCGTGATTAACAACGACTTCCCTGGTGTTGTGCTGCCACTCTCTGATGACTTCATCGCCACTCAGCTCAGAATCATCCGTGCATCGGAACAGAGACGTGCGGCCCTTGTTGCTACTGGGGGGTTAAAGCAGGACGAAAGATAATGCATTCAAGGATCCAGGCAAGATTGACTTGTTTGAAATCTGCGCTTAAGCTGGAAGACCCTAAATTGACAAGGGCAAGAGCTCGGACAGAGTTGAAGGCCAGAGAGGAGGCCGGGGTGAAGGTGGAGATGGCGGTACATGTCCTTGAAGAAACTGGGTATACCATGGACGATCTGGAGATGGAGATGGACAGGACAGGGGCGGTCGACTGCAATATGGATACAACATAGCATTTTGGAAACAAAGGTGAAGGCTGAGATGGCGAGAAACTGGGTATACCATGGACAATCTGGATATGGATATGGAGATGGACGAGACAGGGGGTTGACTGTGATACTGTGATATGGATATGACATGGCATTTTGGAACGAATATAGTGTAACAAGTGAGAACAAATATAGTGTAACAAATAAGAACGAAATATAGTTTGGGTTATTTGAGTGGTCAGTATTGCACATGGACGTGCGATTCATATGATGACCTATTAAACAACCTGGCATGGATGTTAGTGTCCAAACCAGCAAAAATAAATCAAGACGGCACTGACAATTTTTATGGAGTACTGGATATGGTCCCCTTGTTGGAAACAACTGGGCCCAAGGCGTTGGTCTACATCTTCAACAATTTTTTGTATTTTGAACCTGGAATCCGTTCTAACCCGATTTATTTTTGACAGCTGGAAACGGGTGTAATGATGACGTACCTGGCTATTTCCTCGACGGCATTGGCCCAAATTGGTGGGTTGCATTTACTGTTTGAATGCAATGCCAAGGTTAAAGAGACATTGTGGGAAATCACTTTGGGGGACCATGACAAGCACGCTACCATATCTGCCAAAATTTCGGCTTGTCGGTCACCGTTATTGAAATCAATGGAGAATATGATATGAGAAACTGTAGAAAAGAGGCGGTCAAGGGACGGAATGTGCCTTTCGGTATCATCGTCAAAGTCGGCTTTATAAAGATTAAATTAAGAATTAAAATGTTAGAACAGTACTCACTTGTTGTTACTGCCCAGATCAGTGTTTCAATAGCAACGGTGGCCGGCCGTGCACTTGTGGCACAGTACATTCCGAGAGAGCTCAGTATTTGAATGGAGAGCGATATTTTACAAGTTTTGTAAAATATATATTCTGCAACATTTGGTCCACTGAACTACTGTTGACTTCGCTGAAGTTCTTGGATAGTTAGTGGTTAATAATTAAATTGGCAGGCACAATCTCCCCGATGACGGCCTCAGTGAAGTGTGATTTACTGGCCTCGAGGCGATCCCCACTGGGGTTCCCAGTACCCTTGAGGAACCTCGCAAGCTCAGCCTCTGGATTGAGGCCTGGCGGGAGGGGGCTGAAGTGAGGTAAGCATCGCACTGGACTGGGTGACGCGATACGGAGATGTGGTTCGAGCGCAGAATAATCGGTGATATACGACGTCCAGGCGTTGGCCAGATAGAACTCAGTACCACCCGGGTACGATCGAGCAAACTGTGGGCTGTGTAAGACCACATTGTAGTAGCTGAGACGAGCACATACTTTGGAAAAAGTAAAGCCATTGGCGCCAGGTAGTTCAAGACCTGTGCAGAACGCAGCCGCCTCTGGGTGGCTATGAAGGTCTGGCCCGAGAAGTCCGGTATGAACCAGCTGGTTAACGAGCATGTTGTGGAAGGTCTGGTCGCGATTGGAGAGGGTTGCGACCTGAGGATGATAATCAGTGGCAAGACAATAAAGGAGTGCAAGACACACCTGAATGTTCAGGTAGGTGATGATCTCCGACTGAAACTGCATCAAGTCACTGGTAGGCCCACAGCCTGCATCGATCGGGCGGCCCAATCGAGGGATGGATTCCAGGACGCGACAAAACTTGGGGTCAAGGCGCACAGATCACACTCGTTAAGTGCGTATTGGAGCAGCGCTGGGGACAGGGGACCAGGAGGTCTCCCGCTGATGAGGGAAAGAGCGACGAGAGCCCCAAAGATCTTGAAGTTCTGAAGTCGGCCTGAGGGAACTGCTGATGCCAGGCGAAGTGGCGTCGACATCGCAAGAGACATGCGCCCCTCATCTGTCATCAGGCACCAATGCCCACTATTCTTGAAATAAATATTGAGGGCAGTGTATATTGTCTCGCGTTCAAGGCCTGGTCCAAAGGAACGAACCGATCCATTGGGATTGAGACTAGTATGAGAGGCAGGTCAGTCGTCGCTCATGCAGCACAGATGGCCACTTACATTTCGAAGCACCGGTTTGCGGACAGAAGATGCGAGAAATCATTCGTTCTCAATCCTTCGCACACCGCATCACCGTAGAGCATGGCAAGCTCCTCAAGGGACCCAGCTTTCAGCTCCAACCGCACATTGTTCCCAGCGGCTTGGTACACCGCTTTGGCAACATCCCTCTGGTTGAAAAGATTACCATAGGGACCTAAAAGGGTTTCAAAAGGTGCTGCACCCCATGGTGCTGGAGTCGTCTGGGTGGGGACTGCTGACTGTAGAGGGAGGCATCAATATAAAATAAACAGCAGGCATGGAAAGGAGACTTACTGCGATGACACGAGAGCTATCACCGATCTGTAGCAACACAAGTCAATAAGTGTCCAGACAGTCAGGAAAATTACGCACTCGGGCATGAGAGATCCGTGAAGGAAGCCTTCCACTGGAGATAGGAGTTGAAGACTACACCATGATCGATGAGGGTATGCTATGGCTAGAAAGATGAAACGCACTGCATGGGAGCTCCGGTGGGATGGTAGCGGTGGGATGGCTGCAGTCAATGGCAGAGCAGCAGGCATGTCCTCATCCTCGTCCTCGGTCTCGTCCTCGTCAGGTACACCACCCGATGTGTCCGAGTCCGGATAAGGGTCATTGTCGGTAAAATTCAGCTCGGTCGCCTCACCTTTGAACTGCTTGTTCTGCCGTTTAGTGAGACACGAATGGATGATGTTCCATCCAGGGCCAGGGGATGGATCTTGCACGAATGTGGCGCCGGAGTATTGAATCACTTCGAAAGAATAAGTCAGGTGGTGGAACTAAATCAAACGGGAGCATACTCAAATGGAGAACCAAATGTCCTTCGTGAATAGACACGGACGGGATGACATAGAGCGGGCTGTGGATCTTGTCAAACAGATCGATGAGCGTCAGCGTTGAGGGGATCGCCTCTCTACGAAGATGTGACGTGCTTGAGTGGCAGCGCATTCTACCCTTGTTGACAAGACCGACAATTTGCAGATCCAAGCTCTCGTGGCGATGTCGAGTGCTTGGCCCAGATGGAATATCGCCAAAGATGTAGCGATGGGGTCCAGTGCGCATGCTGGCCGCACTTCTCTCGAGAATAGAGAGAACCCTGGTGTCTGCGTGGAGTGCGTAGTCGAAGCAGAGGCCGTGCCCATTCAGATAGGTATGGAAGGCTTCCACAAAATTTTTGTAGAGAACGACCTCTTGCTTCGGCTGAGGAATGATTAGTGAACTGTAAGCAGAGACATGCAGGCGACGCACCTGAAAAGCTTGAATCATGTGCGTGACTCAAATCTCCCAGACGCCGGCGGGATCCAGCGATGAGACTCTCTCCAAGGCAGTTTGGGGCCCTTGGTGAAGTACAGGGCCGCAAATGGCAGGACCCCGGTGCCTTTGTTGGACTTGAAGGGGGGATCCCGATGGGCCAAGGTGCGCTGCTGAGGCAGCACGGCGGCGCTCCTTTGCCTCTGATATCTCCCTCGTTGTCAGGTCTAAAACCTGGTGCTGGTTGCGGTTGCGAGTACGGGCGTTGTTTGAATGGTTAACGGTGGGGATTTCCAGTCCTGGAAGACCGAGCATAGGTTGGGTGGTGCCCAGGGTCAAAGGAATGGACAGGAGAGGATGCCCCATCACCGCTGCTGGGAGCGCCAGCGCTCGGGTGCTTGTATATGGACGGACTGGCGGGACTGCTAAGGTCGGAAGTGGTGCAGGTGCAGGCTGTGGTGCGGGTGCAGGTGTCGGTGTCGGTGCTGGTGCTGGTGGAGTGCTGGTATTGGATAGGAAAGGTGCAAAGGCACCACTGCTAATGGCATCGCGGACAAAGCCTGCGAACAATCCCATGAATGCGGCTGGGTCTTGAGAATCACAATCAGACAGATTACAAGCTGATTGCTGGCCGGCTGGCTTACCGGCCATGTTTTCGTGAATGGGATGTGGAGAAATAAGCAGAGGTGTCGGCGACAATATATTTGGTGAGAAAACGAGGGACGAAAGTTGAAAGCGGTCAGAATGAAAGCATGAGCAGTTTTGATACCTTGAAAATTCCTCAAGTGGCGTGGCCAAAAGCGGTTGGGATTCTGTGGTTGGGCCAGAAGGTGTGGGATGGGTTGGGTGGTTGGGTTGGGAATGGGGCCCATTGGCAATGTTGGCTGAGTTGGTTTTGCTTAGAGTTGTGGGCTTGGCAAGTGCTTGGGATCGGCTAGCGATTGGGCTGATGATGGCCGGTTCATCTAATCAAAGGCAGATATGATCGGTGACTTGAACGCTGATCATGATCTGACGGCAAACAATTATAGCATGTTGCAAGAACAAAGTTACGATGTTACATTTTCAAATGTGATGTAAATGGTTGCAGATCACACATAGTATCCTTCTTGCATGCTAAATATTTTTACTGTTCATGCACCTCAAATTCAAGTAGTAGGATGTTCAACCTGAAATGTTCATTGAAGAAGATGTTTGATGGGAATGTTCATGCACCACAGATGGAAGTAAATGTTCTACCTGAAATGGGCATTCACCGCAAATGGAAGTAAATGTTCGACCTGAAATGTTCATGCACCACAAATGGTAGTGCATGTACAACTTGTAATGTTCAGCCGACATTACTAAATATTTTTTGACGATAAATACCGTCATACAGTATTTATTGTCAAAAAATATTTAGTAATGCCAGCTGAACATTATAAGTCATACATATACTACCATTTGTGGTGCATGAACATTTCAGGTCTAACATTTACTTCCATTTGTAGTGAATGCCCATTTTAGGCAGTCTCCTACCCAGCTGCGGTTTTGAGGTTCATCAGTCTCAGTAGCGGTATTTTTAAGTGAATACAGAAAAATGGATTACCGGAAATATATAAGACTGTCTAGGGATTCTTCTGGAGGAGCCAACTGAAGGGCCATGATTACAGCCACCAGTTCTGCGCGCGCATTGGTCTGCGTGCCCCATACTCAGATAGATCTGTTTCGCTTCGCGTTTGGGCCCCAGTATGTGCCGGATCCCACGGTTGCGGACAGCTTACCTGCATTTTTGCAGGTACCGTACAAGGTGACAATAATTCAGCTCGTTTCTGTCCGGACTGGGCCAAACAGTGCTAGCACCTTCTTTTTCACGTCCTTTCCTGCTTCCAGTGTGGCTATCAACAAGTGGTCGAGTTCTGTTTCTTATGGGAATACAACCTCAATTTTCCTTCGCTTGGAGTGCCGTGGGTTCAGATTCTCTGTCAGATTGATTTCTCTCTGAATCTCAGTCCGTAGTGCAGTGCGGGCGTGGTTTTCAAAGTGCCCACATACTTCAAATGAGAGGACATTTTCAAATATCGGGCAGGAACAAAGCATATAGTCAATCACTGTCATTCTCGTTCCTTGGAATGAGGTGAAGTTACCGCTTTCCGGGCTGAATCGACTTGCACTGCTAACAAAGACCAAATTGTAGTCCACACATAATTTTGCGAGTCATCTTCCGCTCATTGACTCCTTGTCATCCTTGGACACGCGATCCGGGTCGGTTGGGACACCGTTTGTGCTTTGAAGTCTCCCATGGCAACAATACCAAAACCACCCATATACGCCAGAGTGAGGGAGTTTAGCGAGAGCTTGGCATGGGTCAGAGTCGAGTTTCCCAGCCCATGTAGTGGATTCAGGGAGTATGTAGACATTATAGATGGCCAGGTTCCCTATCTGAATAACCATAAAGTCGGGCCCTAAAAGATCATCTCGCGGTTTGAATGGCATTTGCATTGAGACCACCACAGCAATTCCACCCCAAGATTGATTGAAGGAGGGTTTAAGACACCAGGTGTGCGAGACAATAGTGTACCCCAGCAGCAGGTCAACAGTGTCCTGCTGATTTGGCTGGAGATGAGTTTCTTGGAATAAGTTACAGCCGTTGTCAGAACCGAAGGCGCGAATCAGAAAAATGCCATTTTGGGCATTTTCTGATCCCTGCGACCGATTCACCCATATCTCGACGGATTCTACACGGATTGAGATGGAAGATAGCTAGATAATTTGGCGTAATTCGTGCCCAATTAGTGATAGAAAAATTTTGCCAAAATATTACATATAGCTGGTGAGCTGGGTTTGTGAGCGATTTTGGGGTCAATTCAATTTACCGGCATCTAGGCATGTTCAAATAATCTAAATTTTTGCGACGGAGGAGTTTTATGCATTCTTGAACTTGTGATAGATCCAAAATCTGCAATATCCTAGTTTATCATGCTTGTAATGACATTGAGACAACGGCAATACACTGCAATCGGCAAACAGTGTGATATTTAGATCCACTGCTGACATTGAGACAACGGCAATACACTGCAATCGGCAAACAGTGTGATATTTAGATCCACTGCTGAGCTCTTTGCACATCTGACTCTATCACATCTTTCAAAATGTATTGGAGCCCTTTCTGACCAAGATCTACATCATTTGGATATGTCTAGCTGCCTGTAAACTGTATTCATCCACAAAATGGCCCCTCAAGCAATGCCACTGAATATATAATATCTTTGCAAGTTTCCTTCTATCACTAATTCCACATGGATTAGCTGAGTATTTCTATCCAGGTTTCATGTGAATCGGTGCAGAACCCACTCAGATACCGAGAATTCTTTGAAAATGTCCCAAAACAGAATATTTCTGATCCACGCCTTCGGTACTGACAATGGCTGTAACATTGTAGTTCTTCATTTCTGATCTGAATTGCGGGCAGCTCATTTGTAAAGGAAAGGCACCATTGATATCCCAGCTTTTAATGGTTACAGACTGCTGTGTATCATGATGGTGGGTAGAAGGTAATAGGGAGGGTGGTAAAGATGGTACCAGACTAGGTACATTTTGGGCGTCGCACACAATGGGAGAAGAGTAAGTACAGGGTCCATTTTTTTGTATATTAGGGGGGAGGGGTGAGAATGAGCTGCCCTCAGGCATTTGGGCGTGCGATGACCGATGACCACACACCAGCATGCTGTGACATCCACATGTCAATAAACCACCCCATCGTGCTGGATGAGTCAAAGCCACATATAATGTGTTCGGCATCGGGTCTGTGACGCGTGAAGAACATGCACATATGGGGTGTGATGTCATGCCTTCAGCAATGATCATGTGCACCTTGGCGCTGATATTCAACTTCCACTTGACAGGCCCAAAGATGAACTCGTGCACTGGGTTGTTGGCACGACGAGCGGGCGCACTTGAGGCCTCGGGCACAGCTGCGGGCATGGTGGTGGTATAGCTGGGAGCAGGTGGGGCAGTGGCATAGCTGGGAGCAGGCCCAGCGGCAGTGTAGCTAGGAGCAGGTGCAGTGGCAGCAACATAGGTGGGCATGGGTGCAGCAGCAGCATAGGTGCTGGGTGTGGGCACAGTGTAGGAGGTGGATGCAGGGGGGGGGGGGGGGGGGGGGGGTAGGAGGTGGGCACAGGTGCAGCATAGAAGGTGGGCGCAGGCACAGTGTAGGAGGCAGGTGGGGGCACAGCGTACACTGTGGACAAGGCAGCATAGGTGGGCACTGGAGCGTATGTCGGCGCTGGTGCGGCAGCGTACGTGGGGGCCGAGTGGTGGCGGACATTGCGGGCATCCTTGTTCACATCGTCATCTTTGTGTTCCCATTTGCCACTGTGAGCAGCAGTGAAGGCCACAGTGATCATAACCTGGATGTCCATTCCGCCCTGAGCTTCGGTGATGGCAGGAACAGCGACGAGCACAGGGGTGGGGATCACAGGGGCAGGTGTGACAGCGGGCGCTGCAGCTGGAGTGGGCACAGCGGCCATGGGAGCAGCGGCAGGTGCAGGGAACATAGCGTGGTCGTGGGTGAGGATTGTTTGCAAGTCCGTGTGGATCTCCCCCATCATTGCGGTGAACATTTGCATGTTCCCCTTAATGGAAGTGATGTGGATGACACTGTTGGATGCTGCTGTCACACATGCCTGCACAACAGACACCGAAACACGTCCATTTCATCTTGTATCAACTCTGAACCACGATCACATGACTTTCCTCATTCTGCTTGGCTCGTGCATCTATCCATCTATACCCCTGGCTTACGCACAATTCACGATCATTTCCAATCACCTGTTCATCCCACTGGCTCATCATCTATTCCATCAGACTTATCCTCACTCCCATCATGATATCTGCCAATCTCCAGCAATATAACCGGTATCAGCGTAACCTGACACTCTTGTTCTTGTGCTCTTCACCTTATATTTCCCTTACAACCTTGTGTTCAATTAACAGTTCATTATAATCTGTGGTACTACCTTGTTCCTCTACTCTTGTACTGGGTTTCCTTGACTCCACACAATTCTCTATAAATTACTAGGTAGTTGTACAGATCAACCCAGAATAATTTTGACTTTCTCCCTCACCGCACATTGCCCTCGCTCTCGCCTCCATCTCGCTCTCATCTCTGTATCGTTCTGGGCCTCCACCATATTCACCCACTTCCTTATTCATCAGCCACAGGTTGTCAGCCTTGGCACCGGGTATCTTTGATCCACTCACATTATTATTCCCTTCCGCCCTCTCTTGCACAAACTCACCTATTTGGTTCAGCTCGCGCTTGGCCAGTCGGTAGGTGTGTAATTTTGAAGCCCACCACGAGGGTTTCAATCATAGCTTCCGGTTTCTCTCGCAACTTGCGGCAAAACTCTGACACTAGCGTTTGCCGGGACCTCCGCCTCGAGTTTATCAGTGCATTTCAGAACCCCTCAAATCTCCTCAACGACACCCCCTACTCCCCTTCCACCAAAGACCTTTTCAACGAGGTACCAGCGCACCTTGCCCGCCACAACAATCTATCTCTGCACTCTCCACACTCTCCCAGCCTCGCGTGGCTTTTCGAAGACCCTCCTAGCCCCGTTTTTTTGCCCAGCTTCACCACCGAACATCATGGCTACGCCTACACCCATGCCTGCCCGCGGGGATCGTAATGCTCCCACCTTTGACCCCACTAAACCCCATGAACTCCGCCGCTACTTCACCTACCTCGAATACTTGTTTACCCGCACCGCTGTTACTGATAGCACCGAAAAGAAGAGGCACTCAACCAGGTTCCTTGCAGTAGAGGACCAGGAGACTTGGGAGGTGCTCCCTATGTTTACTGATGCAAATAAAATGTACGAACAATTTACAGCTGATCTCGAAACTAATGAGATCGATCAGTTTTTTTTTTGCTCATTCCCAAAAAGGGAATTCCGCGAAAAAAGAGCGTACCTCACGACCACAAGTACCTGGGACAAATTTGAGGATACAGTGATCAGTTGCGACCTTCCTGTGCCAGTGTTCCGCTTAAAAATTGTTTGTTATAAAGTGTATGAATCGAAAAATCATCGCCACTCAATGAAATATTCGGATTCCCAATAATGTGACTCATGATGAGTCATCGGGACATGAGCTCCGAGCAACGGTTGGGAAAAATGGGCAGCGTAACGAATGGAGTCAAAATGACTCATAAACGAATGGAGTCAGAATGACTCATAAAAATGAGTCAGAGGGAGGAATGAGTAACAAAAGAGATGTATAAAAGAAGAGCAGATTCTATCATGTAGTTCACTTGAACACCCACTTTGTACCTTTTCCGAAAGTCAATATTAATTTCCTTTGCTTACTCGTGCTTCTACTTGAGCTCTTAAGTTTACTAAGGAAAGTTCAGCAAGTCCACCGCATTCTTTTCAGCCGCACCGTATCTGCAACCGCTACCGCCGCCGTTTCCCGTTTATAGGTCTTAAGGAAAGACCTCACGTACAGCCGCCGAACGAACCGTACCGCCATTTCCTCATTGGAAATCACCACCAAATTCTAAGAAAGAGAATTTCAATTGGAGAATCCGAGCACTTGGTAATTCCTTGAATAAAGAGTATTTCCAGGAACCCAAGGGAAACTAATTTTCCACTCAACATCATTGGAGCCCAATGCGAGGGGAAAAATATCACCATATTCCTACAATCCTCTTTCTTGAACCACAAGTCACAACGAAACCAGTACCGACATACAGACCGCCAGAGCACATGACCATAATGAACGAATTTTTCACCGAAGAACAACGCCGGGAGTATGAAAAAGCATTCCCCAATTCAGCAACTACTGGAGTTTTTGGGGCAGGATACACTGCTTTCAAATATCCTGCTGCAGCAGGGCCTTCGGGCCACACTTATGCCGACAAGAATTGTTTGGGCCGTGCATCCTTTAGGAAGAACAAAGGAAAGGGCAGGGCCTCTTCAAAAACAAATTATTCATCAGACGACGATAGCGAGAGTGAGCCAGAATCCATGCTTGATTCTGATTTTGACTATAAACAAAGAACAAAACCATCCCCACCATCCACACCCAAACCCCCGCGCATGTCCGCTCCTCCTCCTGTTTCTTTCAGTGCCCCGCTCCGGACATCGCTCGATATGCCAATTCGCGGAAGCAAAGAAGCACCTTGTACGTTTAGAGGAAACATACAGAAATTCAGCAATTTGTGGATCACTTTGAACTTCTTTGCAGCAAATGTCGTGTTACGGCTGACAGAGAGAAATGCGAATATGTTCTCAACTATTGTTCACTTGATGTTCAAAATGTTATTCATACTATGGATTCTTTTGAACAGAAAAAGTGGGTGAAGCTGCGAAAGGACCTCCTGAAACATTTCGATGCAGAGCGAGCCTTACAGAAGTATCGTCCAGCAGACGTCTATGCTTATGCTTTAAAAATGAAGATGCAAGCTTGTTACAGTCTGACTCAGTGGCGAAAGTATTACATTAAGTACAACTCAATCGCCGGAGGTCCGCTTAAACGGAGACATTGACAGATTTTGGAGAATCACATACTACAATCTAATCCTTGGCGAGACGACGAGACGCAGTACACAATGCGAGAACTGAATGCAGCCGCAGAATGGTATTTTAGATGGAACAAGTACGAATCACTAATGGTGAAGGCTGCTGAGTTTGGAGAGGAACTGGATGAGGATTACTCGGGGGATGAGACTGACAATTCAAGTGGGAGTAGCGATGATACAGTTTCAGATTATGAGAAGTTCTGTAGGAAGAAGAAACAGCGAGAGAAACGTAAAAAGCAAGAAAGGAAGAATAAGGTAGGGGCGAAGAGGGATGTAGGAGACAAGGATAAGCAAAAGTATCAGGGGAATGAGGACGAGATAGCTAGTATGATTCGAAAATTGAACGCTATGAACTTGAACGACCCAGAGTATGCACCCATTTATTACAAGGTGATGGTCCTTGACAAGAGTGGCACTGCAGAAAAATGTGTCAAGCCCCCGCAAGTAGAACGAACAGATAGAGCACGCACCCGTCCAGTAGGGAACAATACATCTTCATCTAACCTGGAACGTCCTGTGACGCCGGCGACGTTCCCCAACAACATCCCCTTGGGCAAACAGAATTCCAACGCAGGACGAGACTTTACTGGATGCTTCGGATATCTGGGAGAGGGTCATAGAATATCTGAATGTCAGCACATTGCAGAACTAATCAAACGAAATGTGATTGCGTACAATGAGGAGAGTCAGCGTTTGACGATGAAAAATAGTAGCCCGATCTGGCGTCAAGCAGGAGAATCACTTGCTGTTGCGGCAGAAAGAGTCGCAGGAAATAGCGCACCAAGGGTGATGTGGAGTGTGTTGGATAACACTTTTGATTCCACAAGACAAGTGGTACACAATTTCTATCAAGAGGACGGAAAGCGACGAGCTTGTATCGTGGAAGTATACAGTGAGAGTTCAGAGGAGGGAACAGAGAACGAGGAGAAATCCGATAAGGACCCTGTGGAAGTTTATTTGACAACGCCGAAAAGAGTCGTCTCGGGTTCTCCGCAGGCTTTTCCGGCGGAACGTCCTGTTCCAAGCACGAGGTCTGCTAGGAAATTGATATTTGACGGCGTGTACCCACCGAGTAGAGACAAAGGCAAGAGAACGGTAGTGCGAGACTTGGAGGGAGGAGGTCCAGCAGGGGGAACAAGTAAGAATAGTCAAGAGGTTCCACACGCCGTGGAGAAAGCACAGCCTTCTCTGGAGCCGAGCGCGGCAGGAACGGAGAAAATGCCTCGTGTTTCTACACCGGCAGAAAGACCGAAGGAAGTAATTCCTGTTGAAGCACGCCGCGTGAGGTTCGAGAATATGGAGGATATAGAAATGATGCAAGCTAAGAACACAGAGAAAAATGGGAAGATAGCTGGAAAGAAACTTGACGTTGAACCCGCGGCTTCGAAAGATGATGAATCAAGAGCGGCACAAAATATTGGGCAGCAATCGGAGTTATCCGGGACTGTTGATAGACAGGAAGTAGTAAATCGAATTCTGGATGCCGTAGTGCCCATGACCATAAGGGAAATTATGGTAACTTCAAAGGAGCTACGTACTGACATCCAAGACCTGATTTGAGTCAAGAATGTGCACACCGTGTTGCTGGGAAATTCTGGGGACAATCCGTTAATTGCTAAACTTGATTGGCCTAGAACCGAAGGAATTTTAATTAAAGTGGAAATGGAAACGAATGGGAATCAAGTATGCGCCATCATTGATACTGGGTCTCAATTGGACGTGGTGAGGGCAGATGTTGCAGCGCTTAATATTCGACGGGCTGTAGATATGAGCCAAGTAACGAATATGAATGACGCCAACGGAGGGAGGGGTCAATTACATAGATGGATTCAGGATGTCGAATTTAATTGCGGCGGCGCAACTACAGTAACTGACCTGTGGGTATCGCAGAAAGCTCCATTTGATTTACTTCTAGGAAGACCTTGGCAACGTGGGAATTTAGTTAGTATAGATGAGCGGGTGGAAGTCACTGGTTGAACAATTCAAGTTTATCAGTGAGAAATTTGGTGAAAAATGTTTTAAATTTTTCAGAAGTTTTTTGCCGAAAAAGTAGGTGAAAAACTCAAAAGGTTCTCAGCACTTTTTTCACTCGGAAAGAAGGTGAAAAATGTGAAACAAAAGTGGTGTTTTCTTTGGAAGCTTTTCAGTGAGAAATCTGGTGAAGATGTTTTAAAATTTTCAGGAGTTTTCTCGGCAAAAAAGTAGGTGAAAAACTTAAGGCTTTTTCAGCACTTTTTTCACTTGGAAAGACGGTGAAAAATGTGAAACAAACGTGATGCTTTCTTTTGAAAGATTTTCACCTACTAATTCATACATATTTTTGGGCGAAACCCAGGGTGAAAAACTTGAAACTTCCTTCTTCAAAAAGTTCACCACATTTTGCACTGATAAAGAGACAATCTAAGTGTGTGAAAAAGATGAAATGAAAAGTAATGAAAAACTTGAAAAGCAGATTACAAGTTTCTCAACATTTTTGCCAGTGGTTTATTTTCACATTTCCAACTGATAAGTTTGTACACCATTTGTGTGGAGAAAAATTAGGTGCAAAACTTGAATCAAGTTGGTTCAAATATGTTTCAAGTTATACAGGTGAGGTGAGGTGTTTCCAATTGTTTTTGCAGGAAGTGGAGAACCCTTTTCAGCTGAAGGTTTACAACTTTTCCACAAGCCATCCACTACTACAATACTGTGAATTTGAAATCCGTCCAGGAAACATGCCAAATGGTTGTTTCAGCGAGTATATATATATTCAATTTTCGCTCTGAGCAATTCAGGGTGGCTTTTGAATGTGGGTATCATTTTGATGGCAATTGGGTCTAGAATTCATGCAACCTAGTTGCGGACCCATGCCACCCACTACAATACTGTGAATTTGAAATCTGTCCAGGAAACATGCCAAATGGCTGTTTCAGCAAGTATTCAATTCCCACTGCAAGCAATCCAGGGTAGATTTTGGCTGTGAGTGTGATTTGTGATGCATTTGTGTCTAGGGAATGCATGCCACCTACTGGCGGATCCATGCCACCCACTGCAACACTCCAAATTCAAATACTTACAGAAAATAGGTGTTCCAGCAAGTATTTAATTTCTGCCGCAAGCAATCCAGGGTATATGTTGGCTGTGAGGGTGATTTCTGATGAGCATAGATCCAGGGAATGCATGTCACCTACTTACAGACCCATGCCACCCACTAGACCATTCTGAATTTGGAATCCATCCAGGAAATATGCCAAATGACTGTTTCTTGCAGACGAGATCCTGCGGAGTGCAAGATCTTCGAACGGCATTCGCCTAAACAAAGATGCTGCCCCGTGTGGGGGTGAGCAGGTCGTGGAGTCTCAATCGGGACTCCTCGACCGGCGCAGGTGTGCGTGCGGCGGGGAAACCCACTAGCGAGCTGAAGGCGCGTCCCCAGACGCAGCACGCCTGGGGGCAACCCACACACCCGAGCCTTCGGCGAAAACCGTTAATTTTAGATAGGATTTGCTAGCAATGTGTTAATTTTACAAGTCAACATATTCTGCGTGTAGCGGTGCCAGCAAATCCAGCCTTCTCCAGTAGACCTTGAAGGCCTCTGACTTCCACCTTCCCATGGCCTGGACGACGTCCGGGTTGACACCGGCTAGGAGGAGCTCTGTCGTCCCTCCGATCCTGAACGAGTGCCCGGTACGGGTAGGGAATCCAAGTGTCGACCAGACTTCGTTGCATCTCTTCAGGAACTTCTTGCGCGTTAGGCAGACCAGTCGACCCTTGGCGTCGTGGTGTGAGAAAAGGGGCATATCTGGGGGAATGGTGTTCGTCCTTAGGTGGCTCTCCACGGCATTTATCGGGTCCGACGCGCCGCGTTGGCGACAGAGCATTGCATCTTCGCCGCGGCGGCCTTTGGTCTTCGTGTAGGGTAGTCGTAGTATGCGCGAACCCGCTGCCGTGGAGGGTTGTCTGAGATCGGCCGCCGTAGGTATTCGGCCCCGTTTGAATGACCCTTGCGTGTCTGACAGTAGCTCGCCCAAGCGCGCTTGGCCCCAGAAGGCGCAGCATGCTGCTGTGAATACTGCTGCATCCTTGGGCTCGTTGTGATCCAGTCCGGCTTCGAGTGCGTCCAGCATCGCCGCAGTGACTGGTGGTCTTTCCTCGCGCTTTGACCCTTCCGGGGCTAAGTTCTCCACGCCTCGCAGTGTGTAGCGGAGGCGAAGCCCACCCTGCCACTCCTCCCCATGGATGATGTGCCAAGCTTTGACTGCGGCTATTGCACCCCTCGCTGTGCCGCCTGCGATCTCGCCTACTCGCGACGCGGCGAACGCGCACAGGAGGAATTCGTTTGCTGGTAGTCGCTGTTCCTTCTTGATGCCTTCCTTGTCACAGAAAACTAGGAATGCGTCCAGTCCGCTTGCGTACTTGCTCAGCGTGGAGTCCGCCCAGGCGTGTTCTATGGCGTGTTGTAGCTTTGCTGTCGCCTCCGCTGAGAGGTTGTTGCCTGTTCGCTTCCCTTGGTGCTTGGCCTTGTGCCCACGGATCCCCGCCTTCTTGATTAAGCTGTGTCGGATAGCCCGCCCGACGATAGCGCGCGCCGATTGCATGGACATGGTGTGCAGCTAGAAGTAGTCACATCGTCACATCACACCGAGCGCTCGGTGATTAGATGTTCTCAAGAAATTATCATTTTCTCTAACTAGTATACGTTGTTACAGCTCGTGGTACTGGACGGAGTGATAAATAAAGTCCTTCAGGTGCGCTGGGACTTTCGGCGGGTTTGGGTACAACTGGGATCTTGGCGGGAACTTTGCCCTTGATGGCGCGTCGGCTGTGTTCTCCTTCGACGGGACCCAGACGATCGTGAACCATACCCGGTGTTCGTGGAATAGATGTAAGATCTGCTGGAGGATCGCATTTTCTTGTGCGTTGTACGACCTTCCGGCTGCTAACGCCCCGATAACGCCCTGGTTATCTGATCGGAGGATGAAGTGGATGTTCTTGAGTCCCGTGGCGATTATCGTTCGGAGTGCTAGCTCTATTGCCACCATTTCTCCCCATCCGATACACCGTCCCTCCGAGAACCAACCCTCCTTATATCTCCACGCCAGCCACTTGCCTCGGAATACGAACCCTATGCCCCAGCATGTCGAGGCGTCGACGAAGATTGGCTCCTCTTGGACTGGCGGTGGCGACACGATCTTGCGGCTGACCCGCGGCTGACTCAGCTCCTCCCGCCACCACGCTATGTCGTCCACGACCTTCTTCGCGATGGAGAATTTCACGAAGGCGTTGGCCGCTTTTCCAAAGGACGCCGATAGTCGGTATAACGAGACCAGACGTGATCTGCCTCGAGGGAGGACCAGCGCGCAGTGGTTCAGGGTTCCCACCACGTTCTCGACCTCTTTCTGCGACACCTTCGCGCCGAGGAACCAGTTTTCGATCTTTTTGAGGTATTTCATTCTTTTTGCTTCCGGTAACGATACCGTCTGTTCTTCGGCATCCCAATCGAACCCGATGTAGGTGAATTGATGATGGAATGGTGTGTGCTTATCAAACTCCCAAGGCCATCCGAGGTCGTCTGCGATGTCGAAGAAGATTTGTTCATTGTATTTGTAAACAAATCGGCCTCCTGCTCCGCCGGTCGGGTACCTGAAGAAAACAAAGTCGTCTACCCATTTCAAGATATCTTCGATCGAAAGGAACTTCAAAAGTTCGACGAAAAGGTCCGCGAGATGGCCGAATACTCCAGGCGCGCTGGTTGCCCCGAAGGAAAAGGCATTGTCGAAATGCACCTTGTCTCTCCACGATATCATCAGCTGCGGTCGGTCCTCAGGACGTGTTGGGACGTTTCGGAAAGCGCTTTTGACGTCGAAAACTGCTGCCTGCATTTATTGTGAGTCTGAGGTGTGTGGCCGCCTCGCGCTTTCGTACCTGCGTGCCCGCGGGTGCTTTGGCAATAATACGGTAACATTGGTCAAAGGAACCCCATGCACAAGAAAAATCGTTCTTGTTGATTTGTGAATTAATTGACTGTACGTTAGGATCGTCGTAGGGGTAGGAATGATGGTTGAACATCCTCCACTTGCCCGTCGGCGGGTCTTTCTGGACGCAGCCGACCGGGGAACATCGGAAAGGTCCGATTGCGGCCTCAAGAAGTATCGGGTCATAGCTGGGGGAAATGCGGCCGAGCGCTTGCTCCTTCGCGATATAGGAATCAATGATGTCGGTGTGATCTAGCGCTGACTTCAGGTTCTTTGGAATGTATGTTTTGGTCACTTTCTTGCTGCTGTCAAGTCCATGCGCGAAACCGTGTAGGATGCCTTCCGGAACATCCCCGAATTCCTTCGTCAGCCCCGCCACTGCGATCCAATGTTGCCACCGGTCCGCCTTGAGGGGAGTAACAATAGGGAATAGCTCAGGCGGCGGAGCAGCGCTGAGCGGAGTGCGCCGCGCTGGCCGAGCCGCTGGCACCGGCGCTGCAGAGGGTGCAGACATGGGAATATTTGCAGCTCCCGCTCTGCGCGACGCAGCCGGTTTGCCCGTTGTAGCTCCAGCATACGCGTAGGCCGTGGATGGGCGGTGCGAAGTTGCCGCTGCGGAGCCGCGTGCACCACTTCCCATCGGTGGCTGGGCAGTGGCGGGAATCGTGGTCGTCTTTCGCTCCGCAGTACATGCATCGTGAGCGGGGCGGGCCCTTGTTCTTTGGTTTGGATTTCGGCGCTCCGTCTCCTGCCTGATTTGGTGGGGAGTAGGCCCGAAACCGTTGGCGGCCGTACGGCGACCTGTTGCGCTGCTGGTTTTGGTGCCCGCCCCTGCCATTGGGTGAAGCGCTGCGCTGCCTCGGCCGTCTGCTGCCCTCCGCCCTCAGTGCTGCCCACAGCGCCTCGTCGCGGTCCTTACTCAGGACCTCCTCCCAAATCTCCGACTGCCATTTGCTGATATTGAACGTTGGGTCCTCCACGAACGCTTTCGTCACTTCCGTGTTGTATGCATTGTACCGCCTAAAGTTCTTGATGAAGTCGGATCTACCGCAGATGCCCTCGAAGTGCGCTGTGACTTGCTGCGAGAGGAGGGTTGCGTATTTTCTCGGCATGAAGAATTGACGGATCGCGTTGACAAGGCGTCCCCCCGCTGTGATGAACTCCGCCGCCGTCAAGGACGCATCTGACGCGGCGTCGCGTTCAATGTCCTTGGCTATCATCTCGCCGTTCTCGATGACCAAGCGTTTCCTTGTCTTGCTGTCCCTGTCTTTGTTGGCGTGCGAGCAGTTTTCAGCTGTGAGATCGCCGAGGGGAAAGTATGTCTTCCAGCCTGATTGAAGGCTCTTCTTGACGTGTCGCGGGATGGCGAGGCGGTGAGGATCGACGATGCGGTCTGCCTTGATGTCGAACTCCCTGGGGACTTTGGGGCTGACCGCCCCCGACATCTTGACCACTGCGGCGTAGCCTGCTGGGACACGTAAGTAACTATCAATGGTGCGCGGACCCGACAAGGGGATGAGGGGACGCGGCCCGGGGCTCTAAACCGCTCTCCCGCCCGGAGGCAGGAGGAATCTGGCGCACTGGCTCAGATTTCGCGGGTGGGCACGCGGGCCGCACATGGGTTTGGCGCGCTGGCACAATCTTAAGCTCAGGCTCGCGGGCCTGGCCTTTTGGGCACGCTGGCCCGTGTTTGGCGCGTCTCGGATGCGCCTGCTGCGCATCCCTCCCGCCGCCGGGTTGGGACCGTCAGGTCCGAAGCTTCGGCTTTGAGTGACGCGCCCTTGAGCCGCGCGGGACTAACGCGCTGTGGGATAGATGTGAGGAAGGTGGTTGAAATTGGGAACGCACCTAGGCTGCTGTCCTCTCCGCCCTTCATTTGCTTTTCCATCCTTCCCGTTGACGCCGACTTGATAAGCCTCGCGAGCTGCTCGCGGATTAGGGCGATCTTGCCTGTGGCCGGGTCGAAGTCAACGGGGTCTTCGGTGGAGGCGTTGTCGTAGCCGCGTGAGGTGTTCGCCGGTGACCATGGGGAATAGCCGCGCAGAGAGCCGCTTGGCGACAGCGGTGGGAATTGTTCGTCGTATGGTGAGGAGATCGGTGCGATAGGCGGTGACGAGGTGAGCTGAGGGCCTGGCATGGAGAACGACACCCTCCTTCCTGGCTTCCTCTTTGGGGGCGCAGCCGTTGCTACCGCTACATCAGCGTCTTCGAGCGAGATTGTGGTGACCTTGGCATCTTTCTTGCTCTTTTTAGTAGGCGGCTTCGGAGTCTTTGGGTTCGGCGTAGACGGCTCCCTTTGGCGGACCCTTGGGCCCTTGTCCCTTTCGCGCGAAGCAATGCGGATTGATCTGGTGCGCACCGGCGGGGTCGCTTTCACTTTGCGGCGTGATTGGTGCTGGGTGATTGGTGACGAGGGTTGACCTCCCGGCTGGTGGTCGTCGAGCAGCTCTTCATCTTGGGGCCCGAGCTCTGGTTCATCTCCGTCGTCCTGAGGTCCTTGGGCGCTTGCTGCGCCGTGTTCAGTTTTCCATGCCGCAAACCTGCTGTCCCATTCCTCTTCTGCGCCCCGACGCTCCTTCCTGCGCTCGTCCCGCTCCTTCGTACTTGTCGGGCTGAAGGGCTCTCCCAGCTCGTTGACCTCAACCACCTCTTCTTCCTCCTCTACCTCTTCCCCTTCTGTCGGCACCTTCTTCCCCTTCCCTTTCGCGCGCGTTTGCGGTGGCGACCCCGCCGCGGGCGCGCCTCGAGTTGCTTTGTAGGCCTTGTTGAGAATCCCTGTTGGCGAGGTTGTCTCGTCCTCTTCCTCGCCCGACTTCTCCGGGGAGAGCGGCTTCGCGCTGGTCGACGCGGCCGCGTTCCTTGGGCGTCCTCGTGTCATGGCGAGCGAGAGTGAGGTAGGAACGAGAAGAAACGAAAAAGCAGAGGGCCGGAGGCCAGCTAGAAGTCGCTGTAGAACTACGGTAGTATGTCTACGCGACCGAAGGAGACAAGCCAACGAGACTTTGTCTCTGTTGTGTTACAGCCTTCGGCTGGCTCCGGCTCGATCTCTACCAAGAAACGCTGCATCCTCTCTCTCATGCCTCGCTCGCGAATCCGTTCATTTCAGGGAGTATTCAATTTCTGCTGCAAGCAAGCTAGGGTATATGTTGGCTGTGAGGTTGATTTCCAACGAAGTTAGGTTCAGGGAATCCATGCCACCTACTTACACATCCATGCTAACTACTAGAACACTCTGAATTTGAAATGTGTTATGGCAGGTCAAGCCAGTATTCAATTTCCGCTGGGAGCAATCAGAGTTAAATTTTGTATCTGAGTGCCATCAAGAATGCATCTAAGTCCAGGGAACACATCCTGCCCACTCACGGAACCCTGCACACCCACGTCACACTCTCAGGAGAAAGTCTGTTTAAAACGCCAAAATGGCTGGTAGAGCCAGTATCCAATTTTCGTTGTGAGCAATCGAAATTGGATTTTGTACCTGGGTGCCATGGGGAATGCAGTTGAGTCCGGGGAGCACATCACAGCCACTTGCGAAACCCTGCATGCCCCCGTTATGCTCTCAGGAGAAAATCCGCCCGTGAAATGGCCCAAAATGGTGGTTCGAGCCGGTATTCAATTTTGGCTGGGAGCAATCTGAGTTGGATTTTTTATCTGAGTGCCATAGGAAATGCATTTGAGTTCAGGGAGCACATCCTGCCCATGCATGGAACTCTGCACACCCTCGTTACGCTCTCAGGTAAAAATCTGTTTAAAACACCAAAATGGCGGTTCGAGCCAGGATCCAATTTCTGCTGGGAGCAACCCGAGTTGAATTTTTCATCTGAGTGCCATCAGAAATGTATGTGAGTCCAGGGAACACATTCTGCCCACTCGTGGAACCATGCATGCCCCTGTTACATTCTCAGGAAAAAATCCACCCAGGAAATCACTCATAATCGGCCAGTATTCAATTTCCGCTGGGAGCAATCCAAGTTGGATTTTTTATCTGAGTGCCATTGGGAGTGCATTGGAGTCCAGACAGCACATCCCACCCACGTGCAGAACCATCCGAGCCACTGTTCCGCTCTTAATTCAAAATCCGCTTAAACTGGGGCTCTGAATTCAAAATCCGCCCAAGAAATGTGCCAAAATGGCTGTTCGAGCGGGTATTCAATTTCCACTGGGAGCAATCCAGCTTGGATTTTGGATCTGAGTGTCATAGTAAATGTGTTTGGGTCCAGGCAACCCATTCCACCCTGTTGCGGAACCATGTGAGCCCTGTTCCACTCTTAATTCAAAATCCGCTTAAACAGCCAAAATGGCTGTTCAAGCGGGTATTCAATTTCCACTGGGAGCAATCCAGCTTGGATTTTGGATGTGAGTGTCATAGTAAATGCATTTGAATTCAGGCAACAGATTCCACCCACTTGCGGAACCGTGCAAGGCACCGTGGGGCTCTGAATTCAAAATCCGCCCAAGAAATGTGCCAAAATGGCTGTTTGAGCGGGTATTCAATTTCCGCTGGGAGCAGTCCAGCTTGGATTTTGAATATGAGTGTCATAGCAAATGCATTTGGGTCCAGGCAACCATTCCACAGTTTTGCGGAACCATGTGAGCCCCTGTTCCAGTCTTAATTCAAAATCCGCTTAAACAGCCAAAATGGCTGTTCGAGCCGGTTTTCAATTTCCGCTGGAAGCAATCCAGCTTGGATTTTGGATGTGAGTGTCATAGTAAATGCATTTGAGTCCAGGCAACAGATTCCACCCACTTGCGGAACCATGTGAGGCGCCGCGGGGCTCTGAATTCAAAATCCGCCCAAGAAATGTGCCAAAATGGCTGTTCGAACGGGTATTGAATTTCTGCTGGGAGCAATCCAGCTTGGATTTTGGATGTGAGTGTCATAGTAAATGCATTTGAATTCAGGCAACAGATTCCACCCACTTGCGGAACCGTGCAAGGCACCGTGGGGCTCTGAATTCAAAATCCGCCCAAGAAATGTGCCAAAATGGCTGTTTGAGCGGGTATTCAATTTCCGCTGGGAGCAGTCCAGCTTGGATTTTGAATATGAGTGTCATAGCAAATGCATTTGGGTCCAGGCAACCATTCCACAACTTTGCGGAACCATGTGAGCCCCTGTTCCAGTCTTAATTCAAAATCCGCTTAAACAGCCAAAATGGCTGTTCGAGCCGGTTTTCAATTTCCGCTGGAAGCAATCCAGCTTGGATTTTGGATGTGAGTGTCATAGTAAATGCATTTGAGTCCAGGCAACAGATTCCACCCACTTGCGGAACCATGTGAGGCGCCGCGGGGCTCTGAATTCAAAATCCGCCCAAGAAATGTGCCAAAATGGCTGTTCGAACGGGTATTGAATTTCTGCTGGGAGCAATCCAGCTTGGATTTTGGATGTGAGTGTCATAGTAAATGCATTTGAGTCCAGGCAACAGATTCCACCCACTTGCGGAACCATGTGAGGCGCCGCGGGGCTCTGAATTCAAAATCCGCCCAAGAAATGTGCCAAAATGGCTGTTCGAACGGGTATTGAATTTCTGCTGGGAGCAATCCAGCTTGGATTTTGGATGTGAGTGTCATAGTAAATGCATTTGAATTCAGGCAACAGATTCCACCCACTTGCGGAACCGTGCAAGGCACCGTGGGGCTCTGAATTCAAAATCCGCCCAAGAAATGTGCCAAAATGGCTGTTTGAGCGGGTATTCAATTTCCGCTGGGAGCAGTCCAGCTTGGATTTTGAATGTGAGTGTCATAGTAAATGCATTTGAGTCCAGGCAACAGATTCCACCCACTTGCAGAACCATGTAAGCCACTGTTCCGCTCTCAATTCAAAATTCGCTTAAACGGCCAAAATGGCTGTTTGTGCGAGTATTCAATTTCCGCTGGGAGCAATCCAGCTTGGAATTTGGATGTGAGTGTCATAGACTGAATCTGAACCTGAATCTAATTTTTATTTACCCTGTACCTGGCCTTCAGGGCTGCCCGGTAGTACACTAGGTATAACTGTTATATACTGAGCTGAGAGGGGGAAGAAGAGTCCTGCGGAGGTCCGGAACCGGAAGACGTCCGGAAACCGGAGTAGGACTGGAGGTGAAATAGTCGGCTATTCTTGCAAACACCACACCTCAGCAGGGTGTGCGACTGTCTAGGTGTCGAGCTGGGACAAAAATTAAGACAAAGCGGAAGCGCTCCGCAACACGGGATCCTAGCCCGATTGGGACTACTCCGAGAGGCCGGACCGGAAGGCCTGGACCGGAGGTAAACCGGAGTGGCATAGAAGCTGCAGGAACAAGGAAGCGGAGGTGAATAGGAAGGAAGTGGTCCGGAGTGGTTTGGGAACCGGACTGGCCGGAAATGGACCGGAAATAAAGTCGAGGTACGAAAAGGACATCCAGAGGCTTAGGCATAACCCTGGAGTCGATTTGAAGACAAGGATTGAAAGAGGAGATTCAGTCCATGAAGGGAAACATGCAACAACATTAATTTTCCAGATGAAGTACTGGATGTGGCTAAGACAGATATATACTAAAGTCCGTAATTGTAGTCCTAAATGTGGATAAGTAATGTGACCAGTGTGTAAAACAATAAGCCACTATCCAAATGGGGACAGAGAAGTAAAGCAATGTTAAAGACAATAAAGGAACCTCGGATAAACGGATAAACGGAAGAAACACTTAGTAAAGCATCGTGACCTAAATATCCGAAGTTCTGAAGTGTTCCGGGTGGTCCCGGAAGGGTCCGGAGGTCCGGATCCGGAGTGTGATCATAGTGTGACCGGAGTGTGACCGGAGCCGGAGTGCACAGATATAACAATAACCTAGTCACAGGGGAAGAATAAGTAATGCTATCAGGGGTTGTTTGGAGAGACAATTATATGTAAGAAAATGCAAGAGGAATAACAGGCAAAAAGGTGGGGGAACATTGTCCAATAAGTATGCCAGAGGTGATTCAGGGGAGGGATATGATGAGATGGGGGTATATACAATGTAACCAGGCGATGAAAAGGAAGAAGATGAAACACTCATCTAAATCTACAAGTATCGGTAATACCTTTTGTGACGGGCTTGAAGAGTTGCGGGTGGTTCAGCAGAGAGTGGACTGTCAGACATTGACGGCGCCCAAAAGTCCCGCGCTATACGGGGCATGTTGAAGAGGCGGGCACAGATGTTTCCATGGGGGGCACAGATGTTTCCATGGGGGGCAGTGGAGGAGGAAGTGAGACCTAGTTTCCCTTGCTATGCTGCAGTCGTCACATGTGTGAGTGATGTATTTCCTCACCTCTAGATCTGTCTTTGAAGAAACATAACAAGAAAAAACATCAACCACCGGTATTTTACTAATATATGTTGAAACCGCTTGCAGATGTGGAATCACTGTGTTCAGCCCGGATCTAGACGCCGATTGATCTAGCCTCCACGAGGCGGCTCTAGCCGAGGCTATTTGTGGCTATGTGGTCAGATCAGGCCGGTCTAGGCCGCTTAGGCACCGCTCCCACGATTCCGTAGCTAGGATCTCAGATGTGGGCCGAACTGCCCTCGACCCACAGCGTCTATCCCAGCCTTGCTACTTAGACAGATGTCTGTCGTGAACCCCCCAACCCGTCTTTGAACAACCGTCCTTCCGAAGCTTGCCAGTACAGGTGGGAGCCATGATCTCGGCATGATTTAATAATTTGGAATGGCACCACTTTAGCTGCCAACATCACTCTTACTTTTGTTCGCCATCCAGAACCAGTCAGGGCTGTTCATAAGCTAAGAATTGGCCCCTTGATTTGGCTACAGCATTATATTCCCAATAATACAGCGAGGAAAAACTGTGGGCAATGGCCATTTTTATGACTGATTTCAATAGGAATTTATCCTGATATTTTATGTAATATTATCAGAATAAAATCAAGGCTTCCAGTATGATAGTATGGTGATTTTATCGGCTATCACCATAGTATCATTGATTTTATGGTGAATTAGCTATAATATCATCATAAAATCAACTGATATTATTGTGATACTATTACATAAAATATCCTCATAAATTCTGAATGAAAGCAGCAGTAAAAATGTACCTTGCCTGCAGTGAAACCGACAAAGTTGTTGTCGAGGCGCGCGTGGGCGCCTAGGCTAGGCCAGTCACGGTGTGACTGGCTGACGTAGACGCACGTGCGCGGCTAGCCGGGCCTGACTCAATCTAACCACGCAGACACAAATATTGTCTAGGTTCGGGCTGAATGCAGTGAATCTGTTGCCTCGAATCAAATGCATTTACTATGACACTCATATTCCTCGTGCAAAGAGCCATTTTGGCCGTTTAAGCGGATTTTGAATTGAGAGGAACAGGGGCTCGCATGGTTCCGCAAGTGGGTGGAATCTGTTGCCTGGACTCAAATGCATTTACTATGACACTCACATCCAAAATCCAAGCTGGATTGCTTCCAGCGGAAATTGAAAACCGGCTCGAACAGCCATTTTGGCTGTTTAAGCGGATTTTGAATTAAGACTGGAACAGGGGCTCACATGGTTCCGCAAAACTGTGGAATGGTTGCCTGGACCCAAATGCATTTGCTATGACACTCATATTCAAAATCCAAGCTGGACTGCTCCCAGCGGAAATTGAATACCCGCTCAAACAGCCATTTTGGCACATTTCTTGGGCGGATTTTGAATTCAGAGCCCCACGGTGCCTTGCACGGTTCCGCAAGTGGGTGGAATCTGTTGCCTGAATTCAAATGCATTTACTATGACACTCACATCCAAAATCCAAGCTGGATTGCTCCCAGTGGAAATTGAATACCCGCTTGAACAGCCATTTTGGCTGTTTAAGCGGATTTTGAATTAAGAGTGGAACAGGGCTCACATGGTTCCGCAACAGGGTGGAATGGGTTGCCTGGACCCAAACACATTTACTATGACACTCAGATCCAAAATCCAAGCTGGATTGCTCCCAGTGGAAATTGAATACCCGCTCGAACAGCCATTTTGGCACATTTCTTGGGCGGATTTTGAATTCAGAGCCCCAGTTTAAGCGGATTTTGAATTAAGAGCGGAACAGTGGCTCGGATGGTTCTGCACGTGGGTGGGATGTGCTGTCTGGACTCCAATGCACTCCCAATGGCACTCAGATAAAAAATCCAACTTGGATTGCTCCCAGCGGAAATTGAATACTGGCCGATTATGAGTGATTTCCTGGGTGGATTTTTTCCTGAGAATGTAACAGGGGCATGCATGGTTCCACGAGTGGGCAGAATGTGTTCCCTGGACTCACATACATTTCTGATGGCACTCAGATGAAAAATTCAACTCGGGTTGCTCCCAGCAGAAATTGGATCCTGGCTCGAACCGCCATTTTGGTGTTTTAAACAGATTTTTACCTGAGAGCGTAACGAGGGTGTGCAGAGTTCCATGCATGGGCAGGATGTGCTCCCTGAACTCAAATGCATTTCCTATGGCACTCAGATAAAAAATCCAACTCAGATTGCTCCCAGCCAAAATTGAATACCGGCTCGAACCACCATTTTGGGCCATTTCACGGGCGGATTTTCTCCTGAGAGCATAACGGGGGCATGCAGGGTTTCGCAAGTGGCTGTGATGTGCTCCCCGGACTCAACTGCATTCCCCATGGCACCCAGGTACAAAATCCAATTTCGATTGCTCACAACGAAAATTGGATACTGGCTCTACCAGCCATTTTGGCGTTTTAAACAGACTTTCTCCTGAGAGTGTGACGTGGGTGTGCAGGGTTCCGTGAGTGGGCAGGATGTGTTCCCTGGACTCAGATGCATTCTTGATGGCACTCAGATACAAAATTTAACTCTGATTGCTCCCAGCGGAAATTGAATACTGGCTTGACCTGCCATAACACATTTCAAATTCAGAGTGTTCTAGTAGTTAGCATGGATGTGTAAGTAGGTGGCATGGATTCCCTGAACCTAACTTCGTTGGAAATCAACCTCACAGCCAACATATACCCTAGCTTGCTTGCAGCAGAAATTGAATACTCACTGAAACAGTCATTTGGCATATTTCCTGGATGGATTCCAAATTCAGAATGGTCTAGTGGGTGGCATGGGTCTGTAAGTAGGTGACATGCATTCCCTGGATCTATGCTCATCAGAAATCACCCTCACAGCCAACATATACCCTGGATTGCTTGCGGCAGAAATTAAATACTTGCTGGAACACCTATTTTCTGTAAGTATTTGAATTTGGAGTGTTGCAGTGGGTGGCATGGATCCGCCAGTAGGTGGCATGCATTCCCTAGACACAAATGCATCACAAATCACACTCACAGCCAAAATCTACCCTGGATTGCTTGCAGTGGGAATTGAATACTTGCTGAAACAGCCATTTGGCATGTTTCCTGGACAGATTTCAAATTCACAGTATTGTAGTGGGTGGCATGGGTCCGCAACTAGGTTGCATGAATTCTAGACCCAATTGCCATCAAAATGATACCCACATTCAAAAGCCACCCTGAATTGCTCAGAGCGAAAATTGAATATATATATACTCGCTGAAACAACCATTTGGCATGTTTCCTGGACGGATTTCAAATTCACAGTATTGTAGTAGTGGATGGCTTGTGGAAAAGTTGTAAACCTTCAGCTGAAAAGGGTTCTCCACTTCCTGCAAAAACAATTGGAAACACCTCACCTCACCACCTATTAATCCCAGTTCTGGGTACCAGTTAGAGTGGGCGTGGCCCCGTACGTGTCCCTTCTAGTTAGAGGCCATTTCCATGTTTCCCCCATGCTGCAGTATATGCTGCAGATATGCTGCAAAAAAGCTGCAGATATGCTGCAGCATATGACCTGAGGGACTTAGAGTATTTTGCAGGGGTGTATTAAGTAAGCCGCCCCGCCGTCGGGAGGCGCGCTGGCCCAAAAAGGAAATTCTCCCAAAAAAAGATTCTAGTACAACAAGAAATATAAAAAAAAAATACACAACACTAAATAATCAATTACTGGTGAGAACCGTTACCTTTCCTCGTCGCTCTCGGCACCTGCACCCTCATCCACGGCGAGCCTCGTGATCTGGTAGATCATCCCCGAGACAACCTCATCTGCAGCCTCCACTCCCTCATCCTCCTCATCCTCCTGCTGCTCCTCCCCCTCCACCTCCCAGCCCTCGTCTTCCTCCGCGCTGTCGTCCACGTCCATCTCATTGGAACCCGCCACCTCGCGCGCTTCTCTCCGCACCGCCGCTAATTCCACAGAGGTCCCAGGCTTGAGCCTTCCCGTGAACCCCTTCAGCTTGCGCAGCTCCCCGAACCTCTTCAGATGCATATAATCGAAGCGCCCTCGGCGCTGTCGATACAACCGCACCTGCACCGCCATCTCCTGGTCCGCCTCGATCTCCTCCTCCGATTTCCCCTCCACGGCAATCAGCTCTCTCTCCTTTGCGCGGAGAACACGGTTCTCATCGCGGATCCAGGTGATCACCCGCGGAATCTCAATATTCAGCCTCTGTATCTCCTCCCGCGCGCGTAAGATCTTGAAGTACTTGTCCATCGCCAGCCGGTAAGCGGGACGCGTCCACGGCCGTGACTGAACCTCCGCCCGAGTATCCCGCAGCATGTCGAAGTCTGCGAGGAAGGCATATTCGACCACCTGTTCCCAGGTAAGCTGAGCCATCGGTGGATCCAGCAAGATGGCAGCGCTGTTGTACCGCTCAATAGCACTCTTGACAGCCTTGGATCTTGCTTGCAGGGCCTTCGCGATGTGTTTCCGCATTTTGTACCCTGCGGTGATACATTAGCGACTCCAATTTAATTATCCCTCCTGGCGACGTACCCGTTTGCGACTGGTTCATTTTGGTGAGCTCAAATATCCGCTCGACGATCAGGAGCTCCAGCGCATCGAGCGCGAGCTGGTACTTCCGTTTCTTGATCTCCACCACCGTCTCCTTCCACTTCGGGGACTCAGTCGTCCACCGCACAACGACCTCGAGGAGTTCCTCTAGCTCCTGCACGCTGTCCAGGTCCTTCTCCATCTTCTCCTTGCCATGCCGCCTCGCCAACTCCGCCTTCGTTACCCCGGGTGTATAAGTCGCGTCATCCCCCCTCGCATGCCGCGCCTCCGTGGCCAATGTTTGGTACTTTGCTCTACAAATGCGCCTCATTAGAAACACAGCTCGCCCCGAAAACGGTGCGACTCACTGGCTTGCGCTGAGATTAACGAGCTTCTGCACGTACTCCATCTCTAGCGTCTCCGTGTTTGTCTTGGCGGCCCCCTTCAGCCCGAGGAGATACTCCTTCTCTTCGCCTAGCCACCCGTGGAACTCGTCGTACGTGTTGATCCCCTCTTGCTCCATAAACTTCAGGAGCGCCGGCTCGGTCTTCAAGATTTCCAGGGCCTGACGATAGTTCGAGCATAAGAATTTACCTGGATGAAAGGTCAGCCGAAAGCCGCAGAGCGAGAGCTCCAGGACGTACTGAGGTTCGCGTAGGTCTCGAAGCTATCGAAGTGCTTCACGTAGGTGGTAATTTCTTGCTGCCGGTGGAATCTGTTTGCGTAACGACACGACTTCGCGAGGCCATTCGAGCGCGAGAAGAACCGCTCGCAGCCCTCAAGGTCCTCGATCCCCAATCCCTCCACATACGTCGCCAAGAAGCTGAGTTGGCAGAGGCGGTTGTGCGCGTGCCCGTGGAAGGACCCCACCAAGCACCTGAGGTTCATCTCCTCCGCGAGATCCCCTAGCTCGCTGTTCCTCACCGTAGCTCCGAAGTGGCAGCCAACATCGTAGCCTGCACCAACGTCAAGGCCAAACACCTCAAGCAGCTCTTTAACCACGGCGAGTGGATATTTCGCTCTATGGGATGTGTCAGATAATAGATAATATGATTCGCGGGGGATTTCACGTACAATTCGCCGCTCCTGATCATATCAGCAAGCACCAACACGAATCCGTGCCGACACAAGCACAAGAAGATCCCCGTTTCGTCGAAGATCCCCCACATCTTCGACGTAACATCGTTGATCATATTCTTCCAGCGGTCGGCACACGGGTTATCCTCCCCCTATGAGATTCCCTCAGTCAGACACGTCCAAATTGGGGGCAATAGACTCACGGGGTTACTCATCGGCAGCATCTCCGCAAGCCGTGTCTTCGCCCACACGTCCACCTTCTCGCGGCTGAGATAATACCCATCGCCTGCGTCTCTGTTGTCCACCCTCTCACTCGACTGGCCGAGTGTCGGCTCCCCTCCCTCAGACTCCCACGTCCCCTTCTTCGCCCGGCGTAAGACTCGCTTCAGTGAGTCGTTCCCATCCATCGTTGTAAGCATGTCGAAGATCAGCTTTTCTTCCCCCTCCAGCTTGTACATACATGCCGGGCACGCATGCTTCAGGCGCCATTTCGCGGCGTCTCGACCCAGCGCCTTCATTACGCGTTCCTCAGTGCGTCGGCGGATTTCCAGGTACAAGTCGTAGGAAATAGAGAACTGCTGGGTGAGGTATGGTCGATACGCATCCTGTATGAATAATAAGTCTCAAAAGAAAGAAAGAATTTCGAGGCGACATACCCCGTGCATATCACAAAGCGCCTTCACAAAGGATTGGATGGCGAGGTGGGGGCATCGCACATGCATTGTGCGGTAGGCTTCTAAGACACGGATCGTGACTGCAACGGTTGGTGTCCAAGGCGCACAAGGCATCACGCCGTGCAGGATGAGCGCGGGAGCGATTCCACCTCCGCGAGGATCCAGCTTGAGCTCTAGATGAGTTGTATCTTAACACTATGTCAATAGACGCTTACATGACGGAGAATTAAAGCATACCGAACATATCCACCACCAGGATTGAATAAACTTCCGGCCCCGCAGCCTCTTGCGTATCCGGGGCCGGCGCGTCTGGAGCCTTAGTACCGGCCTCCTCTGCAGCGCATCGACGGATGTATGCGGACACCATGCCCTCCATTTGCCCGGCGAAACCAATGTTGCGCCTTTCTGTACGATCTCGCCGAGTTCGCCAGTCCTCGGCCCTCCTTGGAACGCAGTGTGAGTCCAAATTTAATCCTGATACACAAACGGGGCTTACTTGGCTTTTTCTTCCTCCCCATCCGTATCCTCCTCAATATCTTCCTCCAGGGTATTGAATTCCCCTCCAGCATGGCTGAGATTGATCCTCTCGGACCCGTCGAGTACACCGTCCATCCTGACCGTATTGGGGGCCTCGGGCAAGTGGCCTGGATCGAAATCATCATCCTCAGCCAGATCTTGAAGGCGGTCGAAATTCTCGCGGTGCTCTGAGTCCATATCTACGGCGACTTAGCAGAATATTCACGCATTCAAAAAGACTCGGTCACTCACGTTGCAACCGACTGCGCAGCTCTTGCTCGGCATTCCTTCGATACTCGTCCACACCTCGCTGCGTCAAGGTTTCTTGCTGAATGGGTGCACGCCCCGACACATTTGTGGATTTTCGTGCAGTCCCCAGAATACGAGTCTTCATTGAGGCTGAGCCCCCGCGGCGTATGTTGCTGCGACCTCGATACATATCTGAAAAGAGAGATGTCACAGTGCGTGACAATACGCGTTCGTTTGCATCACGTGGCCGTTTGCACTGCCTCCGCCTTTGTTCTGTCTTTCGCCACCTCCACGCCACTCACACAGCGACGCGTCTGCCCTTTGTGTGGGGACACAGCAGCCTCCCTCAAGACCATCAACAGACCTCCCAGCGCGTTTCCATGGATGGTGAGTGCTCCTCCCCTTCTTGCCACCCATTTTGTCTCTTTTCTCTCTTTCTCGTGCACCAGTGTATCTCGGGAAGAGATCCGCCCCTAGAACTCGGATCGAATTTGCCATAAACCGCCAGACACCGAGATCCGCCCCTGGAACTCCAAAACTCTGCGTTGGCCCGCCCAATTGTTTTTTTTTCATTTTTAATTTGCATTATCTTTCTTTGCATCACGCGGTCGCTAACCGACTGTCTTCCCAGACTTGGCCCTTCCTCGCCGAACCCTTCGTTCTGGCAAGGAATTCTCCCCGTTTGACCTCGCCCGTGGTCGCGCAATCGCGCCGCCCATTCACTTCGACGTCGGTGATTGCATTCGGACCCGAATCCTCGAGGCTGAGTCCACCGGTCTCATCGACGAGCCAGCACCCATTGGCGACGACCCGGAGCCCCTTGAATCCCCACCTCCTTGGCTCCCAGATGCCGCTGCTCCCACGGCGTCAACCTCCACTTTGCCGCCACCGCTCCTGGATCCACTCTTGACGCCAATTGAGCGCAACAAGCTCAAATCCAAACTCCGCAGAGCCAAGAGGCGTGAAGAGGACCGTGCTATGTCCGACAACCCTTTGCTCAAAGGCGTTCATCGCAAACGCATTGAGCAAGGGAAGCTCTCCGCTCTCGAGCTCGAGATCGACACGAGTGAACTCCCGCACTCGAGGCCTGCCTGGATGGGGAGCAGGGCGGCGCAAGATGAGCCGTTCGAGTTCTCGGAACCTGCGGCACCGCACGACCTCGGTACAGGTCTCGGGGGTGTAATGTACACGCAAGCGGAGGTGGATCAACTCAGCGGCACCGTCGGTTTCATGTACATCAACTGGCTCGGATTGTAAGTGCCTCCCTCATTGTAATCCCCCCTCCCTCATTCATCCCCAGCATCACCATTCCCATCATCGACTCCCACCGCCGCCTCATTGCCCTGCTCGGGGGAACCCCACGCGATGTTGTCGGCTGGCAGGCTGCCACTGATGGCGCCGCTGCTCTCCTCGAGGAGCGTGCTACCCGCATCCGCGTTGGCGAAGACGACATGAACCACCGCCGCGCCCAAGAACCCTACGCAGCGGTTTCTCGTGGTGCATCGCATGGGGGGGGACAGACGGAGCCGGGGGATCTGCAGAACAACAAGACGAACACGAAGGTTACCGACGAGCTCCTCGCGCACCCCCACTTCCAACGCCTCGCCGCCTTCGCGAACAGTGAGTGCCAGCCATATTTCAGCGCACCCAGATTCTAACTTGTGCCAAGTCCTTTTCGCAATGTGGGCCCCCCTCCTCTTTGCGTTCTATCAAGTACAGATGCGCCTTCTCTTCCGCTGGAAGCCATCGCTGCGCAAGAACTTCGTGGGCAGCATCTTCGCGGCCTGCACATTTAACTTCGGTCCGCGCGCGATCACCCTCCCCCACCTCGACTTTGGCAACCTCTCGTGGGGCTGGTGCGCTATCACAGCCCTCGGAAGATTCGACCCCGACCTTGGTGGGCACCTGATCCTTTGGGATCTGCGCCTCATCATCCGCTTTCCACCTGGATCCACGGTCTTGATACCGTCCGCCCTCATCCGCCACTCAAACATTCCTATCCGCGCTCACGAGTATCGCTCGTCGTTTACGCAGTATACGGCGGCCGGCCTCTTTCGATGGATTCGCAACGGCTTTCAGACCGACGAGGATTACCAGCTCTCAGCGTCGCCAGCAGAGCTCGCCGCTCGGAACGAGGAGAATGAGGGGCGATGGGAAGAAGGGATGAAAATGTTCAGCGTAATCGATGACTTGTAGCTCCCCCCTACGTACCAATATTTATGCATTTTGCGGCATTTTACTGGGATTTTGCGAGCTTGAAGAGTAGCGGGGACTTCACGGCTGAGAGGGTCGGCTTGCCTTTTTGGGACATCGGACCTCAAGGCCGATATCACGAACACGTCGCCGAAAACGGGGAAAGACTGGTGAATAGCAATCCTTCTGGACACTCCATTGCTCTCAAAAAATTCCAGGATGGGCCGTGAGTCTGTTGATTCTGTAATATAAAAGGGATTGGTGAGAGAACAAGACAGAAAAAATTAAATAAATGTTTTATGACGCCTCGATCACGAACTCGTCACATTGCACTCTCACTGGGCTGTATTTGGCCTACTATTGGCGTGACTGATCTTAGCTCTTACTCCCATGTCCTCGGCACCTCCCATACCACCTCCAGTCAAAGCCTCTTCTGCAAACCGGGACAAGCTCCGCCGACATGCTGAAGCTCAAAGGTGTTACAGGGAGAGGTAATAGCGATGTTCACTGGAAGCAGAAGTCGATAAACTCACCTTCTCTTAGGAATCTCGCCAAAACCCGTGAAGAGGCTCGAGTACGCCAGGAAAGGTACACCGCTCATTTGTGCTGCTCTTATGTCCTATAATATTAAATATAGGCGACGCACCATGAATGAATCTTCCCCAGAAGCTAAAAAAGCTGCCGCAGACAAACGCCGCGGCTGGGACGCTGACTATCGTGAACAGTGAGTGATCCGGAGACCCATTCACTCATATTCTGAAGTATAAACCAGCAACCGCCAGGAGTGCGTCTGGCCCTAACTGGTGTGATGTGCACTGACCTACTGCAGCAAATTCGTCGAGAAATTCGGCATGCGCGCCTTCCACACAGAGTACCGCCCGCTGTACAAAAGCGAGGGAAAAAAACATCTACCTGGCCTGAGCTTCAAGTTCGCTGACGCGGCAGAGGAGAAGGCCTGGAAAGCCAGGAAGAAGGCGGAGAAGAATGGAAACTTGAAGTAGGTGTACGTTAACTCTTGTCTTGTAGCGCCGAGCGCACTTTTGAAAGTACTAAGTGTTACGTTATTCATTCTTAATGTTAGGCGTGTGCGTGAGAGACTCTGGAGAATAAATAGAATTGAAATGTGTGGGAGAGACTCGGAAATAAATAACGAGAGAACGACATGTGGCTGTGCACTGTCAATCACGAGACGCTTCCAAACCTCTCTTTGTCTCATCTTTGGCTGCTCCATCTATGCTGTGCGAGGCACCGTTTTTCCCCAACAAGATCAACTACGTGGACGACGCTGAGCACGATGTCAACGGGCGCAAACACTGGTACCTAGTTCTGGGGGTGGGCTTGTTTACCTCAAAGTGCGTCCTTCTTTTTTTTCACATTCAATTTTGCTGAAGTCTGAAGGAGTGACGCCGATGCTCGCGATCCCTCCCCTTGGAGTGACGGGGTCCTTCTATTCTTTACCCGTGCCAAGGCCGACGCGAAATGGGCGAGCCACTGTCGCAAGCGACATGTGCACAGCGATGACGAAGTGGTGGCTGAGAGCGCCGACGGGGATTCATCTAGCGACTCTGTTAAGCCGACACCAACCTCCCCATCCTGCAGCACCTCGCTGCGCTCGAAGGTCTCCGCCTCCCGCAACACCAGTGGCCCAGCCCGAGCCAGTGTGCGTGTCAAGAGCGAACACGTCAAGAGCGAACACATCAAGAGCGAACGCGTCAAGAGCGAACGTGTCAAGAGCGAGGTGGATGACCACCCTCTCCCACTCTACCTCGACGACCCCACCTCCATCGTACCGAATGCCGACCGCAGCACGTCCCTCAAGCGCATCGTACGCGATGCACAGCCCGGCTCCCCCAAACGTGTTCGCAGCGGCGCCGCTGAGACAACACCGGCACCTGTCCGGCCCATCCGCGCAACCACCACCCCCGTCCGCGCTCCTGCTACGACCCCCGTCCGTGCTTCTGCAGCCACCCCCATCTGCCGTGCTCCTGCAGCCACTCCCATCCGTGCTGCCAGCAGACCGCTGCCCATCAACGCCATCAACTCCGACTTGTCTCCCCCTCCTTCGCTCAAGGGCGCTCTCCATGCTCCTCGACCAGCTCCTCGCGCACCTTCCGCCGGTGTCGCGCCTACCGCATTTGGCGCCAGCTCGGTGTCTCGTGGGGTGCGAGGACTCCCTTTGCCCATGATGCCCCCCATGTCCGTCCTCACGAGCTCGCAGATGTCTCCATCTGTGAGCTCGATCTCCTCGATCTCGTCATCATCGGGTGCGGCGTCATCGGGCGCGGTGTCATTGGGCGCGACGTCGCTGGGTGCGGTGTCAGCGAGCGCGGCATCGTCGGATTCGGTGTCATTGGGTGCGGCATCATTAGGTGCGGCGTCGTCGGTGGACCCATTCCACGATCTTGGGGATTCAGTATTGAATCGTGCAGCCCCGCCTTTCGGGAAGGTGTCCTTTGGGCGTGCAATGCGGAGCAGGCCGTGCACGCGCGGACTGTCAGTGTCAGCCGCCTCTGGCTCGGGGGGTGCATCGGCCTCGCGGAACTCGCAGAGAGGCGAGGTCGCTCCTGCGCGCCTCCTTTACAATAACGACACACGCACCTTCTACAAGGATCCGTAAGTCCTCTGCTTTTTCGACTTCTCGATCTGACTCTCTGGTAGTGCGAGAGCGGTGCGTGAGATGGCAGACCTCGAGAGCATCCAAGTGGTAGAGGTCGATGAGGTGGTGGGGTACTTGTCGTCGGGGAAGGGGAGGATGGCAGATTGATTTCGAGCAGTGGGTTTTTTCTTGGGCGGCATGTACAATTCACCGCATATAAGTACTCGTCGGTAGTCCGTGTCCTGGCATTTTCTTGTAAAATTTTCGTTTTTGGAGCACTTTCTTTGGAGATGAATTGGAGAGGTGAATTAAAATGAATTTAAAAGGCCAAAAGAATGAGTGCAAAGGGATTCGAACAAAATACCGATGATACAGCGGTTACGTAGACACTCTCTGGCCCGCAAGGGCGAGTCAGCGCATACATAACCCCTGTACCATCAGGTATTAGGGGTTATGCGTTATGGTGGGTCCATTCACACGAAACGTCAATCACTTTTACACGGAATGCCAATCAATTTTATCTTTAGACTCTCTTTGTTTCTATCTGCCGTCATCTCACATGCGCCCGTTTCTCACCTTTTCTCTGCTGTGGTTTTACCTTGCTCGCCGAATGTCTTTCTGTTCTACTTGGCACTCGATGCAGCGCACTCCAAGACACGTGTGGTGACAAACGTTCCACAACAAGCCTGTTTGGGCCTTGGTCTGCGACGTCTCCAGAATCTCCATTCTTCCAGCTGCAATGCCCGCATCCCGTTCTCCTTCTCCTGGCTCGGATGCTCCGACCAAAAAACAGAAACGGCGTGTCGTTGACTTTGATGTCGATGACGGGAATAACGAGTGGCAAGACGAGGATGACCAGCTCGAGGGTCTTGGCACCACCACGCATCGCAGCCGAAACCCCCGGTCGACCGTGATCCCCCTCAGGAAGAACAGGCAGTGCGCCAGCGGCAAAGGCGCGAATGCGCGTGCGACTGCGCGCAAGCGGCGTGGCAACACCGAGTCGAAGATGCAGGCGCTCGCCGCGGATTTCGACGCATTGGACACGGAGCGCGAGCAACGAGCAGAGGAGCTCGCAGTGAAGCATGGAATGAAGCTCAAGGAGGTCCGCCGCCGCATGCTCGCAGCTTCGGGCTTCAAAACCAAGCGCAAAGTCAGCCTCTATAACGCGAAAATTTCCAAGATTATGACCGACCTGAATGAAGGTGAGGATGTCTTTGGCTTCGATCTGAATGGGCCTAATGTCGTTCTTGTGTTCACCTGCGCAGACCGCGAAACTGGAGATCGCTACAAGATTCCGGAGGTCAAGAGGATGGTCGCGGAGGACCCGTCCATGCTCGAGGGCTTCACGCCGGAGGAGGAGCAGGAAATGACGACTGCGCTGCAGGAGAAGCGCAAGCGGAAGTATCGGGGGACCAGGGCGAATAATTTGGCTGCGGGTGCGGATGCGAGGCGCACAGTGGAGCGCATGATGGTGGAGGTGAGTTTTTTCTTCGCTGTGAGCCAATCCTATCTTCTGACGCGAGTCGCAGATCACGTCTCTCGCGGAGCGGGCGGGGATGATCGGCTTTGCAATGTTCACCCGCGGCCACATCCACGACACAACGGTCCCCGTTACGATCCAGTCATGGGGGGCTTTGGATTTCTTTCGTGAAGTCCTGAAGAGGGATCCTGCGGACGTCAGCGCGATGTTCGAGCTGTGGGCCGTAACCCGAGAGCGAGGTACGAGTGTCAACTGGAAGTAATGAATGGATAGTTTATACTCCCTGCAGGAACAACGGGCGCTGATACGCTGTTGGACATGCAGAAGGAGTGCACTGAAATCATCACCTCGGGCCTGCGTACGTGGTTATTTCATCCTATGAGTGTCGTATTGCTGACTGTTTCTCTCTAGGAATGATTCTCGGGAAGACCAAGGTCGCGATGAATTATGAGAATTATATCAAGGCGCTCGTTGAAGGGAAGAACATCGGTCTTGTAGGGTGGCCCGAGGGCGTCGACTTCAAGCGCATGTCGAGGCAGTCTGCCATCGGGCCACTGCGAATCCTCCGCGATGCGCTGAAGTGCGGCTTGTGCAAGTGGAAGATCCTCAGCGCCAGGGAGAAGACGCAGCTCGTGGAGCAGTTCCGGGAGATGGTGAAGAACGGGGAGGTGCCAGAGAAGGTACGGAAGGAGCGCTCGAAGACGGTGCGGAGGACGAGCAGCCGCGCAAAACCAGCGCCCAAGACCAGCAGCTGCAAGTCCAACGGTGCGGGGAGGAAGGGCAGGGCGCAGGGCGGGCGTGACGAGGAGGGTGAGGGAGACGCGAGTGAGGAGGATGAGGAGGAGGCCGAGACGACAACACCAGCAAGACGGGTCTCGGAGATGCGGCAGCGGCTGCTCGACCTCGTCAAGGCGAAGAAGCGCAAGTCGGCGAGCGACGAGGGCAGCAGCAAGGCGAAATCCGCGAAGAAGCGCAAGGCCATTGGTGGTGACGATGACGAGCGCCCCGCCACCAAACGCACGAAGGTCGCGGGAGCACCGCAGAAGAAGCGCAAGAGGCGCGCCCCGGATGACGAGGACGCCGCAGCACCGCGGAAGAAGCGCAAGAGGTCCACGGCGGTGCTGGACGAGGACGACGAGGACGCACCTCCACCTCCCAAAAAATCCGGTTCGTCTAAGGCGGCTAAGGACTCCTCCTCGTCCAAGATGGGGTCTGCACCCGACGTCGCAAGACCGAGGCCGAGGCCAGTTCCACGCAAACCGAAGTCAAGCGCCGCGCCCACCGCCGACCCCTCTGCCGATCCCGCCACACCCGCCGTGACCGCCACGCCCGCCGCACCCGCCCGCGCTGTTGTGAAAGGAAAGCGGGGAGGCCCTCCTGGCGTGCGAAACACGGCTACCCCGCCTGCTGCATCTGGAGGGCCCGTCGCGCCCGCTGCATCTGAAGCAGCCATCACGTCCACGGTATCTGCAGCGGCCGTGGCGGACGCTGCAGCTCCCGTCGCGCTCGCTGGATCTGTAGCCCCCGTCGCGCTCGCTGCGTCTGGCACGCCTGGCGTGCACACGGCATCTGGAGCGAGCGCTGGAGCGCCTGTTGCGCCCACAGCATCGGGAGCGCCCACGGCGGGCGCTGGAGTTGCACTCACGGCATTGGGGGCGCCCGTCGCACCCGCGGCGTGAGGGTGGGGTGCGCGGTTTCCACGGGCTCACCGAGTGGGGTTCCGTTGGGTGGAGACCTTTGTATATACGTACTATCTTGTGTCTTGTGCACCTATTAATCCCAGTTCTGGGTACCAGTTAGAGTGGGCGTGGCCCCGTACGTGTATATTACTTGTAATCCTCCTTTGATTTTATTCCATTGTTTTTTTTGGGCCGAGAATTTCCTTTTTGGGCCAGCGCGCCTCCCGACGGCGGGGCGGCTTACTTAATACACCCCTGCAAAATACTCTAAGTCCCTCAGGTCATATGCTGCAGCATATCTGCAGCTTTTTTGCAGCATATCTGCAGCATATACTGCAGCATGGGGGAAACATGGAAATGGCCTCTAACTAGAAGGGACACGTACGGGGCCACGCCCACTCTAACTGGTACCCAGAACTGGGATTAATAGGTGCACCTCACCTGTATAACTTGAAACATATTTGAACCAACTTGATTCAAGTTTTGCACCTAATTTTTCTCCACACAAATGGTGTACAAACTTATCAGTTGGAAATGTGAAAATAAATCACTGGCAAAAATGTTGAGAAACTTGTAATCTGCTTTTCAAGTTTTTCATTACTTTTCATTTCATCTTTTTCACACACTTAGATTGTCTCTTTATCAGTGCAAAATGTGGTGAACTTTTTGAAGAAGGAAGTTTCAAGTTTTTCACCCTGGGTTTCGCCCAAAAATATGTATGAATTAGTAGGTGAAAATCTTTCAAAAGAAAGCATCACGTTTGTTTCACATTTTTCACCGTCTTTCCAAGTGAAAAAAGTGCTGAAAAAGTCTTAAGTTTTTCACCTACTTTTTTGCCGAGAAAACTCCTGAAAATTTTAAAACATCTTCACCAGATTTCTCACTGAAAAGCTTCCAAAGAAAACACCACTTTTGTTTCACATTTTTCACCTTCTTTCCGAGTGAAAAAAGTGCTGAGAACCTTTTGAGTTTTTCACCTACTTTTTCGGCAAAAAACTTCTGAAAAATTTAAAACATTTTTCACCAAATTTCTCACTGATAAACTTGAATTGTTCAACCAGTGAGGAACTTACTTGATTTTTAAAGATCGAATTACTCAACGACCTTGCTATGAGTTATTAGCAGTACCATACAAAGCACCTACAGCGGATTTTTGTGCAGGAGACATGACATATTATCAGTCATTTGCAATTCTGACTTCAAGAGACTCACATCAAAAATCGAGAAGGTCTCCAGAACGGCGCCGTGACTCAGAAAGTGTTATCAAAAAAGAAACTCTTACAAATTGGAAAGGTGAATCCAAGAAGCTGAGCAGACACATGAGGCGTAGAACCTTGGTAGCCGCCAATTATGCGGCTCCGTTGATTAAATTCACGGAGGCGGGGTGCAGACTGATTCGAGAATTAAGTGCGGCCTGGGTCGCGACCGAAGGAGAACTTCTAAAAGAACAACTTACAGAGACAGCAAATGAGTCAGATATTTCGCATATATAAGGAAGAGGATTCCCGACCTAAAAGCTCGCCACGGCCTGTTACACCAGTTGATCCAACTGCTATGACTTCTCCGCTTATTTTGCCCGATCGGTTCCCTATCGCAGTCGAGGTTGGCCACGACCGCGAGCCTGACTCGGTCCAGTATCTGCTTCGTCAACCCTTACACCAACCACCTACCCAGACCACGTATGTGGTTAACCAAGAATTCCTAGCGCAATTAGTTGATGCAGCTGTAACGCGCCAGTGGGAGAAATTTATTCACAAGCAACCCCTTGATGTGCGTCCTACTTTCGCTGTCGCTCCGCAGTCCGAATATTACAGCGCGGTGATCTTCCCTGATGGGCAGGTCGTTCATCGGAGCACATCTCAGAATGTTTGGCGGCTTTTTGAGAATGAGGAGACAGGGAGGGCATTTTCGGTCTTGGTCCACGAATTTACGATGCATTTCGAGGCACCAAGATCGACTGACCAGACCTGGCAGATGGAGTTATTTTACCCTTCCGATGCGGCCCTTCAGGCCGCTATGCAGGGCATGTTTCCACTAGAACCGATGTCTGGGAACGAGACAGAATTCCCTGTGCACGCTACCCAGAGTGAACCAGCCACTCTGCCCATCAAAGAATGTCTGGAACACCCAAGAGCGGCAAGTACTTGAACAGATATTTTGATGCCCGACGCTTATTTTGGAATACAGCCGTCCAGCGAGGGAGTGAATCCTGCCGAGACTTTGTTGAATCACAGCAGGCGGAGCAGCCCAGACTCACTTGACTCACCTGCTACTGCGACCACGACACCTTCAATTATAACACCCCTATCTTTGGACGTGTCACCACCAATGGATGTGTCAGTAATGCATTAACCCAGTAATTACTGCGCAGCGGGTTTCATTAATGCCAACACATTACTGACAGTGAGTTGAGTGTGTAATGCAATCCCTTGGGCTTTTGGCTTAACCTGTGCCCCTGCCCTCGGCAAAGCTTATTTTGCTCATATAACCAGCCTGCTAACATCCCGGGCTCCTCGGGCATCCCCGATTCAGCAACATCACTGATGGCCTGTCTGGCCATCACCAGCAATCAAGGTCCCATCACCAAAAACCAGTGCCGCGTCCTGCCGCACCATATCTGTCATCTCCTGATCAAAAACCGAGTTTTATCTCTCCAACAATCATATCTTCCCTGTGATGTCATCTAATCTAATCTCGACTATGTTCCCACGGCCCATAACCGGCACCCCGCGATGCCTGTGGACCAGCACACAATTCCTTTATAGAGATAAATAAATATATTGCTACGGCCCAGCCGAAGCCGCAGAATGGGCCCCCACAAAAAAAAGAAGAGCTGACGAAATAGCAGGAAAAAATGCAGGACTTAAAATGCCCACCGTAGGAATCGAACGTGCAAGTAGTAATGGAAATATTATGTAGGGCAGACATATGCAATATAACCACTCTGTCACCCAACCGTTGCATTCAGCAAATGTGGGCTTTATCACCCTAGCCGCTGCCTTCACCGGGAATTTACCAAAAAACCCGAAACAGACTACTGGTACATATCATTTTCCACCTCCTCCCGCTCATTGGCGATACCCTCTGCCCACCGCAGTGCGTCATTATCCGCCTCAACAACGATTGCAGGGCGCCCCGAGATATCCTCGCCCCTCAAGTACTCCGCCGCCCGGGCCCGAATAGGGGCCCACTCCCGTGTGAGCTTATCCGTAGTCCTCCGCTCCCGGTCGACTTGCTCCATGGCGTAGGCCCGTACCCCCTCTGCGACCTCGGGGGAGATAGGCGCTGCAGTCCCCAGCCTCTTTGTTCGGGCACTGGCCCTCAATTTCCACACCTTCCCCGCCCACTCACCAAATTCAATGGTGCGGCGCATCTCTTCCTCCACCATCACCAGATCCTCCCGCCAGCGCCGCGACCTCGAATATGCCTTGGACCATTCCACACGCAGAGCTGAAAAAGGAATTAGCTCTCGGAGCCCATTCAAAAGCGTGCACGTACCTTCATTGAGCTTCTCATCATTGTTATCCTTCGCTGACGACTCATACCAGATCCAAGACAACGTCCGGTGCGTCTCCCCCGACACGACGTCACCCAGCCCCGCGACACCCCCCTCTTCTGGTGCCTGACCCATCGCTACGAGACGCTCCCGCTGTGACTTCTCCTCGTCCGTCAGGGTGCGCTCATTGAGGCCTCGGACGTCGTCCTCCGCCAAGACTCTCAGCCGATGCTCCCAGTCCCCATGGAGCTTAAGCTTGAGGATTGCCTGCCGTGCGTAGCGATACCGTAGCTTCGGTGCGTGAATCTTGATATTGATTTGCCGTAAAATCCCTTGCCCACGCGTCAGCGCTCGCTGCCCCGACCAGTTGCGAACCTTGAAGCGGGTTGTCGCGGTCCGCGTACGTAGCCCTTGACGAAGATGGTCGAGCGTCTCCCCCGCCTCCGCCTCACGCAGGCGGGCCTCTACCCCATCTAACCCCTTTGCACACGCCTTCTGTCGGTGGACTTTGCTGGGGAGATCGGAAGGCATGAAGAGCCTCGTCGCTTCGGGCTCCCTGTTGTCGGCATCCCAGATTGCCCGCTGCGAGGTGGAGAGGTATCTCCGCACCTTGGGCATGTACGTGCCCTGCAGCTTGCGGAATGCTGCCAGCCGAATCCGAAGCAACGCACGGCGCTTCATGATGTCAATTTGCTGGGTCGAGGAAGGATGCGCGCCGCACGCCCGTATCGTTACTGCCAGCTGTCGTCTGCTCGCTCGCGTGTCAATTGCAGCCAGATATGTATGCACCATCAGTCCACTCACTGCGTCTCTTCGATCTCCATCCCCATGGAGATGAAAGTACTCGGGGTGTCCTCACGCTTGACCTCGTCACCATCCCCGGTGCGCGCGTACTCCTCCTGCGCAAGCTTCAGGCGGACGTCCTTGAGGGTTGTGACTGCGGAATCAAATATTAGTTCGTGGATGATCTCCAGGTCACTCTGCGCACCTGCTTCGTCATATTCATATGGGGAGCCCTTCTCCCCTTCCACATGCACCTCTTTCTCCCACTTCTTGACCAACACCTTCCACTCCGCCACGAGCTCCGGCTTGCGTTCGCTGAGGCCAGCGTCGAACGCGTTGAACGCTTCTTGATGCATCTTCCCCTCTTAATGTCCTCTGCCATGCGGCGCTTCAAAATGAGGTCTGCAAGCGTATTAGAACCAGTGCATCCGCTCGGAAGGAGCACGTACGATGTGCGATCTGCTTGCGCCAATTGTGGAAAGCGAAAAGTCCCTCCAAAGCAGCAAAACGAGCGCCCAAGCCCATCAGCTTCGTGGACGCCGCGGCTCCATTAAGAAATTCCCAGTTCTGCTCCACGGTTTCGCCGTGCGTGCACCCCGCTCCCCAGAGCCAATGGAAGGAGTGCGGCGATTGGCATCCCTTCTTGTGCCCTGGGAGATGGAAATTCGGCACCATCCAGCGGACCCTCGAGGGATTGAGCTTCAAATGGTACTTCTCTGGCAGCTCGGGCATCCGCGTCCACACGTTCTTTGAAAACTGACAAGCGATGTCATAGGACATGACCAGGTACATAACCGCGAAGTTGAGAACCGCTGAAAAAAAAAGAAAATCCATGTTGCAGTACCTGCAAGCACATCAGCCATGTAACCTGTTTCAAGAATGGTCGCCCTACCGTTCGCCAGCCTGGAGATCACCAAGTCCGTTTGGGCGCCACATGTTGTGGCGTGCACAGGTGACTCCCCCTATGCCCGTAACCCTGAGCCCCTTCACCCGCTTCGCGTTCGCCAGGAACATGGCTTGAAAACCCGAGCAACTTGAGATCTCCTCGTCGTCGACATGCTTGCGAATGTGTTCTGAATAATCCGCGCGGTTGCAAAAAAAACCCGTCCCATCACCAACAACAGGGTCACGCTCCTCCGTCGACACGTTTCGATTGATTAACTTAAAGTTGGCATCGGTCGCGAGAAACTGGTAATATTTATAACTGAAAAAGAGTCAAGATATATTTCCCCCGGAAGCCGACAGCACATACCTTTCATCTTGATCCATCTCAGCCCAATTGATTCTGTCCCACCCCTCCGGCAGGTTAATATCGGGGTGGGGACATTGACAGCACAACAATGCGAGCTCTCCTTGCTAGGGATGGACACGGGTACGGGTTCGGGTATAAAACAGTCAACCCGGACCCGAACCCGGAAAACCTGAACCCGAACCCGCGGGTTTATGGATTGCACACGGGTCGTCGGCTAGCCCGTGCCGCCTGTGATGCAAGCCTCGGCACTTCACGGCATTGAATTTCAAGTAAGAATGTCAATGTTCGAGGTGAGTTGTGATCCATATCATGTCCCATGCTCAGTTTTCCGCCCCCAAAACCCCCTTTATTCATGTATTCACAGCTAATTTATACCGTGTGGCTGTATTCTCACGGGTACTCGCGGGTTCGGGTCTGGAAAACAGCTGACCCGCGACCCGTACCCGTCCGACCCGACCCGGAAACCCGACGGGTTTACCCGAACCCGTGTCCTTCACTACTCCTTGCTTTGTACCGTTCACCCCCTTGTCGTCGTGCCCACGCCCAGCCCTCTTCATCATCTCCGACATCCGGTACTGCCGAACGATTGCCCTGAATGCACGGCGGCGATCCTGCAGCCTATCAGCGCAGCTCCAAGCCTTTCCAAAGACAACTCACCGGCACGGGTTTCAGCCCGTCGGTGTTAGACAGAAGTTCGAGGGAGCGCACAAAATCATAGGCGGATATCTTCCCAAGGCAGTTTTGCACCTCGAAGAGCCGCACGGCGTTGAAGGTCGCACACGTTTGCGGATCCAAAGACGTCGCGGGCCACAGGCATGCACGCATCAGCTGCTGCCGGTGAGAAACGGTGGAATCGCAGCCGCAGAAATTGAGCGTGTCGATGATCACAAAGTCCTTGTGCACCGCGGTAGCCTTGGGACAGAACTTTCCCGGTGCGTGACCCAACTGCAGCGGAGCCCTAACACCCAGCTCATCTAGCGTCATTGGCACAAAAAATTCGCCTGACCATTTCTAATAGCTCGTGAGTAAAAGTCCTCCGAAACGTAAGGGAACTCACCTCCAGCATGTGGGTCGGCAGCTGTCGATGCATCCTCGCGATGCATTTCTCGCAGTACAGAGCGGGCCCCATGCACGTCTGGCGGGAACACCTGAACATGGGCTCCGCCTCCTTGCAGTTACCACACTCCTTGTGGAATTCTGCAGCGCCGCGCCCCTCCGCACGCAACATTTCATCCACAGCCTCGTCCCAGTAGTTTTTTACCCAGACCTTCATTGGAAAATCCTACATCGCGTTAGGATGTGCTTATCAAGATTTATGCCACCTAGACATACCGCATTATCCCAGCGCTCATAAATCCCCTCCCTAACCTCCTCGGGAGGTACCTCCAGCGTAATGCCGTCGGTCCCGCCATCCTCGTTCCCAGCCCAGCTGCCGCCAGAATCTCGGAGAAGGTAAGAGAAGTCGTCCGCCTCCAGCGCTTCCGCGGTGTCCACATCTTCGCAATGGTGGGCTGGTGTACCACCCGTTGTCATATCCACGGTATGTGACTGGACGGTTACTCTGCGCCGGTCTGTGGAGCCTTCGATGGTTGACCCAATATTCGGATTGTGCACGTAGAGCTCGCCGTTGGGTTTTTACGCCGTCCACTGGCCATTCTGGAGCGCCGCCCGAGGTCAGAGGGTAAGTGTTGATGTCAAGCTCTCCGTCACATGCACATGCACCGCCACAGAAATCTCGCAAATCTCCCAGCTTCTACTGACGTTAATGCAATACGGTTCCCATGTCAAAACTCCGGAAGCGTGTGGCTGTGCGACACTAACTGTCTATCTGCCGCTGTCATGTCCGACGATAACTTCGAGGGCCATAGTTTACGTTCTGGCCTCAGTAAGTTCTCTGGCGCGCGAGGATGTTAATTACTCACCTCATTCCCAGTCTTCGCGTTGATGACCCACGAGCAAAGAGAAGCGGCACACCGCACGATTGGGCGCAGCGGCGCGTGCACCCATATGCGTCCGGCGCGCGAGCGCCAGCGTCGCCGCGACGGTTCCCGCGCTCCTCGTGATGAAGCTCTCGTGGAGGAAGACCTTTACAAGAACGGTGTAGTCCCAGCCGCACAGCTCACCACCAACCCCGACCACGCGTGCGCCATATGCCTCAATACCATGGCGCATCCCGTCATGTACGCGGGTTTTCTTGCCCTTGGCCTCCAACTAAAACCCGCACCTTCAGAACCACTTGTACTCACAGCTATTGTTACGCATGTTTGCGCATTTGGCTTCAGCTCGAGTGGGTTTGCCCGCTGTGCAAAACGATTTTGACGCGCAAGCCTCGCCGCAATCGCCCGACGGGACGAGCCATCGCGAAGGAGTTCCCTGAGTGGGCGAAGAGCAGTCACATCGACTATTCTTGGGATGGACTCACCTTTCCCCGCGTTCCCCGCGTTGTTGTATCTGACTCCGACTCCTACTAGAGCTCTTATATACACCCCATTTCGCTCTCAATAAATTTGAGCTTGTGGCTTTTGTTCGAAGTCCGAGGAACACATTCAATTTCTAGTCCAGAAGAGTGCTACAATTTTGCTTTTGCTAGAGTATTGACTACGTCGTTCGCCGAGGTAGCGACGGTGCTCGCCCGAAATTGGCAAGAAATATCGTAGGACATGCACGCCTCATGGTACACGGTGTCGGTAACCGTCCACCCCATCTCCATCCTCTCTCCGTGCTCCAACCGCTCCCCGAGTGCGAGGCCGACGAGGGAGGTAGGTGAAGCATACACGACCCTCCGCTCCCTGCGCAACTGTGCTCTGACGTGCTCCAAGGTGGTGGTCGTGGATACCCACGTGGGCACACTGCAGTCTTCCGAGTTGGGCGCAGATTGGAGATCGGGCACGCTGCCGCTGCTGGTAGGGGAGTCGCTGCCAGTAGGGGAGTCGCTGCCCGTCCTTCCACTGGATTTAAGCGTCAGCCCACTTTCATCGGCCGTGGCGGAGTCGACATCCACGACACGCGCGAGTGAGGCAGGATCTGTCAATATGCGAAGCTGCGGGCGCTCAGGCTTGTCTGTGGAGGCGCATGAATAAAGTCATATGCCGAGAGTGGTGAGCATACACACTGGGGGTTTTTGACATGGGGGTAATAAGGCAAGCTTGCGTCCTTCCAAATCGGGCCAGGCATCACAAACAGCGGAGAGAAAAAAGAGGGTGGATTGCGATACTAAGTGTCTACACCAGTCACGGCGCCCGCAGCATCGCCCCATCCCCCGCTCGACTGCTCGACACCCCACCCACCAATCCCCGGGTCACCCCACGCGGCTGGGCCCCACCCACCACTCGACTCCCCCCACACGCCCGTGCCCCACTCCCCGGGAACTTGCACAGTCGGCAGGGCGAGCGCGGCTCAAGCGCTGGCGTCAGCGAGGAGATCCGCTGGGTTCTTGATTCAGTAAAGAACCTTCCTGAATACAAGCAGGACTTACCAACAGTGAGCCCAAGGGCGGCGGCACGCGGGCGCAACTGCGCACGGCGAGCGCGGTAATAGGAGGCTGCAATTGCATTAGTATTGGGCACTATGATCTGCGCGGATGGGCATACCTTTGCGAATTGACATGTTTCGTGCCATTGTCAAAGACAAAAGAGGGCAGAGATTGGCTTGCGACCTTCTGCTCGGTCATCATGATAAAGAAGCGAAGTGGTGAGAAAGCAGCGAAGATCGCAAATCAATCAGTAATCACAAAGTTATCTCGCCACATGCCGTAGGTTGACGTCATCGTTCCTCTGACAACCAGGAACAACATCGTGATCGCAGAAGCACAGCCGCTTTCGGCGAATCCTCGAGGTCATAATATAACTTCTGTCTCCACCGTGCACATCCCCACCGCACCTCTCTCCCAGGTCGTAGACTTGACCTGCCTCTTCTCCGCCTCTGATTCTCTAACTCTCCTCGTTCTGGATCTTCGCGGCCGCGGCCGGTGGGCCCATCTTCATGCGCTTGATGGAGCGGCAAATCTTTCAGGCTGCACTTGGCGTGTTTGGTCTCAAACTGCAGTGCGCATCTCTGCGGCTCCTTGGACCTCCCCTGTAACATGCCTCGTACGTTGCCCATTTATTATCGCCACTCAGTCTATTCGGGGGGGCCACACGCGAAAAGATCCGACCTTGGAACTCTGCCGCACGCTAGCCCCCTCTCCCCCCCGCGCAGCATCGAAAGATCCGACCTTGGAACTTTGAGATGCTTTCCTTGCGCTCTGTTTTTTTTTTCGTCCCATAATTCTTCATTTCTCCAAGAGTACTAATATATTTCTCAGCCCTCCAACGCCGTACACTTCGATCCGGCAAGGAATACTTGGTGTTTGATCTTGCGGTCGGTGCGCCCATCGAGCCCGCAGAGTTTTTTGACGTCGAGCACTGTCTCGCTGGCCGCCTGGATGAGCTTGAGGGATCCTGCCCCGACGAACCCGCGGACCTTGCACCAGCCACCCTCGACGATCCCGACGGCATCAACGCGCAGCCGTTTTGGATCAATCCACCAGCCCTCGACCCACTGCCAGCCCCCGCTTCGACCTCTACACCCCCCAAGCAGGCTGCGCTCAAGCGGTCCTCCAAACACCGACGTAACGCTGCTCACGCCGCTGCTGCTGCGGCTGCTGAAGGCATGCCGCCGCTGGGCAAAGGCGTCGTGCAGCGCCATGTCGACACCTCCCTTGCCAACAGCCTCCACGTCGACGTCGATATTTCGCTGCTTGCCCATTCGAAGCCGGCGTTCATCGGCTTGCGTAGCGCTGAGGAGGAGGGAGGCTTAGGGGGTCGCATGTACACCCGCGAGGAGATAGAAGCCTTCACGGGTGCGAAGGATCTTCGCTATATTAATTGGTTAGGCCGGTGAGTACCCTTCCTCCCCTACCTTTATCTGCTTCCTCATACCTCTGCAGCATCTCGCTCCCCATCATCGATGCGAAGGGGCGTATCATCGCCGTGTCGGGTGGTATGCCCAAAGACATTGCCGGCTGGAAGATTGTGACCGACACCGCCGCAAGGTTTTTTTCTCATCGCGTACGGGAGGCGTCGTTCACAGAGGAGGACAAGCACCACCGCCGGGCGCAGGAGCCTTTCCCGCAGATCACGCGCGGACTCTCGTACGGCGGCGGGCAAACTGTGAGTTACTGCCCGAAATACATCTGCATTCGCTCACCGCACCTCCAGGAGCCGGGAGAACTTCGCAATAACGGCCCGAACATCAGACTTAGCGACGACTTCCTCCGCCACCCAGCCTTCCAGCGCCTTGCGGGGTTCGCAAACTGTGAGTTTTTTGCCCTCGCATTCTGCACGCTCTGATCCGACTCAAGGTCTTTTTGCGATGTTCGCGCCGGTCCTCTTTGCATTCTATCGGTTGCAAATGGGACTCATCACATCCTGGCGTCCGAAGCTTCGGTGGAACTTCGCGGGAAGCGTCTTCGCCGCGTGTACGTTCAACTTCGGTCCACATGCGATCACCGTCCCCCACCTTGACTTCGCTAATCTGTCCTGGGGGTGGTGTGCTATCACTGCCCTCGGGAACTTCGACCCCGACCTGGGCGGTCACCTGATCCTTTGGGATCTGAAACTCGTCATCCGCTTCCCCCCCGGCTCTACCATCCTCATTAGGTGGGCTCAGAGTTGAGCTTCTGCGGCAGACGCAGACGCAGAAGGTCATGTGCTGTGACGGTCGGTCACAATATTTGTTCCAGTCCATTTCGGGCCTAATTGGGGGCGTGCGCGGCGGGTGGCACGGCACCTGTATTCTACATCGATAAGACTTTGTGCCATACTATAAACCATGGACGATTCCAGGGGATGCTTCGGGTTTCTCTTTTGCGAGGAGTGTCCAAGTCAGCGCTCCCCCATTTGCCGCCCACGGGAGCGGGGGGAGCTTGTCTTCGGACGGGGCCATGTGGGAGTGAATTAAGTGATATTATAGTCCGAGTTTAGAGGGTGTAGCAGGGCCCTAGGGCGATGAGTATGTGAGAGATATTTTTTGGGGGCGTCAAAGGCATCAGCAACTTGACAACTTGTCCTTTTTCAGCTTTTTCGTCTTTTTCAAGTGTGAGAAGCGACGAAAGCGTAAAAAGTGCAAAAAGAGATTTTGTCTTTTTTAAGCTAGGTCCCTTAGCTTGCACAAGTGCGAAAGCGGTGAAAAGTGTCGTGAAAAGTCATTCAAAAAGGACCTCAATAAGATTCAAATGATGGAAACAAACGGTAAGATTGGCTGTGCTACAGACGGAATACATGTGCTACATACTGGGAAGAGCAGAGAGAGGCGAGCCGAGGTCACCTAGTCGTCGTATATACTGCGGACGGAGCCGGACGAGAGCTGTTATTCCAAATCTCAGGAGGGGGCCGCGCGAGCCGCAGGTTAATCATATCGTATCGGGAGGGGGCCATAATATTTGGCTGACTGTGAGCATATTATGGGTGCTATTCATAGGGGAAAGAGATTACACACCTAATCATAGCTACGCGCAGCGTAAGCGTTACCGAGGTAGGTGTTCGAGCGGACGGTCAAGCGGATGGAGCTGAAAATTTGGGAAAGTGAGAATGATTCCATGGGGAACGGATTACACACCTAAGGAGGTCTTGGATGGCTGTATAAAACAGAGTGTGCTATGGGAGATGTGGTCAGGAAACAACGCCCTATGTGGCCAAATCGCGAGGCAGCGCAAAGTAGGGAAAGCCGGAGAATGCGCCACAGATGGCAGGGATGCAGCACAGCGCGTGGGGAACAGGAACCGAGGAGAGCGCGAGAAGGGGCTTGATCAACGGAACAGGAAACAGGCAGTCTTGAGCGATGGGAGAGGAAGCCTTGAGCGGTGGGGGAAGAAGTCTTGAAGAGGATACTTTGAAGGGCTTGAATGACTTGATGAAGAGAGACACCGGCGAGATGAAGAGCGAGGCAGAGTGCCGGCATAGAGCGGGGGAAGAAGAAGATGGCGGTTGAGAGCAAGCTGCGGACCAACATCCATTAGCATCAACGTTCTGTGATTGGCCGATCAGCGCGACCACGTGTGTTGGAGTTTGAATGACTTATCACTTCAATTGCACCCAACTTTCGCCAGCGTTCGCCAATTTGAACGTTACCCAATTCCGACCACTCTGTAGACCAGGCAGACCACTTTACTAGTGCCATTGGACCCATTTCTCATCCAGATCTTGTCTCGCGGATTTATTTGAGCCCAACACCAGACTCCTTCGCCAACTGGGTGGTTCTATAACTTCTATTATCCATTCGGTGATTGAATGTGTGTCGGCCAATTTACAGGGATATTTGAATGGGCCATGCTCACACCGAGTTCACTTTTTGAAAAGTCAAAAAAGGTTGACAAGTGGCATAAGACGTTCAAGTGCCGAAAAAAGTGTAGCAAAAAGTGCAGAAAAAGAGCTTGGTCAAAAAAGTGACGAAAGATGACCGAAAAGAGGTTGTCAAGTTGCTGATGGGCTTCTAGTATACACGAGTAAACAACTACCAACGGTGATCCGGCGGTCACAGCACATGACTTTCTGCGTCTGCGTCTGCCGCAGAAGCTCAACTCTGAGCCCACCTATTCTATCTGCCATCATACGCCACTCAAATGTGCCTGTTGGCGCGGGCGAGGAGCGCTTCTCCTTCACGCAGTATACGGCCGGCGGCCTGTTTAGGTGGATCCGCAACGGGTTCCAGACCGATGAGGCGTGGGAGAAGTCAGCGAGTCGGTCAGAAAAGCGGGCGCGCACGGGGGAGGGTGCTGGACGGTGGGAGGAGGGTGTTACGATGTTCAGTACCATAGATAGCTTGAAATCCCAATAAATCAATTTAAATCAGAATTTAATTGTCCAGCGACAAGGAAATGGCGAGATCCAGTGTGTTACGAACTCGTCTCGGTCACTAGTCCGATTAGTCCGATATCGCTGACGTTACGAACTCGTCAAACGCCAGGAAGTGCCGCGTTGGTTACCCAGGGCTAGAAATATTTGTGGGGGTTTCAAGAGCACTCCCGAAGGCGATTATGAAAAAAAAATGGGAAGAGTGAATAGTACATAATGATAATGGAAGTTCAGTCAGCGAGGATCCTGATGCGCAGAGCTTGGTTGTATTTACATCGCAAACATTCCTCTCTTCTTGACTTTTTCATGTCGTCCACTCCAACAACTCACGTTCAAGCGAGAATAAAGATATGCAAAGAGGCAGCATCCCGCCGCCAGAATGCTGCGCGGCAGGCAAGACATCGCGCCAAGTAAGTGGTATAAGATTACCACTGATGCCGACTCAATTATGCCCGCACTTAAGCAATCTCGAGGCCGCACGCGAAAAAGCTCGGCAAAGAATGCGCACGTGTGTTCTTTCCTCCTCACTGTGCCCCCATACCTCTGCTAACACGCTGGTCACAGGCACCGCGCTCTGGTCAAGGAGTCTGATGAGTCTAAGAAATTAGCCGCTGACCAGCGACGCGAGGTGGACGCTGACTATCGCGAAAGGTACGCAGACTCCGCCTCTTTCAAATAACCATGGCAGTTGTTCAATATTCCACAGGCAGCGTCAGAAGTACGGGATTCCTCCCCGCATTACGCTCGCTCACGCCCGGTTCTCACAAACATAGGAAATGGATTAAAAAGCATGGCCCGGAGAGCTACCAGAACATCTACGTGCCCTTGTACCGCATTCACGGCAATCACACAGGTGGACTCCCGTTCGAGGAGGAGTCTCTTGAGGATGAACGTGCTAGATTGGAGCGTGAGGACTCCTCTGATGAGGGGGGGGATTCCAGCCAAGACAACGAACTTTAGGCATACAATATTATGGCTGCTTGCTACTGCTTCTGCTTGACGCGGGGAATACAGATCTTCTGACATTTTCTGTCACTCTCACTTAGTTCCCAATTAGGAATGTGACTTAGCGTGTAACAGGCAGACACTGTCTTGCGACTCCTCCATGAGCGAAAATCCCCCAGCACAAAAATTCGAAATCCTGCGTTCCGGCTCATACTGGGCAGATCTGCATCGTCGACGCAAGGAGCGCGCTGAGCGTGCTGTCCACACCACGCATGCCGAGCCATACACCCCCTTCGCCCAAGGAGCTTTCGATTCACCAGGGAATATTTATATCTTCCTTGCTCCGAAGGATGGGCCGCGACCCAGCGTGCGGAGCTCTCCAGTGACGACCACCAATTCGAATTTGCTGGTCGCTTCCCGGGCACGCGAGGATGCCCACCTTCTAGCGTTGTTGGAGCAGCGCAAACGCAAGCGCTCGCCGGAGCCTGAAGGCAAGGGAGTCCCTGATAAGCAGCGGTACATATCGCTCTATGAGTGGCTCGCAACGCGCTGATAATAGCTTTGCTCTTTTCCAGGGAGACTTCCCTGGGAGGCTCGAAGGAAGCCGCTCATAAGAAACGGTACATGTCGCTTTACGAATTGATCGCACCCCACTGATTTTTGGTGGTGCTTTTCTTTTTCAGGAAGAGTTTGTAGCGTGGGCCAGCAGCCGTGATATTCCCGTAGGAAATGGAGCAGTGCGGGTGGTTAAATAGACGGCAGACTTGTGTGATTGGATAGTGTTTGGCAATGTCATCAAATTTAATCTCTATCATACCAATGACTCGTGCCGGGCGAAGACTGGGGTGGGGCGCAGCGAAACTTCGTTTTCTGGAGCACCATCTCGCTGCATATCGGGCGGCGCAAGGGGCCCACCAAATGCGGGCTTTTAAGAAGTGGGTGGTGGAGGAATACCTGTGGAGATTCGGGTACACAGCACTGGAGGAAGCGTGGGTTACAATACCCGGGCGGGGGGTGGACGAAGACACACACTTGCTGTCCAACGCTGAGTTTGAAGCACGCCTAGAGTTCCGCCAGAAGCTGCGACAGGTGAGGGTATTCGTTTTCGATTTCAATTGTGTATCTGAAGTGGGATATTTGCTGCAGAGGATGCTGAGCTGGTTTAGACGGCGCACAGACAGAATTTTTGCAGAAGACTAGGGACGTACAAGGACTATGTACAATATGTCATGCCCACGTCATGTGCAGATTGATAATGGGGTTCTTGGGGCACGTTGGGCAAGTGAGGGCGAGGATGCGGGTCTGCTCCGCTCCGATCTGCGTGATTTCGCGCTGGCGGTGTTGGAAATCGTAGGACTCGTGTTTCAGGCGGTTGAGCATGCGCTGGAGGCGTATGTGTCGGACCTGTAAGCGCTGCACTCGACGAGCTTCAACGCTTTTGCGGTGTAGGTCGCAGTCATCAGCAGCAGTTTCAAGGCTGGAACAAGGTCATAAAAAGGTTTAAAATTTTGAGAATTGAAAATATAAAGATGTACATACCGCAGGTCATCGGCGACGTCCACTGCACTGGAACACTGCAGGCATAGAGCAATATAACTGGGCTGTATATTGTATGTATATCCTAAGTATATTACAAAAATCCGCAGCATATATTTGCAATATCCTGTGATTGTATATACTCAGTATATTTCATATGTCCCAAGGAAATACCCACAATATGCAAGGTCAGGATATGCTCAGTATATTAGCTAATATCCCAAGTATATATTTGCAATATCCTGAGGCCTGATGGCTACCATATTTGGACTCAGGATATTGTGAGGATATTGTGACCAAACAACCTATAAAAGGATTAGAACACTTACCTCAAAAGTCAATGAATGTCATCACTCAGAGCTTCTATATGGGCACAGAAGCTCCCTGTCAATCAAGATTCTACCAAACATCAGGATATTTGGTCAACTAGTGTTTGTGGTTATCATATATCTCTTGTTCTCATCTGCCATGACCTCCTCTTCAACATCTACTTTGGCAGCAGAAAGATGAGATGCAGCTCGCTTTGGCAGCAGGCAGCACTTTATGTCATGTCCTAATACCTGCTTTGGCAGCAGACAACAAGGATGTGGCCTGCTTTGGAATGCAGCCCATTTGTATGTCCCAATTACCCACTTTGGCAGTAGGCAAAGGGATGTGGCCTGCTCTTGGATGCAGTCTGCTTTGGCAGCAGACAGCAGCCCATTTTTTTGTCCCCATATCCCGCTTTGGCAGCAGGCAACAGGGATTTGGCCAGTGCTTTGCCTGGGATGCTGCCTAATCTTTTTATCTACACTCTCACTGATTCTGGTAAGTCTTCTATCCTGCATTGAGCCCTGAGGCAAGGCTATGATCCCAAATTTCAAGGGAGATCTCACTGTGTTTGATTAACTCTTTCACCCATTCAGCAGAGTTTAATATATAGGTCCTCAGCCAAGTCTGGAATATTGCTGCACCACACAGACTGCACTTCAAACAAAAACCAATGGTATGTCTACATTAACTTACAGGTCCTTGATCTAGATTCTATCCCCTGTAAGGTATGTTAGACTGTTGTGTTACTCTATTTTTGGGGCTCATTATTCTGTGTCTACCAGTGAGGAAATGATCCTTGCAATGCTTACAGATCTCCAGCTGTTTGAATATGTTGTGAATAGTATCAAACACCGTCAACCTAAATCATTATCAGAATACAGCTGGCACAGAGTAGATGTGCAGGCTAAAACCCTCAGGCATAGCTGTGGACAAGGTAGTTGTAGACCTAGAGGAAGATAGTATTTACCACTATTTATGTACACTAAGTGGACAAAAAGAATGCTCGATGGGGTTTGGGCTCATTTCTGGGCCGAATCACTCCAAATAAAATGGTAGCATGAACAATCACGGATTTCATGATGATACACACTGTTTTCCACATACCATCCCTACGTAGTTCTGTCGGAGTAAAATATTTGGGTGTTTTCCGAGAAATTGAGTCTATAGAATCACCGCGTACCCAAAAATAGTCCATATAGTCTGAAAGTACTCATAAAATGCACCTTATTCATGCTTTGGGCGATCTCAATTGAAGGTGTTTTGAGCTCATAATGCCTCATGGAAGTTACCCATTTTCGGCATTTTTAGTGTAAATGGCCCAAAAATGCGAAAAATGGTCAACTTGAACACCCGCTGTGAGCTCAAAAGCCAATGGATGTAGGTAAACCAGGATACACACAAGGTCCATTTTATGAGTAATTTCAGACTATATACACCATTTTTGCATACACCCTGTTTCCACCAACTCGATTTCTCAGAAAACACCCAAATAATTTATTCCGACAGAAATATGTAGGAAGGGTAAGTGAGAAACAGTGCATATCATCATGAAATTGATGAGTGTTCACGCTAACATTTTATTTGGAGTGATTTGGCCCAGAAATGAGCCCAAACCCCATCGAGCATTATTTTTGTCCACTTAGTGTAGCTGTCACTGCTTGAACCCCATGACCTGGATTGTGTAAGCCAACTGCCTGCAGCTGGCTTACACTATCCATCACATGACTTATAGTGAGGAAGAAAGAACAGGAGGAGAGGATGGGTGACAGAAAATCAGCTACACAAGTTGGCATAATGGGATGCATCTGGTGGGGGAGCCTCAGAATTCTTACCATGGCACCACTTATTGAGTCCAAAATTTGCTAGGGAAATTGGCAGTGACAAAGCCACTAAAGAACAGTAAGTTCTGGAATGCTCATAGAGAATGAACATCACAAATGATGCTGCAGGGGCAGAGTATTATCCTTGATGGTGATGGCAAAGCCGGCAACCCCACAAGGAAATTCCTACAGAGCTGAAACCACTCTAATTCAGCTGCTAAAACCAGGAAGTATGTTTCTTGAGCTTTTGATGGCATTATCTGACACGTGACACACCAACTGGTGGCCATCTCACGTGGTCATTTCTGGAACTAGTTCCAGATCAACAGCCACAATGAGGTAATTAGAAGTTCCATGAGGTCACAAGTTCAAATCTCACAGGCTGTGATATTTATTCTCTAAATTATCTCATTATCTATGTAGGGAGGTCCATCATGTGGTACTTGTTTTCCATGTGAGAAGGAAGAAAGAAGTTTTTGTTCCTTGTGGGTGATCTGATAAAGTGTTGTCTAACACAGATGGCTTATTTCCCGTTCTGGTAAGTGTTCCAATCTTTTTATAGATTGTTTGGTTACAATATCCTTGCAATATCCTGAGTCTATATATGGTAGCCATCAGACCTCAGGATATTGCAAGCATATGCTTGGGATATTGGCTAATATACTGAGCATATCTAGACCCTAGATATTCTGGATATTTCCTGGGGACATATGAAATATACTGGGCATATACAGCCCTAGGATATTGCAAGTGTATGTTGTGGATTTTTGTAATATACTTAGGATATACTTATAATATACAGGGCTGTTATATTGCTCCATGTCTGCAGTGGAAGGGAGAGCAGGTGAGTGCTCGAAAGGAAAGGACGCCATGCTTAGAAGGCGCAGACAAACCTGTGCAAACAAATTCTCACCTCAGATCTCAATGCCCACGCCCGCCGACTACATCCCGCCGTTCCTCCGGGAGCTCTCGAGGCCTCCTGCATCTTTCGTCCCCTGCGAGCTCCCGCGCTACCTGGAGCAGAGCTACGTGACTCAGGACGACTTCGACCGCAAGAAAAACAAGACTTACTGGCTGCTTTTCTTGACACGCGAGCAGGGGGTTTACAGCTACAAGTCCGTCATCCCCTGAGAAGTCGGCGGCGTGAACTGACCCTCTGAAGGGCTACCTGCGAAGGCGCATTGCGTTCTCGCTATTCGCCTTCGGAGGCAGTCGGCTCCTTCCAGGTTTTGAGCAAGGCCCTTCGCTGGTGGGCTGTCCACTGCTTCCACCGTCATGGAAGGTGCACGATGGGCACGAAGGGGGGGTCTGCGTGCGCCCTCCGCGAGGCATGCATCGAGCACCCCGCACCGAACCCCGCGATACCTTTGGGGACGATTCGTGCGCGAAATGCACTCACCGTTCCGCCGAGCAAGCCCCTGCCGCGTCGCGGGAAGCACGAGGAGGGCGGGGTGAAGCGCGGGCAGGAGAGCGTCAAGCTCGAAGCGCATGAGCCTGCCATCAAGCGCGAGGCCCACGACCCTGTCGTCAAGACCGAAGGGGGAGCGCAACTTCGCTCTGCGCTTCCCCCATCCTCCTCCGTGGGCACTTCGCGCACTGCCCCGACTCGTGCCACCTACCCCCACCGTCCCCGGCGAGGCTTCACGCCCGTCCCTGAGACTGAAGACTCTGAGGACGAGCGGCATCACTCCGAAGATGAACGCCGCCAGCCGCTCTTCGAGCCCAATTCCTCGGAGGATGAGGCCCAGGCAGCTCGCATGTCACCTACACCCATGCGCACTGACGAGGAGCGCGGGGAGTCGGTGCGCTACGGTGGTCGTCATTCACTCGCTGACGTAGACGGTGCTGCCACGAGCTCGGCGGGCGCGAGCCTTCCAGGGCTGAGCTCAGCGTCGTCGGTATTGTTGTCGTCACTGTCGGCGAGCAGTGCGGTAGCGGGGCCGGCGACGCAAGGGCGGGAGGGGGGTAGACTTGCCGCGTCCTCGGCGTCACGCCCGGTGTCATCGGTGTCGCGCGCCAGGGCCTCCTCGGCCCCGCTGGTGGAGAGAGGAGGGGGTGAGGCCTTTGGGAACGATGCGTTCCTCGTGATGTCACGCGGTACAATCTGGCCCCATTCACGCGCTGCGGAGGTGAAAGAGGAGGAGGTCGGGGCAGGCCCAGTGCAGGTGATCTTCGGGTGAGAGGCAGCAACCCACTACGCACTGAAGGTCGCGGGGAAGGGGAAGGGGAAGGCGGCCGAGGAGATGGATGTGGAAGCGTGAAGGGTGGCTTGCGTGGTTTGCAAGGGGTTTTTTTTTCACAGCGGGGGGCGAAGTTGTTTATTTTCATGCTCTGCTAGTCGTTCGCGCGGAATGTATGCATACATACGAGAATTGCTCTTTTTTGTCTCTTCGTGGTGCTGTCCTAATCGGGAAGTGGCTGTGGCTTCTTCTTTCCTCTTGCCGCAACCTTTCTCTGCGATGACCCGTGCCCAAAACAGAACGCGGCGATCGCGCGCACCCACACCGTACCTCAAGCCGCTGCCCCTCCCACCGGACGATGCCATTGCGACCGAAAAACCGGCGTCGTTTTACGATAGGCAGCAAATGTGGAAAGATGCAGAGATGCGGGCCCGGGCGCAGACTAAAGAGTTCATGGAGGCGGTGAGGGTGGAGCAGCGGAGGAGGAAGCGCAAGCATCCGCGGCGCAAGAGGCTTCTGCACCAGCTGGAGGCGCTGCGTGGGCGCGAGGATGCAGGGTCTGTGCATTTATCGGACACCACAACGTCAGTGCGCAACACCGAGGATTTGGAGGAGGAGATTGAACTGCGCACGGAACATGGGGCGGATTGGCGAGACTTCACGGCCGATAATGGGGGGATGGTATTGATGAGCATAAATATGTAGTCAGATATTTTTGGCTGCAATCGCGACGACCTGAAACGAGATAAACTCACGTGCGCCAAAGACTTTGTTTGATCACACTAAACCTACTCCGCTATGGCACAAACTCCCAGAATAGCGGGCAAGGAGACCTCGAAGGCTACTGTGAAGAAGACACCCACTGCCCCCGGGAAGGCAACAAAGAAGCGTAGCCGGAAGGCTAGCGGCGTGAAGCCAGGGAAGGTGTCGTGGATCCATGGCACGAAGCTCAAGTTCTTCGCGTCGCGCTCCGACGACTGGCACACCGTGGATCTGCAGGGCAGCGTCGCTCTTGGCAGGTTCTTGACCAAGATGGCAAACCTGTACATCTTGAAGTACGGGTACGAGCTCGGCGACAACGAAGACCTTGCCGAGGATGTGGATGACCCGGTCGACGCCGACGCGAAGGTCCCAGGCTCTGACGACCTCACCGAGGAAGCCGAGGCGCGCAGCAAATTCCATGCAACATTGAGACGCGTAAGTGACCGCTTCTGTGTATAGAACGCATGCTGACTCACGCAGCGTATTGGGCAATGGTATCGGCACATTTATCGGGGCGTTGACGAGAGAGACAAGAACTCGTTTGCTGAGTTGCTGAGCGGTGCGCTAGACGCTGGCCTGCCGTATCCGACCAAGCCGCAAGCGACGCACTTCTATTCATGCCGCCACTACGCGGAGCGCATCAAGGCGCGTTTCGATCTGGAGTGGGCGCTGGAGGTGCAGAACGCGAAGGATCTTGGGGAGGACATGCCGTACGAGATTGCAGTGCGAAACAAAGTGACGAAGCAGGCTTGGGAGGACGAGACGGATGATTTCAGAGAGGGTGTACTGGCGGATCTAGAGGTGGAGCACCAGGCTGCTGTCAAAGCTTGGGAGATGGCAAACGCGGAGGGGCCGGAGAAGACCCCGGAGCAGCTTCATGCGTAAAGGTTTTCACTTCGAGGGAGCTTCGGCGACTGATTTGCGAACGTAAAGGTCCCTCAAGAACGCAGTGTTCTTGCTCGAGCCGCTCGCTGCGGTAATTAGGCAAAAATTCGGCATGAATGTGGCGATCCTGTTGTGTGGGCCGGTCGGAGAGAGAGGAGGGGCGATTGAGGTGCAGAGGTAAGAGGGAACAATGTTCCCTGACAGCTGTGAGAACTAATGTATACCCACAGTGTTCATGCCGGCAGCACACGGGGCGTGGCACCCCAAAAATGGTACCAATGTGATTCAAGAGGGTACACCGCAACGGAGCAGTCGTTTATTAAATTCAGCGAGCAATGCTTCAGTAAGTGCTTGCTTTTTTGGGTGAAAACGATGTCATTGAGTGCTAATATACGTGTTTACAGCGCAGGAAGACTGTCAGTCGCGTGTGGTAGACTTGACCGCCCACGCTGCGAGCACGATAAACGGGGTCATCACGGCCGAGCGTTCTCCCGCTGCGCCCATGACTCAGCAGGTGGCGGCGGGAGGGTCTGTGACACCTCATCCGTTGCGTAATGAAGCGGACAACAGCATCAGTCGTCCTTCGAGCCCCGACCTTCCGCCTTCATTGCCAGGTGACGGGGATTCCGGTCCGCCTAGGCGGGAAACGACGCCAGCGCCGGCAGAACACGAGGTGTGGTCAGACGAGATGAATACGGTAGAGTGGAGGCCTGAGATGCGGAGGGCGTACACATCGTTCGCGATGGGGAGGAAGTGGGGTGATCGCTGGGCGAGCTTGGTCAAAAGCTGGGTCGACTTGGAGGTTGCGGCGGGATGTGAGGACCACGGCGGGCACATGCCAGCAGATGGCCGCCCACAGGAGATGACGGAGTTCATCAGCAAAGGGCGGAAGTGGTACGACCTCCCCAAAATCAAGGAGCTCGGGGGGGTCGGAGTGGCGGGGAGCTATGTCGACCGGTGGTGCCTGTGGTAGCAAGGGCTTCAGCCTGCGGAGCGGGAGCTGGTTGATGGGGAGCTTACCAGGCCTACCGAGCTGACTTGGGAGAGACTGCCGTCCATGTATGGACGGCTCGGCTTCATGCTCGTCTTGCTCAGCCTCCAGATATGGGCGCAGGCAGAGGAGGAAGCGGGCAGCCTGGGAGGCTCAGCAACGTTCTGGAGCGCAGTTGCCGATGTGCACTGGTTGCTGGAGACAATGCTTGCTTCCGGCGAAGTGGTGTAAGTCTCGAAATAGATTTTGACGCTTGTGACGCTGAGTATTTTGCAGGCCAAAGGAAAAGAGTCATCCTGCGAAGAAGACACCGGCGGCAACATCATCCAAGCGCAAGCGTACCACGGAGGGTTCAGATTGGGAAGAGGAGGAGGAGGGGAGGCGCCCGACGCGGCAGGCGAAGAAGGATGCTGAGGCTGCGAAGAGGCAGACACGTGGGAGCGCTGCTAAAACAGTGCCGGCGGTCGCACGGCCCCAGCCCCGACGCAAAACTCGTACTTAAAGTGTAAAGCTCCTGGGGCACATCCTTAACAAGTATTTCCTTTTCTATATAGATTAGATAGAGTGGTGAATTACGCGTGGACTTTGGAGATTTTTAGGGGGCGCACGTGATCCAGCCGGCTGGCGAGAAAAACGGTAGCGTCCGGGATCGAACCCAAAAGACCTTACATGATGGACAAACTTCTACACAAGATGAGGAACCACCTGAGCTAAAGAAGCATTTAGATTAAGGAGTGTGTGGTGAGTCAGATCGAATGGGCTGGTGCAATGTGCTTAGATATGGGAGGCCGCGTGAAACAAACAAGTGCAACATAGTTTTTCATTCAAAGCTATTCTACGTGGTCCGCCGTAGCGTTGGAATATTCCTGTGAGGGAATGAGAGATAAATTGAATGCAACATGAGCAACAGACCCAATTTTGCCCGATGTGCTCGTGGAATTTCTGCCGTGGGAAGGGCCAATAGGGGCCAAAAAATTAAGCCATCGTACAGCCACAGCACTGAGGGGATGGGGACGAAGGAGGTAGAAATTTGTGATGTGGCAGGCCATGGCTGACCATGCACAATGCCAGGAAGGGCTGCAGTTTGGGGAATGCAAAAGAGGGGCTTCCACAAGTAATAACAGCAAACAGGAAACGGCCGTGATGGGGCCATAAATTCGGAGCTCCCGGGAAAAATGCGGGTGTAGCCGGCTGACATTGTTTATAAGCAGGGTCCAGAGCACATTTCTGATGGGCCATAAATCCGGAGCTCCCGGGAAAAATGCGGGTGTGGCCGGCTGACATTTTTTATAAGCAGGGTCCAGAGCACATTTCTGATGGGCCATAAATCCGGAGCTCCCGGGAAAAATACGGGTGTGGCCAGCTGACATTTTTTATAAGCAGGGCCCAGAGCATATTTCTGATGGGCCATAAATCCGGAGCCCCCGGGGAAAAATGCGGGTGTGGCCGGAGGGAACAAATATGTGCAATATCTGGCTTTTCTGGGATGAAGGCCTGGAGCAGATGTCTTGATGGGCCATCATCCGGGGGACCCCGGACGTGCACAGGAAGGATATCCATCACCTGCCTTTGATCGAGGGCCCAGACTGCTGACCAAAATGATGGGCCCGAGGATATGATGGGATTGATGGCAAGGTTTTTTGGAGCTCATCAAAAAAAAATGTTGGGATCAGAGATCAGGCAACAGCGACCACTTTGGGTTTGTTTAAAAACCTGTTATATAAGAAATACAATTAAAAAATCGCCCAGGGAATAGGCTAGCAGAGCCCTACCCAAAAGCCCAAGGGATTGCATTAATGACCGATATCGTGGCAGTAATTTGTTGGGATTAATGCAACCTGCCATGCACGCCTCACTGGATGTATTGCAATAAAGGTACGTCTATTACACGTGTCACAAGACATTGCGATACGTGTTGTGACCACGCTCGACGAGAACGAACACAGTGAGGGCTATATTGGGCTTCCTGAGGATCACGAGCAGGAAGATCAAGAGTTCGTTGATGAACAAGATAGCAGCCGCAGTAGCACCTCTTCCCCTGCCCAGATTGGCATTTGCGCAGTATGCTTCGAGCCACAACACAATACCCTTACGGACTGCCCGCATTGGGACTTCGGAGTAGAGACGCTCCCTCACGTCGTTTCAGATACTCATACGCGAATCAATGAAGCTGCAGCGTGTGTGGAGCGAGAGCGGCAGGATGACATCTGTCGTGAAGAAATGACACGCGAAATTGAGATCCGACAGGTGTTAGACATAACTCTCGGTCCCACTCTGGATGAATTGATTCGACTACCGCCACGCAATTTGATAGGATTTGAACGTCTTGCCGAAACCGCACGCGAAGTTCAGATGGCGTACAAAGAGTTCCTTGCGAGTCTGACTAGGCGGCGTGAAGAACGAGTAGTGGAAGAAATGACGAGGGTAATTGAGGATTCATTGATGAATTTACCTTCGGATGACGACGATGAACTCCCGGAGTTGATACCCATAGCGCCCGAGTTGACTTCGGATGTCAAGTTGTGGATCCATATGGGAGACGGCACATCCGAACATCGGCCCGTTACCCCCGATGACGAGCGTGGGACTCTTGTTTTCAATGGGATCCACGTCTCTGATGCCGATCTTATTGATATGCCTTCTTTGAATTCACATCACGGGCCGATTGTTACACACAATCATTGGTCGAGTTCCTCCGCTAATTCAATGATCAATTCCTCCTAGGCCGAAGTCGATCCATATGATTCCCCTACCCAACCAGACACGTGGAGTCCTATAGCATCCGAATGGTCTGTCTTTTCTGACGACTCTGTCACCGATCCGCGGGCAGTTATTAACGAAGCTGTCACCAGGGTATTTAATCAATTCAGCGATGAAGAAGCTCTGCCTAATTCCGATGCAAACGATCTGAACCACAATGACCGGAACCCTTCCCACTCGAATTCGACCTAGACGATCCATCCTCTGGGAATCTTGGGCATCCGGCCTTTCCACGCTTTCAGACTCCACCCACACCTGAACAGAATTTCGATCTGCATGTATGGCTTTGTAAAGGCCTGGAGCAGCAGGCTGAGAGCCTGCAGTGGGAGGACCAAGTGGACGGAGCTCCTTTTGTTACTAGTCTTCAGACCCTACGCGGACCTCTTTGCGAGCTACTGGATTTTACGGCTATGGCGTTCGAAGAAATGGAACGCTTCACGCTTCGGGCAAATATTGGGTCTTTTCGCGGAACTTCTACCGCTTCTTCTACTCCATCCCCGGATCTTTCTCAATCGGCGACGTCTCTTGATTTCAGTCTCCCTAGCCATCGCACGCCGGGCAATCTCGACGTCATTCACGAGTCTCGTGACGAGGATACGAATATAGAGGAGGGGAGAATGGAACACCACCACGAGAAGAGCGCAATACGCGATGAACGGAGTGGACACAGGACGACTCACAGGCGATTTCGTAAGTTTCAAGGAGATTTCCTTTGGCACAAAGTCCTTATTCATGAGGCCCTCAAAGCTGCGCATCTCACCGATGATTTTGCCTTTCGCTCACTTGCGGGAGTGCGCCGGGCCATATTGGAAGGGCTTCGGCGCGTTGAAAGCCTGGTATGGCAGCGTTACGGAGTTGCCGAGGTATGGGACCATTATTGGGCCATTCACGAAACATGCTCTAAAAATCAGTCTACTTTTTGTCAACAGTACAATTTTCCCAGTGTCTATGTTCAGCACCCTCTTCTCTATGATTCCGAAGCCACTCGTATGCACACCCTCTGGAGCGTCCTCCATAATCAGCAACGCTATACCCTGGCCGGACTTCTCTTTGAAATACTCACTATCCGCCTTCGGGATGATTTTGCGATATCCCATCTTCTCAATGCGGGTTTTCTCGACAGTCAGTACCCCGATGCGCAGAACTGGGAATTACTCCCTTGCACGGAGGTCAGTCCTTACGACTACCCGGTCTATGAAGACTCCGATTCAGACGACGAGATGGCTGGCTACGAATTGCAATACCCCGACAGCGAGGATATGCAGTCCGTCTCCGAAGACGAAATGCACTCTCCGGGCACTTCCCAAGTGACATCGGCCGGCAAAGATATTATGCACGCTGATTTTGCTGACGCTGCTGTTCGCGATTACGGCACTAGCAGCCACGTTTCTTCCCCCATCCACGCTAACTGATGAAGCTGGTGGGAACTTATTTAATCTGTCCGTCGCGAAAAAGCTAATATACCCTAGAATACAATAAAACACTGTGTAAGTAACCGCGTATGTAATCTAATGCAATATAATGACCTCGAGAGACCACTAATTGCATTATAATGACCTTGAGAGACCACTAATAACACCAATAACACAACACAATCCACTCAATACAACGCGCAAGTTCGGAATTCCAACCAAGTATTAGGTTGCTGCAATTTGGTACGATACGGTCAAAGTAGTAAGACTTTGTGCTACGGTGGGATGGTGAACGGCTTTATACCGATCTAGGCGCTTTATGGGCGGTCTAATGGCTTCGGAAAGCTTGGTTTTATCACAAGGTTGGTGGAATGACTTCCTGGGAGATGGTAGTTCGCTTTTATAACGCTGTCTGGTGTACTTCCGATGTTTACAAGCTATAGCTAGAGTTGACTTTTACGTCTACAATGCCCGATAATCGTTAATCCTTAATATTCCGCTGTTCGCTGCAATAACCCTTATCAATTCTCGCTGCGTACGGTCTTTGGTCTATGTCTGGTTCATTGATTCTCAAGTAAACAACGAAATATCAAGCGGAAAAACAGTTATTATTTCTCAGTGGTTCTCCGAAAGAATTCAAGTCTTTCCTAATATCGTGCAGGCTGTAATAGCTACACTTGCGATAGGAGAGGGGTGAATCCACTGGCGAACTACTGCTATTCTACTGCTATTTATACAAACCCAAGAATCTATATACGGACGCTTACAAACAAACAAACAATAAAATGAGTCATGCCCTATGACCAGGGCTGTGGAGCTTTATATGATTTATGGTCACGAAAGCAGGCTGTAAAAGGTTAGTTTCAAATACATTGGTATATTTCCTGCATAAATGATCGGTCGCGATCGAAAGACCCGACATATTCGTGATGCCATCAGCTTCCTTGGTTCCTGTCCTGGCCTAGACCCCGCCTAAGCTTGGTCATTGCCGCTTCATCTCTATTCCTGGCAACGCGCAACACCCTCTGCCCGTCCCGTGCCTTTTTGGTTGTTCTGTATTTCACAGAGCGATCGAGCTCGATCGTAGAAGCTCTCAACCGCTGTCAAACGTGGGATCCCATGGATCACCCGTGGAACCGGTTATAGTTCCGGTCCGGTGAGTCATCAACACTTTTGCGGCCGCCGCCGGGATCTCCCGCCGCTCGTACTATCATCTGTCAAGTGTAATCTAATCTTCAATAGTGATCCCCCAGTGTCGCATAGTCGTAGTCTAGATGGCTTTTATATATCCTGACTTTGAACAGCGCACAGAGTACTCCAATTCTGTTTGAGAATGGTAAAGTGACCCTTTAGCTATAGGTTCGTTGCTTTCCCAGACTCGAGCCCTTTGTGGTGGCCGTTATCTGGAACAAGCTACTGGCTTTAGCATGCGTTTATATCCTTAACTGGTTGCTCGGATCTCAACACCAGCCCTCTGAGACGGTGTAATAGCTTAGTTTATAGCCAGTGACAGCGACTAAGTGATGTAAAATTGAAAGATTTCACGCGTGTTCACTTAGCCAGCTTATCAACAACCGATGAATTTTTCAAACTATTCTTTCAATTCTGTAACGCCTACCTCCGCCATCACCGATTTGGCTGTAACGCGAGCTTCAACGCCATTTCTACTCACTGTCACGTCGACCGTGACCATTCCGGCTTCAACGCCGACTCCGTTCATCAACTCTCTGACAAATATAGCGGGTGTATGACTTCTCAAGCAAGAAGATAGCTGGGCCGCAACGCCTGATTCGATTCTCGATTGTATTTCCGAGACTGCAAGTGTAGAGAACGGATGTAAGTAGGTAGTCCTCAGTCGCACACCACAATGGGTAAGACTCAATAATATTAACCTGTAGAGAACGGATGTAAGTAGGTAGTCTACAGGTATGGTAAGTGATAGTAAGTGAAGAGATAAAAGGAATAGACGTACCCTCAGTCGCACACCACAATGGGTAAGACTGAGGGTCGTCTGGCTGCGCCCGCTCCTTTATAAGGAGCGGCTACGATCGTAAGTGAAACATCTAAAAAAAATAAAATAGAAACCGTTCCGTAAGAGGAACTGGACGCCACTACACCCGTTATAGGAATTCCCATCTCAACACTCCCCCTGGCGGACAGCGTTCTTCCTCTTCCAGTCGAGCCCTAGCATCGAGACGAGCTTCTCGTGGGCAGGGCGAGCCAGCGCTTTCGTGAGAATGTCGGCGACGTTGTCCTTCCCAGGAACTGACGAAATCGCGATCTCCCCGGACTGTACGCGCTCGCGGATGAAATGCCAACGGGTGTCGATATGCTTGGAAAGGCCATGCTCCTTCGTCGTCTCGGTTAAGCTGATTGACCCAAGGTTGTCGCCGCGTAGGCCGTGGGGAAGTTCCTGCGGAAGAAATACACCAGCCAGCCAGTTCTTCATCCAACTCGACTGCTGCGTGCCTCTCGCCAATGAGATGTACTCTGATTCGGTAGAAGACAGAGCCACAACCGCCTGTCTCTTGGAAGACCAACAAACCGGAGCTCCGCCCATAAAGAAGACGTAGCCCGATGTAGATCGGCGCGTATCCACGCACCCGGCCCAGTCCGAGTCGACGAAACCCTCGGGTTTGAGCCCAGATCCTGGAATGTCGGTAGATTTTGGAGGTTGGTAGCGAAGGCCATAGTCGAGCGTCCCTTTGATGTAGCGTAGGACACCCACCAATATTTCCCAGTGCTCTGGTCCTGGGTTCGACTGGACGTGTCCGAGCGCGCAGCAAGTGTAGGAGATGTCGATCCGTGTCCCAGAGCTACCCCAGACGAGTGTGCCGAGAATAGGTCGAAACGGCTTGCCAGCCATAAACGCGGCGTCTTCGTCTGACAGCGGGGAAGCCGAGGCAGTGATTTGATAGCCGGCGGGAAACGGTGTCGATAACGGGGAAAGATCCGCGTAGCTGAAGTGATCGAGGACCTTTTCGAAGTATTGCTGCTGGGAAACGGAAATGCTTCCGTCGGCTAACTTTTCCACGGTCAAGCCGAGAAGCAACGCGACATCAACCTCTTTCAAATCCCACCTGGCTGCAAACTCGTCCACCACGCGACGACTCTCAGCCTCGGTGGACGACACGCCAAGGACATCGTCTGTATGTGTAGACGTGAGCGTATACTCGTTTCCACGTACACGCGTTCGAATGCACGGGTCGGCAGGATTCTCGTGGTATCCCAGGTCGCGATATCCGTCGGCGAGCAGCTTGTACCAGATGTGGCCGGCCTGAACGAGCCCGTAAAGCGGTCGGAGAAGCAGACAAACCTTGTCTTCCTCCCCCTGCTTCACGAACCCCGTCGGCTGTTTCATATAGACTGGCCGGTCCATCACCCCATTCAGATACGCGCCCGAGAAGTCCCACTGCCGCACCACCAAACGCTTCACCGCTGCCACCGCAAACACCATCCGCACGGACTCCATCCGCGCCACCATCGCCCACTTCACCTCAAAATCCTTCCCCTTGATCATCTCGTCGCCTCGCGCGACATACCTCCCTTTGTGCTTCAAAATATCGCCGAGGCCATTGATCTTGAGGTCGTAGACCCACATCCCGTCGATGGCATGCTCCCCCTCAGGTAAATCCACCAACTTCCACACGCCCCGAGCCACCAATTGATCATACTCGGTCTGCATCGCAGGTCCCCACTTCTCTGCGTCCCGCATCGCCTCACGATACGAACGAGGCACCATGCCTTTGACAGCACTCGTAAACGCCCACGGAGACGCCAGGAACACGTCGTCAAAACTGTCCCAATCCAAATCGACCGCGTTTGCAGTGGGGTGAGGATAGTCGTGAGCCCAGTCCTCACCGGCGAGCTTTGCTTGCTCCTCCTCGCGATGGAACAACTCCATCTCGAGAATGGCGCGTGTCGGCTTTGGGAATCGCTTCGTCCGACGAGGCGGTTCAGGAATTATCGGAGGAGGTGGAGGAGGTGGCGGAGGAGGCGCTGGAGGAGCGGGAGCAGGCGCTGGTGCAGACGGGATGACTGGGACATCGTCCTCGAAGATGTTCAGGTTGTATGGGAGCGTATCGTCGCGTTCGTCGTTCGCGCTACGCGTCGGACGCGTTCAGTGCGGTTCGCCTTCCTCGAATATGACGTTCCGCACTTCGAAGATACGCTTTCGATTCGGATCGTACACACGATAACCTCGACGCCCCATGTACCCGACCATACGCCCTTCCCAGCCTTGCTTGCCAAGTTTCCCATTTACATGGTCGAGATCCTTGACCCAGCAGCGACTCCCCCATACCCGGAGGTGGGACACATTGAGCTTGATTAAGGCGCCCATCGCGTCGGTCTTCTGGAACCAAGCAGCCCACGGAATAACCTCGGGATGACGATGAGACAGGATGAAGCCACGCAAATAGCAATGAGCCGTAGCAGCCTCTGCCCAGAAACGATGGCTCATGTCGGCGTCGATCATTTGGGTGCGAGCTCCCTCAACGACCGTCCTATTCCCGCGTTCTGCGTGCCCGTTCGCCGCCGAGGAGTCTTTAGGAACGACTTCGATGCGGATCCCTCGGCTCGCACACAAAGCTCGAAACGTGCCGTTGTCGAACTCCCCTCCCAAGTCAACGCGTACGCAACGCAGTCGCTTCCCTGTCTGCACCTCTGCCTCGACGATCCAGACCTCAAACGCGTCTGTCGTGGTCTCCTTGCGCTTATTCGACAGGAACATGGGAAATTTGAGCGAGGTACCGCCGTCGGACACCAGCATCATGTAGACGGCGCCCGACCAGCTGGGTGTTCGCGCCTGGCCCCACAAATCGACGTGGACGTGCTCGAGCGGCTCCGTTTCGTGTGTAACGACGTCGTTGAACGGCGCTTTATCCTGCTTCCCAAGGATGCAATCCTCGCACATTCCGCGCAACACCTTCCGCGTAATGACGAGTCCATCGACGAGCCCCTTCGCTGCCATCCGCTCAATCGCCTGCACGTCGGCGTGTACCAGACGGCGATGCCAGCCTTCCAAATCGGTGGGCTGGTTCCTGTCGCGCCCTGCAATGGCAGCAACCGCGCGCTGGCCGTCGACCTCGTCGACGACGTCTACGCTGTATAGCTTCCGGCTGCCGATTGACCTTGCCAGTCGCCCGTCAACGAGGAGTTTTCCGTCTTGCCCCAGGACGGACATCATTCCGCTACCCCACGAGCCGTGAAATCCTCGCGTATCAAAAGTGGGAAGCGAGATTAGATTCATCGCAAATCCCGGTGTGTGTAGCGCCTCGAAGCGGATCTTGTGAATGCTTCCGTCGCTTACCCGAACTGTCAGTTCGGCTATCCCTCTTCCAGCGACCTTGAAGCCGCCGCCCTTCACCGCTGTTGATCCCTCAATCGTCAACGCCTCGTAAGTCACAAATCGATTGCGATTGACGATGCAATGATCTGACGCCCCGCTGTCCAGGAATGTGGAGCACCAGCATAGAATTTCCGTGCGTACGGCGGCTGCGGCGTATATTGCAGACGGGTAGGCTACTACATCTGACACGGTACGACTAACAATTCTATCCAAATCTAGAAGGGAAGCGCTTGGCCTTCCACATCCATCTCTGAAAAGAACGTCATCGACCGCACCAGACGAGCGAAACCGTGACGCACCATCGTCGAGATCGGTGGAGACCGACATCGCGTATACGGACATGGGAGAGGTGAACGCGGCGGTAGGAGCAGGAGCGAGCGACGAAGTCGAAGGAATAGCCGGGATCGCAGCGGCAACCGCAGGAGCAGGTGCGTTCTTCGCGTTCCAGGCTGCGGCGCGGGCAGCCCTCGCAGCTTCTACAAGGTGCTTACGAGGTTCTTTCCCAGCCGGCGCGACCCAGCGTCCGCGAGCTTGCCCCTCTTGTCCGCCACCGAGAGCCCAGCAGCGGTCCTTGGTGTGCCCGTTGACAAAGCAGTTGCTGCAGTTGAGAGCGTTGGTGGTCGCAGCGAGAGCGTTCGCCACGCCATCGTCGGCCGCAGCCACTCCGTACGACATCTCATGGTACGACTGCAAGCGCGTAGGGGGTCTTGAACGCCGAGAGGTTGATGAAACTCCCGCGGAACTCGCTAACAGGGAGCGACTGGATGATAATCGAGCACATTTCGGCGTCTTCGATCTCCCCACCGACACGAACAACCTCGGCTGCAAGCTTCGACAGCATGTCGAGATGCTCAAGCATGTGACTCGGGTCCGTGAGCTTCCGAGCGCGGAGCCTGGCCATCGCCAACCCCTTGAGGATCTCGGAGGAGCGATTGAATTTCAGGAGGAGGGTATCCCACATCCTCTTCGACGTCGACGTAGGTTTCAGTCCATGCGCCTTCGGGTCCTTGATGTTCTGATAGATCATCGCACCCATCTGGGCATCGCGGAGATCCCACTCGCCCTGCGAGGGAAACAACGTGTTCGCCATCGACGCCGTACCGGCATGGCCTGCAGTCGAAATGCTCGGATTGTATATGCTAGTATTGGGGGCGATGAAGGTGGAGTCGGCAGGACGAAGGATGGTCCCATTGAGGTAGCCTTCGTACCCCTTTCCGCGAGCAAGGCTGATCATAACGTCGTGGAAGGGAGACCAGTTCCTCCCGTCGAACTGCCGGTCGACGGGGAGGATGACGATGGACGAGGAGTGGGACATAGGGGCAACGATGTCGAGGGAAAAGAGAGTGAGTGAGTCTTCGTGATGTGTTGCACAGAGGCAAGTTGCTGATTCAGGGACTAGGCACCGTCTCTCGCGTCTGACTGCGAATCTGTAGAGAACGGATGTAAGTAGGTAGTCCTCAGTCGCACACCACAATGGGTAAGACTCAATAATATTAACCTGTAGAGAACGGATGTAAGTAGGTAGTCTACAGGTATGGTAAGTGATAGTAAGTGAAGAGATAAAAGGAATAGACGTACCCTCAGTCGCACACCACAATGGGTAAGACTGAGGGTCGTCTGGCTGCGCCCGCTCCTTTATAAGGAGCGGCTACGATCGTAAGTGAAACATCTAAACAAAATAAAATAGAAACCGTTCCGTAAGAGGAACTGGACGCCACTACGCCCGTTATAGGAATTCCCATCTCAACAGCAAGAAGTGCGGCCGCAACATCGCATCAAATTATCGAAGCTCAAACGAAGGGCGTGGTTGTAAATTTTAGTGAATGGAAGGGCATGATAGGACTAGAGATTGTGTGTTTTGTAACAGTAGTTCTTGTTTTCCTTACTCTTGTTGTAAAGTCAATGATTACAAGGGTTCGGGGAAAAACTGGCAGGATAAGGAGCGCAAAAGTGCGCTCGGAAAATTTCTGTTACTCATACTTGCATTCTGTGAAACGAAATACAGCCATGACAACAAGAGAAAGAATCCTCAAAATTGAACAGCAATTCAAAACGGATCAGAAAGAACTCGAAGAAGACGATGAATGTATATTTTACCCCGTGGACCTGATAAACACTCAAGGACAAGAATACCAATCATTTACTATGTATAAACAGGTGGACGAAAAGATCCGACCAGTATCCACGACATTTTCCCCAGACTATGAGGTACAGCATCAAATTCCGGAAGACCCTTTGAAGACGCTACCATTACTCCCTTTTAATCCACCAGCATTCACATCCTCAGTACGACTTGACGAGGAAAGGTTAAAATTGTCAGAAATTAATAAGGATTGGTTTTTGAGTAAAGAAGAAGAGAAACTGCTCGTGAACATCATTGAAATAAACCAAGCAGTACTAGCCTTCGAGGACGCTGAAAAGGGAACTTTCAAAGATGAATATTTCTCACCATACAAAATTGCAACGGTTCCGTATATGCCTTGGGAATATAAAAATATCCCGATACCGCCGGGAATCTTGCAGAAGGTGATTGACATTTTAAAATTGAAGATTGAAGCTGGCGTATATGAAATGTGTCAGTCATCCTACAGGTCCCGATGGTTCTGTGTATTAAAGAAGAATGGAAAGTTACATATTGTTCACGACTTGCAGCCTTTAAATAAAGTCTCTGTAAGGGACGCAGGAATGCTGCCCATCGTAGACAATTTTGTTGAAGGATTTGCTGGACGGCAATGCTATACTGTCTTTGACTTATACTGGGGGTTTGATGCTAGAAAAATGGAACCCGAGAGTAGAGATATGACAGCATTCATGACACCTCTAGGACTGCTAAGAATTACATCCATGCCTACAGGACATACAAACTCGCCTGCTGAATTCCAGAAATGCATGGTTTTCATACTCCACGAAGAAATACCTCATATAGCCAATGTATTCATAGACAATCTTCCAGTTAAGGGGCCAAAAACCCAATATCTTGATGAGTATGGCCAACCGGAGCAATTAGCTGAAAACCCTGGAACTCGACGTTTTATCTGGGAACATGCTAATGACGTTCACCGGATAATGCACAAAGTCAAATGGGCAGGCGCAACTTTTTCAGCAACCAAAGTACAATGCTGTCAAAAGCAGGCATTAATTGTAGGCCAATTATGCACACCAGAGGGACGGACACCGGACACGAAGAAGGTTTCGGCAATCTTGGACTGGCACTTTGGGCAGCCCCCAACTAGTACCAGGTCGGGTTGTATGGAGCATCTGGAATAAATAACCCAGTGGTGCCTCAGCCCAAGGGTGAGGCCCATGGCTCTCAAACCATGGGCGCACCCGCCTTTTTCTTTTTTTTTACCTTTGGGCTTCCCCAGAGGTGCCTGGGCTGCCCCCTTGTTCTGCCTGGGCCAGCCCGCCATTGTCACCTGTCACACTGGTGTCTGGGGTCTTTTTCCAGCATTTTGGGCCTGCCCAGTGGTTAGCACTCTTTTCAATTTTTTGTTCGCAATTTTTGCGGGATTACGGTGCCGCACAGCCGCCCAAAAAAATAGCACTATCTACTGCAGGTTAGGCTACCAGAGAACAGAGAAGAACGAGAACAGGGCTTGTATCACATAATAGCTCAACCTTTGGTAAAATACAATGCACTAGTGACAGGGTATATATAATGAGACAAAGATAATATGGGATATGAAAGAGGTGATAGCATGATAAGAGGTAATTATATAGGCAGTAGCAATATTACAGTTTTTCGTCAATGTTTGTTCATACACGTGAGAGGGTCATAATGTTATCCCCTCCAAATCATATGAATTCTTATGCATTATTAGCTAACTTATGTTATGTCCTACAGTGCACTAGAGTGCACTTATGTGAAAAGAAAAGACAACGAGAAGCAGAACATAAAAGCTTAGTTTACATTACATCTTACAGGATCCTAGAGTGCAGTTATGTGAAAAGATAACACAATGAGAATATAAAAGCTTGAATGACTAGTGGTACTGTATGGACAGAAAAATCTGTACTATTCCGATGGAACTGTGTTTTGCACCCCCATATTCCACTGCCTGTGGGGCCGCCCATCCGTATTTTGGTGGAGGGGTGGGCACACCCATCTCCCTCATTTTATCTGTTGTGGGCCTGCCCACCTCCCTTATTTTCCTGGGTGGGGCCGCCCATCTCCCTCATTTTATCTGTTATGGGCCTGCCCACCTCCCTTATTTTTCCTGGGTAGGGCCGCCCATCTCCTTTATTTTTCCAGCTGTGGGCGCACCCACCTCTCTGATTTTTAGCTGTGGGGCTGCCCACCTCCCTAATTTTCCTTTGGTAAGCCTGCCCAATTGTTTTCTTAGTAGTATATGATTTTTGTCCCACCCATTGAATGAACTCACTGATAATTACCATACAGGGCCTGTAGCGGTTGTTGCCAACTGTTTGGTTCACACATTGAGCTTCATCTTTAATTTTTTTTTGTATCCTTGCTGGTCTTGTTAGCTGTAGCAGAACAGGATCAGATATATATATATACAGTTTTGTAACATATATTATACTGTACTTAATGTTATTTCAATGTTGCACTTGACCTTCGGACATTACTGCCTGTCAAACCAAAACAAACGCAAACAACTGCTACGAACCCGATTAGGGAATTCATGATAATCTTATCTCACTTCTCTTTCTTTCTATCATTGTCGGTCTTGTTCACTTTCACTGTATTAAAATGGTGTTAGATAATATACACAATAACAGTGATATAACATGCAATATATTTCTCAATTGAATCATACACTTCACCTTCGTTCGTCACTGCATGTCAAACCAAAACAAATCCAAACAACTGCTACGATCCCGATTTGGTAATTCATCATAATCTTATCTTGGTGGTCTTATATCACTCGATCAGATCAAAACACAGTGCAAGTGGTAAGAATATGACACCTCAGGCTACCCTCACCTGACCCCCATAGGGCCAAATTTTTTAGGGTAGTTAATTGGGCCTATGGGAGGTGTTTCTAAGTGGGTATCCCATGCGGCATGGGACATCCCATGCTTTCTACTGTTTTGCCTTGGGATGTCCCACAGGTATAGTATGGGACATCCCTCACAGGTTCAAAATCCTCTTTGGGATATCCCACTGGCCCATTTGGCACGTAGGACCCCTGGCACCAGCCGGGCAGAAAAAATGCATTTTTGGGCCCATTTATGCACCATTTTGCATGATTTATAGTGATCCATGAAGCTGTTAACCAGGGCTCTCATACCATGGTGCAGCAGGTACGTTTGGGGGGTTTTTTTCTCCCAACCAAACCGCAATATGAGTACGCTGGCCTGTGCTCAAATGGCGAAATATGGATATGCTGGCCCATGCTCAAATACTGCAATACAGGTATGCTGGCCCACACTTGAATAGCGAAATACGGATCCGCCAGCCTGCACTTGAATACTGAAATACAGGTTCGCAGGCCCATGCTTGAATAGCGAAATACGGGTACGCTGGCCCGCACTCAAACAGTGAAATACAGGTACACCAGCCCACACTCAAATACTGCAGTACAGGTATGTCGGCCTGCACTTGAATAGTGAGATACAGATACACCGGCCCACGCTCAAATACTGCAATACAGGTACACAGGCCCATGCTCAAATAGCGAAATACGGGTACGCCGGCCCATGCTCAAATAGCAAAAATACAGATATGCCGGCTGGCGCTCGAATCCTGCATATGCCGGCCCACACTCAAATAGTGAAATACAGATACACCGGCCTGGGCTCAAATACTGAAATACGGGTTTCGCAGGCCTGTGCTCGCCGCTCAAATAGCCAAATACAGGTAAGCTGGCCCACACTCAAATAGCGAAATACAGATATGCTGTCCCTCACTTGAATAGCGAAATACAGGTACACTGGCCCGTGCTCAAATAGCAAAATACAGATATGCCATTCTGCGCTCAAATACTGAAATCCAGGTTTGCAGGCCCACGCTTGGATACCAAATACGGGTTTGCCGGCCCACGCTAGGCAGCTCCAATTGCAATAATGTGCTCTTCCATGCACCAACAGTGGGATGTCCCATGTATGTTCTATCAACAGTGGGATGTCCCACCCATTTTTCATCGAGAGTGGGACATCTCATCTGTTTCCGTGGGACGTCCCTCACTATTTCTGACATAAGTGAGATGTCCCACTCTGGCTAGAACTAGCCAGAGTGGGACATCCCATCTCTTTTCTATTGCCCATGGTTTTCAGTCACAGGCTTTTACCGGTCAATTTGCTGGATAATTCCCAGGCATATACATCAAGTTTGCCATCATTTATTGCTGGCTCTGGGAATTTATTTTGCATTTTGCACAACAACCAGGGGCTCTTTTCCCAAACCGTAAACACATTCAGATAGGCCTCAGCAAACTCTACAACTTTGATTTTGGGTGTATTTTTAGATATATACCACCAACTTCCTTTTTTGGCCACCACACCTTTGGCCCAAAAGGGTAATTTCACCGTTTTCCCCCTCCCTGGCTCAGAGTTTGATCATTTTGGATGTTCTAACTGGCCAGGGGTAATGTTTGATACTATAAAAAGTAAATTAGAACACACTCAGAAGCACTAGACTCCAGCAATATATTCATAATACCCAAAATGATAAAACCTGCTCCCAACCAAGATATCTTTGGAATACAGCCAGAGATTCAGAGCTCACTCATACTCCTTCATATATCTATGCCAGAGATACGCTCCACATGTAGTAGAACAGGATTTGACCAGTCAAGAGAGCATATTTTGGCCATAGTAGAAAACACATGACTGCTGTATTCCCATGGCTTATAGTCACCTCAGTGGTTGTATTTATAATGCTAATACATATACCACTTATATAAACACAATGGTGAGGTTATTGATCTCTTTTTGCATTGCCATGGCAAGATTGAAGATGAACATGCTCTGAATGACTGTTCACCCCATTTGCCATGGGCCACCATTATAGACCGTGTGCTATGGACCTAAAACCAATTTTCCGAGTTATTCAAACATTTAGAGCCACAGATTATCCCAATATATGGCCTTGCAGTTCCAAAATTTCAAGTGACATTTTTCGCTTCTTTGTTGAATTGTGCTCTATCTAGAGCTAGTAGTGCGAAATAAACAATACAAAGGTGAAGAGACATGATGAAAGACCTATATTGGCCTTTATTTGAGGGATTTTGGTCAAGATTTGGCCAGATGGTGTTTTCAACCATGTATAACAAGTACACTAAATGTTACTGTTTAACCCATGTACTCGGAAACACAATCAACTTGAAATTTGACCAAATTTCTTCAAAATAAAGTTGAATATGAATCTTTCATCATAGCTCTTCCCCTTCTTCGTGTTTATTATGCAGTAGCTGCTCTGCTTGGTGCCCTATTCACCAAATAAGCGAAAAATGTCATCTGATATTCTGAAACTTCCAGACGATATATTGGCACAATTTTTGCATCCCAACCTCAAGAAGGCTTGTGAAATCTTCTTTGAACTCTTTTCTCCTGTTCCAAGTCTTTCAGGCATGCTAGGGAAGGTAAGGATGCATATTGAACATTTTCACATCTCATTTTCTATTCTGGTCAAAATCTACACTCTTTCTTCTTGGGAGTCTATTATGATGTTTCCCCTCATACCTTTACCACTCACAAGCAATTTACAGCCGATTGCAGTACCGAAGGCGTGAACCAAAATTTCCTGTTTTGGGACATTTTCAAAGAATTCCCGATATCTCAGCCAGTTCTTCACCGATTCACTTGAAAATCAGATAGACTTACTCAGCTAATTCACTCGGAATTAGTGATGGAGAGGAATGTGTGAAAATATTATGTATTACCCATTTTCCGATTCTGGGTTGTTTTCGAACCGAAAGCCATCTAACATGCCGAGAGCATGTCCCAGCAGCGTGATATTTTGGTTTGGATAGCAGATTCAACTTTAGAAACATCTGATAGAGCCAGAGGCATGGATAAATCACTTGCAGTCCCTCCAGATCCCGTGGACACATTTGCCAGTTTTGGCATCAAGACATATTGTAAAGATTACATTTATCCATACATTTCATAGATTTCTGGCTCTATCACAGTGTTCCTCAGGTGAATATGGTGCCCAAACCAAAATATTACGCTGCTGGGACATGCTCTCGGCATGTTAGATGGCTTTCGGTTCGAAAACAACCCAGAATCGGAAAATGGGTAATACATAATATTTTCACACATTCCTCTCCATCACTAATTCCGAGTGAATTAGCTGAGTAAGTCTATCTGATTTTCAAGTGAATCGGTGAAGAACTGGCTGAGATATCGGGAATTCTTTGAAAATGTCCCAAAACAGGAAATTTTGGTTCACGCCTTCGGTACTGCAATCGGCTGTAAATTGCTTGTGAGTGGTAAAGGTATGAGGGGAAACATCATAATAGACTCCCAAGAAGAAAGAGTGTAGATTTTGACCAGAATAGAAAATGAGATGTGAAAATGTTCAATATGCATCCTTACCTTCCCTAGCATGCCTGAAAGACTTGGAACAGGAGAAAAGAGTTCAAAGAAGATTTCACAAGCCTTCTTGAGGTTGGGATGCAAAAATTGTGCCAATATATCGTCTGGAAGTTTCAGAATATCAGATGACATTTTTCGCTTATTTGGTGAATAGGGCACCAAGCAGAGCAGCTACTGCATAATAAACACGAAGAAGGGGAAGAGCTATGATGAAAGATTCATATTCAACTTTATTTTGAAGAAATTTGGTCAAATTTCAAGTTGATTGTGTTTCCGAGTACATGGGTTAAACAGTAACATTTAGTGTACTTGTTATACATGGTTGAAAACACCATCTGGCCAAATCTTGACCAAAATCCCTCAAATAAAGGCCAATATAGGTCTTTCATCATGTCTCTTCACCTTTGTATTGTTTATTTCGCACTACTAGCTCTAGATAGAGCACAATTCAACAAAGAAGCGAAAAATGTCACTTGAAATTTTGGAACTGCAAGGCCATATATTGGGATAATCTGTGGCTCTAAATGTTTGAATAACTCGGAAAATTGGTTTTAGGTCCATAGCACACGGTCTATAATGGTGGCCCATGGCAAATGGGGTGAACAGTCATTCAGAGCATGTTCATCTTCAATCTTGCCATGGCAATGCAAAAAGAGATCAATAACCTCACCATTGTGTTTATATAAGTGGTATATGTATTAGCATTATAAATACAACCACTGAGGTGACTATAAGCCATGGGAATACAGCAGTCATGTGTTTTCTACTATGGCCAAAATATGCTCTCTTGACTGGTCAAATCCTGTTCTACTACATGTGGAGCGTATCTCTGGCATAGATATATGAAGGAGTATGAGTGAGCTCTGAATCTCTGGCTGTATTCCAAAGATATCTTGGTTGGGAGCAGGTTTTATCATTTTGGGTATTATGAATATATTGCTGGAGTCTAGTGCTTCTGAGTGTGTTCTAATTTACTTTTTATAGTATCAAACATTACCCCTGGCCAGTTAGAACATCCAAAATGATCAAACTCTGAGCCAGGGAGGGGGAAAACGGTGAAATTACCCTTTTGGGCCAAAGGTGTGGTGGCCAAAAAAGGAAGTTGGTGGTATATATCTAAAAATACACCCAAAATCAAAGTTGTAGAGTTTGCTGAGGCCTATCTGAATGTGTTTACGGTTTGGGAAAAGAGCCCCTGGTTGTTGTGCAAAATGCAAAATAAATTCCCAGAGCCAGCAATAAATGATGGCAAACTTGATGTATATGCCTGGGAATTATCCAGCAAATTGACCGGTAAAAGCCTGTGACTGAAAACCATGGGCAATAGAAAAGAGATGGGATGTCCCACTCTGGCTAGTTCTAGCCAGAGTGGGACATCTCACTTATGTCAGAAATAGTGAGGGACGTCCCACGGAAACAGATGAGATGTCCCACTCTCGATGAAAAATGGGTGGGACATCCCACTGTTGATAGAACATACATGGGACATCCCACTGTTGGTGCATGGAAGAGCACATTATTGCAATTGGAGCTGCCTAGCGTGGGCCGGCAAACCCGTATTTGGTATCCAAGCGTGGGCCTGCAAACCTGGATTTCAGTATTTGAGCGCAGAATGGCATATCTGTATTTTGCTATTTGAGCACGGGCCAGTGTACCTGTATTTCGCTATTCAAGTGAGGGACAGCATATCTGTATTTCGCTATTTGAGTGTGGGCCAGCTTACCTGTATTTGGCTATTTGAGCGGCGAGCACAGGCCTGCGAAACCCGTATTTCAGTATTTGAGCCCAGGCCGGTGTATCTGTATTTCACTATTTGAGTGTGGGCCGGCATATGCAGGATTCGAGCGCCAGCCGGCATATCTGTATTTTTGCTATTTGAGCATGGGCCGGCGTACCCGTATTTCGCTATTTGAGCATGGGCCTGTGTACCTGTATTGCAGTATTTGAGCGTGGGCCGGTGTATCTGTATCTCACTATTCAAGTGCAGGCCGACATACCTGTACTGCAGTATTTGAGTGTGGGCTGGTGTACCTGTATTTCACTGTTTGAGTGCGGGCCAGCGTACCCGTATTTCGCTATTCAAGCATGGGCCTGCGAACCTGTATTTCAGTATTCAAGTGCAGGCTGGCGGATCCGTATTTCGCTATTCAAGTGTGGGCCAGCATACCTGTATTGCAGTATTTGAGCATGGGCCAGCATATCCATATTTCGCCATTTGAGCACAGGCCAGCGTACTCATATTGCGGTTTGGTTGGGAGAAAAAAACCCCCCAAACGTACCTGCTGCACCATGGTATGAGAGCCCTGGTTAACAGCTTCATGGATCACTATAAATCATGCAAAATGGTGCATAAATGGGCCCAAAAATGCATTTTTTCTGCCCGGCTGGTGCCAGGGGTCCTACGTGCCAAATGGGCCAGTGGGATATCCCAAAGAGGATTTTGAACCTGTGAGGGATGTCCCATACTATACCTGTGGGACATCCCAAGGCAAAACAGTAGAAAGCATGGGATGTCCCATGCCGCATGGGATACCCACTTAGAAACACCTCCCATAGGCCCAATTAACTACCCTAAAAAATTTGGCCCTATGGGGGTCAGGTGAGGGTAGCCTGAGGTGTCATATTCTTACCACTTGCACTGTGTTTTGATCTGATCGAGTGATATAAGACCACCAAGATAAGATTATGATGAATTACCAAATCGGGATCGTAGCAGTTGTTTGGATTTGTTTTGGTTTGACATGCAGTGACGAACGAAGGTGAAGTGTATGATTCAATTGAGAAATATATTGCATGTTATATCACTGTTATTGTGTATATTATCTAACACCATTTTAATACAGTGAAAGTGAACAAGACCGACAATGATAGAAAGAAAGAGAAGTGAGATAAGATTATCATGAATTCCCTAATCGGGTTCGTAGCAGTTGTTTGCGTTTGTTTTGGTTTGACAGGCAGTAATGTCCGAAGGTCAAGTGCAACATTGAAATAACATTAAGTACAGTATAATATATGTTACAAAACTGTATATATATATATCTGATCCTGTTCTGCTACAGCTAACAAGACCAGCAAGGATACAAAAAAAAATTAAAGATGAAGCTCAATGTGTGAACCAAACAGTTGGCAACAACCGCTACAGGCCCTGTATGGTAATTATCAGTGAGTTCATTCAATGGGTGGGACAAAAATCATATACTACTAAGAAAACAATTGGGCAGGCTTACCAAAGGAAAATTAGGGAGGTGGGCAGCCCCACAGCTAAAAATCAGAGAGGTGGGTGCGCCCACAGCTGGAAAAATAAAGGAGATGGGCGGCCCTACCCAGGAAAAATAAGGGAGGTGGGCAGGCCCATAACAGATAAAATGAGGGAGATGGGCGGCCCCACCCAGGAAAATAAGGGAGGTGGGCAGGCCCACAACAGATAAAATGAGGGAGATGGGTGTGCCCACCCCTCCACCAAAATACGGATGGGCGGCCCCACAGGCAGTGGAATATGGGGGTGCAAAACACAGTTCCATCGGAATAGTACAGATTTTTCTGTCCATACAGTACCACTAGTCATTCAAGCTTTTATATTCTCATTGTGTTATCTTTTCACATAACTGCACTCTAGGATCCTGTAAGATGTAATGTAAACTAAGCTTTTATGTTCTGCTTCTCGTTGTCTTTTCTTTTCACATAAGTGCACTCTAGTGCACTGTAGGACATAACATAAGTTAGCTAATAATGCATAAGAATTCATATGATTTGGAGGGGATAACATTATGACCCTCTCACGTGTATGAACAAACATTGACGAAAAACTGTAATATTGCTACTGCCTATATAATTACCTCTTATCATGCTATCACCTCTTTCATATCCCATATTATCTTTGTCTCATTATATATACCCTGTCACTAGTGCATTGTATTTTACCAAAGGTTGAGCTATTATGTGATACAAGCCCTGTTCTCGTTCTTCTCTGTTCTCTGGTAGCCTAACCTGCAGTAGATAGTGCTATTTTTTTGGGCGGCTGTGCGGCACCGTAATCCCGCAAAAATTGCGAACAAAAAATTGAAAAGAGTGCTAACCACTGGGCAGGCCCAAAATGCTGGAAAAAGACCCCAGACACCAGTGTGACAGGTGACAATGGCGGGCTGGCCCAGGCAGAACAAGGGGGCAGCCCAGGCACCTCTGGGGAAGCCCAAAGGTAAAAAAAAAAGAAAAAGGCGGGTGCGCCCATGGTTTGAGAGCCATGGGCCTCACCCTTGGGCTGAGGCACCACTGGGTTATTTATTCCAGATGCTCCATACAACCCTACCTGGTACTAGTTGGGGGCTGCCCAAAGTGCCAGTCCAAGATTGCCGAAACCTTCTTCGTGTCCGGTGTCCGTCCCTCTGGTGTGCATAATTGGCCTACAATTAATGCCTGCTTTTGACAGCATTGTACTTTGGTTGCTGAAAAAGTTGCGCCTGCCCATTTGACTTTGTGCATTATCCGGTGAACGTCATTAGCATGTTCCCAGATAAAACGTCGAGTTCCAGGGTTTTCAGCTAATTGCTCCGGTTGGCCATACTCATCAAGATATTGGGTTTTTGGCCCCTTAACTGGAAGATTGTCTATGAATACATTGGCTATATGAGGTATTTCTTCGTGGAGTATGAAAACCATGCATTTCTGGAATTCAGCAGGCGAGTTTGTATGTCCTGTAGGCATGGATGTAATTCTTAGCAGTCCTAGAGGTGTCATGAATGCTGTCATATCTCTACTCTCGGGTTCCATTTTTCTAGCATCAAACCCCCAGTATAAGTCAAAGACAGTATAGCATTGCCGTCCAGCAAATCCTTCAACAAAATTGTCTACGATGGGCAGCATTCCTGCGTCCCTTACAGAGACTTTATTTAAAGGCTGCAAGTCGTGAACAATATGTAACTTTCCATTCTTCTTTAATACACAGAACCATCGGGACCTGTAGGATGACTGACACATTTCATATACGCCAGCTTCAATCTTCAATTTTAAAATGTCAATCACCTTCTGCAAGATTCCCGGCGGTATCGGGATATTTTTATATTCCCAAGGCATATACGGAACCGTTGCAATTTTGTATGGTGAGAAATATTCATCTTTGAAAGTTCCCTTTTCAGCGTCCTCGAAGGCTAGTACTGCTTGGTTTATTTCAATGATGTTCACGAGCAGTTTCTCTTCTTCTTTACTCAAAAACCAATCCTTATTAATTTCTGACAATTTTAACCTTTCCTCGTCAAGTCGTACTGAGGATGTGAATGCTGGTGGATTAAAAGGGAGTAATGGTAGCGTCTTCAAAGGGTCTTCCGGAATTTGATGCTGTACCTCATAGTCTGGGGAAAATGTCGTGGATACTGGTCGGATCTTTTCGTCCACCTGTTTATACATAGTAAATGATTGGTATTCTTGTCCTTGAGTGTTTATCAGGTCCACGGGGTAAAATATACATTCATCGTCTTCTTCGAGTTCTTTCTGATCCGTTTTGAATTGCTGTTCAATTTTGAGGATTCTTTCTCTTGTTGTCATGGCTGTATTTCGTTTCACAGAATGCAAGTATGAGTAACAGAAATTTTCCGAGCGCACTTTTGCGCTCCTTATCCTGCCAGTTTTTCCCCGAACCCTTGTAATCATTGACTTTACAACAAGAGTAAGGAAAACAAGAACTACTGTTACAAAACACACAATCTCTAGTCCTATCATGCCCTTCCATTCACTAAAATTTACAACCACGCCCTTCGTTTGAGCTTCGATAATTTGATGCGATGTTGCGGCCGCACTTCTTGCTGTTGAGATGGGAATTCCTATAACGGGCGTAGTGGCGTCCAGTTCCTCTTACGGAACGGTTTCTATTTTATTTTGTTTAGATGTTTCACTTACGATCGTAGCCGCTCCTTATAAAGGAGCGGGCGCAGCCAGACGACCCTCAGTCTTACCCATCGTGGTGTGCGACTGAGGGTACGTCTATTCCTTTTATCTCTTCACTTACTATCACTTACCATACCTGTAGACTACCTACTTACATCCGTTCTCTACAGATTCGCAGTCAGACACGAGAGACGGTGCCTAGTCCCTGAATCAGCAACTTGCCTCTGTGCAACACATCACGAAGACTCACTCACTCTCTTTTCCCTCGACATCGTTGCCCCTATGTCCCACTCCTCGTCCATCGTCATCCTCCCCGTCGACCGGCAGTTCGACGGGAGGAACTGGTCTCCCTTCCACGACGTTATGATCAGCCTTGCTCGCGGAAAGGGGTACGAAGGCTACCTCAATGGGACCATCCTTCGTCCTGCCGACTCCACCTTCATCGCCCCCAATACTAGCATATACAATCCGAGCATTTCGACTGCAGGCCATGCCGGTACGGCGTCGATGGCGAACGCGTTGTTTCCCTCGCAGGGCGAGTGGGATCTCCGCGATGCCCAGATGGGTGCGATGATCTATCAGAACATCAAGGACCCGAAGGCGCATGGACTGAAACCTACGTCGACGTCGAAGAGGATGTGGGATACCCTCCTCCTGAAATTCAATCGCTCCTCCGAGATCCTCAAGGGGTTGGCGATGGCCAGGCTCCGCGCTCGGAAGCTCACGGACCCGAGTCACATGCTTGAGCATCTCGACATGCTGTCGAAGCTTGCAGCCGAGGTTGTTCGTGTCGGTGGGGAGATCGAAGACGCCGAAATGTGCTCGATTATCATCCAGTCGCTCCCTGTTAGCGAGTTCCGCGGGAGTTTCATCAACCTCTCGGCGTTCAAGACCCCCTACGCGCTCGTGAACGAACTGCAGCCGTACCATGAGATGTCGTACGGAGTGGCTGCGGCCGACGATGGCGTGGCGAACGCTCTCGCTGCGACCACCAACGCTCTCAACTGCAGCAACTGCTTTGTCAACGGGCACACCAAGGACCACTGCTGGGCTCTCGGTGGCGGACAAGAGGGGCAAGCTCGCGGACGCTGGGTCGCGCCGGCTGGGAAAGAACCTCGTAAGCACCTTGTAGAAGCTGCGAGGGCTGCCCGCGCCGCAGCCTGGAACGCGAAGAACGCACCTGCTCCTGCGGTTGCCGCTGCGATCCCGGCTATTCCTTCGACTTCGTCGCTCGCTCCGGCTCCTACCGCCGCGTTCACCTCTCCCATGTCCGTATACGCGATGTCGGTCTCCACCGATCTCGACGATGGTGCGTCACGGTTTCGCTCGTCTGGTGCGGTCGATGACGTTCTTTTCAGAGATGGATGTGGAAGGCCAAGCGCTTCCCTTCTAGATTTGGATAGAATTGTTAGTTGTACCGTGTCAGATGTAGTAGCCTACCCGTCTGCAATATACGCCGCAGCCGCCGTACGCACGGAAATTCTATGCTGGTGCTCCACATTCCTGGACAGCGGGGCGTCAGATCATTGCATCGTCAATCGCAATCGATTTGTGACTTACGAGGCGTTGACGATTGAGGGATCAACAGCGGTGAAGGGCGGCGGCTTCAAGGTCGCTGGAAGAGGGATCGCCGAACTGACAGTTCGGGTAAGCGACGGAAGCATTCACAAGATCCGCTTCGAGGCGCTACACACACCGGGATTTGCGATGAATCTAATCTCGCTTCCCACTTTTGATACGCGAGGATTTCACGGCTCGTGGGGTAGCGGAATGATGTCCGTCCTGGGGCAAGACGGAAAACTCCTCGTTGACGGGCGACTGGCAAGGTCAATCGGCAGCCGGAAGCTATACAGCGTAGACGTCGTCGACGAGGTCGACGGCCAGCGCGCGGTCGCTGCCATTGCAGGGCGCGACAGGAACCAGCCCACCGATTTGGAAGGCTGGCATCGCCGTCTGGTACACGCCGACGTGCAGGCGATTGAGCGGATGGCAGCGAAGGGGCTCGTCGATGGACTCGTCATTACGCGGAAGGTGTTGCGCGGAATGTGCGAGGATTGCATCCTTGGGAAGCAGGATAAAGCGCCGTTCAACGACGTCGTTACACACGAAACGGAGCCGCTCGAGCGCGTCCACGTCGATTTGTGGGGCCAGGCGCGAACACCCAGCTGGTCGGGCGCCGTCTACATGATGCTGGTGTCCGATGGCGGTACCTCGCTCAAATTTCCCATGTTCCTGTGGAATAAGCGCAAGGAGACCACGACAGACGCGTTTGAGGTCTGGATCGTCGAGGCAGAGGTGCAGACAGGGAAGCGACTGCGTTGCGTACGCGTTGACTTGGGAGGGGAGTTCGACAACGGCACGTTTCGAGCTTTGTGTGCGAGCCGAGGGATCCGCATCGAAGTCGTTCCTAAAGACTCCTCGGCGGCGAACGGGCACGCAGAACGCGGGAATAGGACGGTCGTTGAGGGAGCTCGCACCCAAATGATCGACGCCGACATGAGCCATCGTTTCTGGGCGGAGGCTGCTACGGCTCATTGCTATGTGCGCGGCTTCATCCCGTCTCATCGTCATCCCGAGGTTATTCCGTGGGCTGCTTGGTTCCAGAAGACCGACGCGATGGGCGCCTTAATCAAGCTCAACGTGTCCCACCTCCGGGTATGGGGGAGTCGCTGCTGGGTCAAGGATCTCGACCATGTAAATGGGAAACTTGGCGAGCAAGGCTGGGAAGGGCGTATGGTCGGGTACATGGGGCGTCGAGGTTATCGTGTGTACGATCCGAATCGGAAGCGTATCTTCGAAGTGCGGAACATCATATTCGAGGAAGGCGAACCGCACCGAACGCGTCCGACGCGTAGCGCGAACGACGAACGCGACGATACGCTCCCATACGACCTGAACATCTTCGAGGACGATGTCCCAGTCATCCCGTCTGCACCAGCGCCTGCTCCCGCTCCTCCAGCGCCTCCTCCGCCACCTCCTCCACCTCCTCCGATAATTCCTGAACCGCCTCGTCGGACGAAGCGATTCCCAAAGCCGACACGCGCCATTCTCGAGATGGAGTTGTTCCATCGCGAGGAGGAGCAAGCAAAGCTCGCCGGTGAGGACTGGGCTCACGACTATCCTCACCCCACTGCAAACGCGGTCGATTTGGATTGGGACAGTTTTGACGACGTGTTCCTGGCGTCTCCGTGGGCGTTTGCGAGTGCTGTCAAAGGCATGGTGCCTCGTTCGTATCGTGAGGCGATGCGGGACGCAGAGAAGTGGGGACCTGCGATGCAGACCGAGTATGATCAATTGGTGGCTCGGGGCGTGTGGAAGTTGGTGGATTTACCTGAGGGGGAGCATGCCATCGACGGGATGTGGGTCTACGACCTCAAGATCAATGGCCTCGGCAATATTTTGAAGCACAAAGGGAGGTATGTCGCGCGAGGCGACGAGATGATCAAGGGGAAGGATTTTGAGGTGAAGTGGGCGATGGTGGCGCGGATGGAGTCCGTGCGGATGGTGTTTGCGGTGGCAGCGGTGAAGCGTTTGGTGGTGCGGCAGTGGGACTTCTCGGGCGCGTATCTGAATGGGGTGATGGACCGGCCAGTCTATATGAAACAGCCGACGGGGTTCGTGAAGCAGGGGGAGGAAGACAAGGTTTGTCTGCTTCTCCGACCGCTTTACGGGCTCGTTCAGGCCGGCCACATCTGGTACAAGCTGCTCGCCGACGGTTATCGCGACCTGGGATACCACGAGAATCCTGCCGACCCGTGCATTTGAACGCGTGTACGTGGAAACGAGTATACGCTCACGTCTACGCATACAGACGATGTCCTTGGCGTGTCGTCCACCGAGGCTGAGAGTCGTCGCGTGGTGGACGAGTTTGCAGCCAGGTGGGATTTGAAAGAGGTTGATGTCGCGTTGCTTCTCGGCTTGACCGTGGAAAAGTTAGCCGACGGAAGCATTTCCGTTTCCCAGCAGCAATACTTCGAAAAGGTCCTCGATCACTTCGGCTACGCGGATCTTTCCCCGTTATCGACACCGTTTCCCGCCGGCTATCAAATCACTGCCTCGGCTTCCCCGCTGTCAGACGAAGACGCCGCGTTTATGGCTGGCAAGCCGTTTCGACCTATTCTCGGCACACTCGTCTGGGGTAGCTCTGGGACACGGATCGACATCTCCTACGCTTGCTGCGCGCTCGGACACGTCCAGTCGAACCCAGGACCAGAGCACTGGGAAATATTGGTGGATGTCCTACGCTACATCAAAGGGACGCTCGACTATGGCCTTCGCTACCAACCTCCAAAATCTACCGACATTCCAGGATCTGGGCTCAAACCCGAGGGTTTCGTCGACTCGGACTGGGCCGGGTGCGTGGATACGCGCCGATCTACATCGGGCTACGTCTTCTTTATGGGCGGAGCTCCGGTTTGTTGGTCTTCCAAGAGACAGGCGGTTGTGGCTTTGTCTTCTACCGAAGCAGAGTACATCTCATTGGCGAGAGGCACGCAGCAGTCGAGTTGGATGAAGAACTGGCTGGCTGGTGTATTTCTTCCGCAGGAACTTCCTCACGGCCTACGCGGCGACAACCTTGGGTTAATCAGCTTAACCGAGACGACGAAAGAGCATGGCCTTTCCAAGCATATCGACACCCGTTGGCATTTCATCCGCGAGCGCGTACAGTCCGGGGAGATCGCGATTTCGTCAGTTCCTGGGAAGGACAACGTCGCCGACATTCTCACGAAAGCGCTGGCTCGCCCTGCCCACGAGAAGCTCGTCTCGATGCTGGGGCTCGACTGGAAGAGGAAGAACGCTGTCCGCCAGGGGGAGTGTTGAGATGGGAATTCCTATAACGGGCGTAGTGGCGTCCAGTTCCTCTTACGGAACGGTTTCTATTTTATTTTGTTTAGATGTTTCACTTACGATCGTAGCCGCTCCTTATAAAGGAGCGGGCGCAGCCAGACGACCCTCAGTCTTACCCATCGTGGTGTGCGACTTAGGGTACGTCTATTCCTTTTATCTCTTCACTTACTATCACTTACCATACCTGTAGACTACCTACTTACATCCGTTCTCTACAGGTTAATATTATTGAGTCTTACCCATCGTGGTGTGCGACTGAGGACTACCTACTTACATCCGTTCTCTACAGAAGAAACCTGCCATGCTGCCGATTCTTGTCAAGTACAATGATCGCCCGCCCAGCAAGCGTCTCGCCAGTAAGATTCCTGTTCTGTGATGATCATTTTGACGACAACTGTTCTTCAGAGCGTGGTACACTCTACAAGTCCGGTTCTGAAAGACTCGCGCTCTAGTGGGTACGATGGGCCGTCGTGAATCGATATTATTCCTCCTGTCTCTTCTTGCTGGGATCGTGTCTCTTTGGTTCTGCGCTTGGCTTGTACAATCATCCATCCCCGCAAGACTTAGGTTATTCTTTGGCTTATTCGTCGGTTTGGTCTGGGTCATCTTTGATATTCGTTGGCCAGTAGCAGGTTCCCGCTCGCCCGGATTCTTATTCTGATCTATTTATCTCAAGTGCTATTTTCTTCCCTCGTTTTTCCGGTACCATCACATTATCCTCTTGATCTTGGGTCGCCGTCGTCATCGCTAGCATTTCTCGTTTATGTCTCTACGTCACATGAAACGGGCGTGCGCGATAACTATGTTTACCATTTTTGTTCTGGGGCTCATCCGTCGATCCGTGCCTGTTTGTATGTCCACTGATTTTAGCTCGTTGATTTTTTACGCTAATTTAAATCCAGCGGTGAGACAAACCACCACCGTCAACGAAGTTTATGGGCATCTCGGCGACGCGGGGCTTGTTCCAAGCTCTGGTCGTGATTGTCTGTACTTTGTGGTCAATGGCAGACGAGCGTCCTGGGAGGATGATGTGAAGTCTCTGAACCTTGGTCCCATGTCGCATTTGCACCTGAGGGTCGCGCTTCCCGGCGGTGTGAAAGATGGTACGTATAAAATCATCCGGAAACAATTGTCTAAATGAATTTAGATCCGTCGTCGGCTCGGGGTAAACACAAGCACACTGAGGCGCGAATGCAAGGATCCGCCGATGCACAGAATATCACCTCTGGCGTTAGTTCCCCCAGTGGTGAATGGTGCAACTCGATACCGCTGCTTCCAAAGGAGGTTCTGGTGTTCGACTCAGACGACGAGCGCGGCTTCGACGCCGCTGAATGGATAGGCACCGGGAAACGCTTTCAAGATGTCCCCTTATATGTATCTCGTGTATGCCGAGCTATGCGCATGGTTTCGCCGTCTCTAATTCGGAAACTCCCAACGCCGGACATTCCTGTTACCTAGCTCGACGCCTGCCAGAAGTCCTTGCAGATTCTACACCTTTCCCGCGACGAACCACTGACTGGTTCAGCTCTGATCTTCCCAATTATGAACCTGATAGAGTCTGGACCATTGTCATCCCGCCACTCTCATTCGTGCGCGACCTCGAGAACGTATTTGCTCAGGCTTGGCTAAACGGCGTCAAATCTCTGGTGGATCCGAACGACAAAAGTCTACGCCTGCCTCTCTGGGCCCTGCAGTTTTATCGCGAAGTTATTGCGCTTCGTGAGGCCCAGGACGCTTGAACCCGAAGCAAAAATTGGCTCTCGGAGAGCGAGCGATACATCCTGGACTATGTGGGCTGGGACTCCAAGCATGCCGGCGCTGTTTATGGGCAACTGGGGTGGACGAAGCTCATCGATGACGAGTGGCCTTCCGGTGAAACATCGACGCCATGATGTACGACATAAAAAAGCGTGTATCTGAAGATCCAGTGCTCGAATCTTCGACCATCATCGCGTTCCTATCGTTCCAAACGGAAATCAAGAAATTCGCCACCCAGGGACCCCCGGGTTGGAACCTGAAACGTTTCTTGAGCCGTTACCTGGACGAAATCCGCGCAGGGAAGACCAAGATGTACCTGCCTCTTCACGCCAATAACAAACATTGGGTCGCCTTCATGATTGATTTCGAGAGGAAGGTTTTTGGTTATGGTATGTCCTTTCGTCCGTCGCATAACAGATTCAATATTTACACCTCCGAGGCGACTCCATGTCCCGCAGTTCGAAACCGAAAAGACCCAAATTCATGTCGCAGCTCGAGAAGTGGTTGAGTGTTGAATTCCAAATTTAGGGGATTGCTTGACCCACACTCAGTCCAAACGGACTATATGAATTGCGGAATATATTCCACCAACGCCTTTCAGCATGCGTTGTTTGGGACACCTATCTCGCGCACTCTGATTGCACCAGTGTTCGGCTCGACTGGTTCAAAAAGTTCATGCACAGAGCAGGAATTGCACCCGTGTGCATTTTATTAATGGATCAACGTCTGGTTTAATCTGTTCAATAGGGCGACGACACGGCCAGCGTGGAAACTCATGAAAATTACGACTTCTACTACGACTATACAGAAGATTCCATTGTGCCTCCGCCCGAGAATGCCATTCCTCCATTGCCAGAATCCAGTCCCCGTCCCCGTCCCCCTGCCATGTCAATCCTCAATCTTCTCAATCCCGACGTCCTGCCATCTGCCACCACCCCGATTGCAGACCCTCCCGTCGCCACCTTGGAAGTACCTCAACGGTCTTTTGAATTGTTCGAGTCGGGCGACACCCCGCTCTCTGATCACGAGCCAGCTTTTCCCGATTGTGCTGGCGGCGCCTCCCGTCCAAGCGATGCTTCCAGACCAAGAGCCCTCCGCGGTATTATTGGATCTACCGACTAGGGAGCGCAAGCTGACCGATGTTGAGAATCGCGAGGATTCGGACGAGGAGAGGTCATAGGTCACGCTTTGCCAAGGGCTGCCAGGGGGTTACCAGCAGCCTGAGCCACACCTTCTCGGCTTGTACCACGGTTGGACATCTCCCTGGGCTCCAACGCGTTGTCCGGAGAGCGCGGGCGAAAGCTCAGTTGCCGTTGACCGAATTCACCAAGTCCATCGGCCGGAAGTTTACCTTCACACTCGCGATCCTCAGTGAACATGCCGCCGCAAAGGCAAAAGCCAATCTCGCGAAGCCAGCGGTCGTGAAGCTATTGACATCGAAAGCGATGTACGGACCCATGGGCGCTTTCCTCAGCTTATTCCAGCAGGCCCAACAGGGTGATCTCGACGATCATGAAACTTTTGTCGCAACCTGTGGTAAGCTCAGTGATAGCGTCAAGCACAAAAAGGACCCAACTGATCACGCTATCCACGGCATTCGGCACGACCCAACATTCATCAAGTTTTGTGCCCTGGCGCGTTCGTATGGCCCGCGGTCCGGAGCCCAGTACGATTTTTTGACCAGCATGACCGGTGGAATCTCACAGACACAGTTTCGGTAGGTTCCCTGGTCGGTCTATGTAATAATCGCCCAGTACGTCCGCAGGAGAATCGTCGCCAAGACAGCCAATAAAATGGGCAGCTCTGAGCTTTGTGCTGAGAATCTAGAGGCTGCGGTGTAATTCGGGAAGCGCATGAATTATGACGGACCTTGGATTTGCGCTGGAGATGGGATCAAGGTAATTGATTCTCATTACTGCATCGGTTCAATATCTTACATGTCATGCTCAGAAATGAATGTAAGGTCCATCTCTTGTTAATCCCGCGCCATAGGCTATTGCCTGCGAGTGTTCATTGAGATTTTTTTGAGGACGGGATTTCGACGAGAGGCACCATGCGATGGGGGCGAAGGGGATAACATACGAAGAGAAACCGCGACGGTTAAAGCCACAGGAGTTGCACAGGAGTAAAGATCGAGTCCGGAAGAGAGCTGGAAGGCAGCACGTGCGATGGCGCGATGTTTGACTGCCGCTTATGTGTCGCCGAGTGTGCCTGGTCAAAGCGTGTACAACCATCATTAATCGGAAAGTACGTATCCGGATTCAATCATTTTCTTCCTCTAGGAGCGAGGGAACCACAACTTTTTTTTAAATGAAGGTTTCAACGTTCGTCGCATGGCAGACAGTACATTGGTCTCAATATAATTCGTGCCCATATCTCCAATGCCGCCCCATTATCATGGAGTTGAGCGTTGAGCAATTGACGGATATGAAATCCCCAGTGCTGATCCGTCGGTGTTCTGCAGGTTGCTGTAAGTGAAACCCCAATTTATATATCATTCTGTATCCCCTCTTTCTCCAGCTTCGTATTGGACGCACACCGGTTGTTCGCCTTGCACCTTGCCCCTCGGGACCAGACTCGGAAGAATACCCACAATCGTCCCTGTTTACCTGTTAATAATTCCCTTACTTAAATTGTCCCCGTGTGAAGAGCTAGTGGGACTCTCTGCCATAATTTTCACGGCCAAAAACTAATCCAGGTATTTGGATAACATCCGAAAACTCAAATCAACGATCCACAAAATGCAAAGACTGGAAGTACCATTTGGATCTCTGCACCTTCCGATGTACAGACGCAGAGAACAAAATTGGGGGCGACATCGAGGGAAGTAAAGTAGGCAGTATAAGTACATTTGGATCTCTGTGTCTTTTGACCTACAGACGCAGAGAGACACTATTGGCGCGCGGCATATAGGTAGGAGAGGAGGACTGTCAATGCCGCGCGAAGGATACATAGCTATACAGGGAAGAATTAGATCTCCAGGTCGAACGCAGGCTCGGACGGGTCCCGGGTGAGCGCACACATCCTAGGACAAGTGTGATATGTCGTGGTGCCCGGGAGTCGCATCGGGTGCAAGTGAAGGACGAGGCACATCGGGTGGATGTGTAGGAGGCGGCTCCGCGCGCCGGGACACGTCGAGCATTGCCACTCCTGTCTGGGAATCGGCGGGGTTGAAATCGGATGGTGCTTCTGGGTGCATCTCGATGGATAACGATTCTGATGGGCTCGGATGGAAAGCGAACGGGCACAGGAGGTGGCGCCGGGGAGAGCGCACGACGCTCGGGGTCAGGAGCGGAGTCCGTGGAGGGATCGGGAGCGGCAGGGACAATGGTGATTCTGCAGGGAGCGGGAGTGATGGGGAGACGGCGGACGCCAGGAATGAGTAGATGGGAGGCCCGGCGGAGAGGTGGCTGGGACACGGCGTGAAAAGTATCCCGAGTGGGTTGCCGCTGGGGAGACCAGAAAGAATATCAGTGACTTGGAATAGAGACGGAGGAACGTACTACGCAAAATCAAACGAATACGGGACGAAATAAACAGCACTCACCACATCGCGCATCCGACATAGCCATACTCGCACCCACACGCGTCACACCCCGGCGCCGCCATCCTCGTCGCCGTTTCCGCAGGCACGTACTTCTCCTCCAGCGGAATCACACACGGTGCCACCCCGCCCAAATTGCCTGTCCAAACGCCACCTTTGTGTATCGGGATGGCCGCGGCGTGGATCCGCGCCCCACACGGGTTCAGTTTGTGTTGATTCTGCGGGTGCAGGACATGCTCCGAGTAATCGATGGGGAGAAACGCAGGCATTGGGCGGTCTTCGTAGAAGCAGCTTGTCGTAAATGGTTCAAGTTCGGATCCGCAAGAGATGGTTTTCTGTGTCATGGGCCGACTCGGGAACTCTACGCGCGTCTAGTTGTGCGTCGGGTCGTCTCTTATCTGCAAGAGCTTGTCGACCTTGGGGTGCACCGTTCAGTGAACGAGCGTGACCAGTCTGAGGCGATAGCAGATCCATCAGTGATGGGCCAAAAAAGCCACAGAAAAATAGTCCAGTCAAAGTGGAGTAACCCCTTCCTTATCAGGATATGTTACGTACAACGCAGCGAACATCCTGAACACCTTCCGGAAGCTGGACCCCGATTATATTGTGGGAAGGTTCAAAACCTCTGGTGTGTGTCGTGTATCGTTTCGTCGTTGAATCTAGATATAGTAAAACTTGAACTATGAGAAGGTGTTATGTAAGTAGTCTCGAGTACAGACCCTCATGACATCCCAATTTGGGAACCCTGTCATGAGGGTCTGGGCCGTAACCAGCCACTTAACCGTGCATGTGCGTTCCAGTTTTCGACTTTTGGGGGGTTTTGTTTGGGCATTTCCTGCGTCTTTACTCCAAAACTTGGGAGAGAGAGTTTTATATATCTCACATAGGAGGGCCTCAGAATATCTTCAGATTTATTGCTGCCCTGCTTTCCATTCAATGTCGGTCGCGAAGTGCTGGGGTCCTCGTCGGTGGCTGTGACGACCGGCATCTTTGGTTGAAGCCGGGGTCCCGCTTCGAGACGCACATGTACGACTAAGTGGCTGGTTACGGCCCAGACCCTCATGACAGGTTCCCAAATTGGGATGTCATGAGCTGTGTTCGAGACTAAGACGGCGTAAATGCCATGCTTACTAACTGAAAGAAACAGCCACAGAATCGTGGGCATGAGATTATTTGATCTTGAGTTCCCTCGCAAGTTATGGAAGTTCCATCTCTTGGTGGGCGAACAGGCGGAATATGTTAAACCGAATAGAATTCTTGCCTGCAAGAAAAAACGGTTCAAGGTGCATGCATTTAAATCATGATGGCATAGCATTGATTTGATCTCTAGGCGCCACTGCCTTGAACTGGAGAGATGAGGGTACGATAAAAAATTAAAAATCCGCTGCTTCTCGCCGCTGGGAACTAAACACGTAATAACATGCCATGTTGCAAGACGACTGATATAACCTGGAAATAGATGCGAAACTATTGCCAAAATAGTCGGGCTTGGGGGCGGAGCAAAGCAAATGCAAGGGGGGTTCCCGACGAGGGTCGAAAAAACCTTTTGTATATTGGTTATGAATGAGTAAAAAATGGCTCAAAACCATCTTTTTGACACCTTGTATGGAGTGGGAGGACTGGAAATTCAGTACTAGATGGCCCGCCGAGGTCAGTCGGTGTCAAAGTCAGGGATTTGGACCTTTAGACGAGGGAATTTTCTCGAAATCTGAGATTAGTAAGGTTCAGAAAGGTTGCAATATCGTCGGCTTGATTGGCGGTGAGGTCGTGCACATGACTCGGACAGGCGGCCCGGCGCTAGGGGTGGGAAAATTCCTCCCTATATGGGAGGTCTGATGGAGGGTCGACAAAAACTTTTGGACCCTATATCCGTTTTTCGAATCCCAATTCCCCCTCGGGAAAGTGGGGCTTTTGGAAGGAAGCAGCAAACAAGTGGATACTGATTCGAGGCATCTGCTTCATACACAAGATATTCCGATGAATATCAGACAGAGGCTGCGGCAAGGGACGATGCCACACCTCAGCAGAGAGCTCTGTTTCCGCTGTTGACCCATTAAAATAAACATATTCTCAGTGATGATTACGAGTCCACGCGGTCTGTGTGTAGTTTAGCACACTTCATCAGTGAGCAAGAAATTCGAAGCGATCACCCGCCTCCCCTCCTCTGCCCGCCCAGATCCAAAGCTGTTGGAGATAGAAGGACAAAGAACGAACCGATCCAAATCAAAGTGGGGGAAACGGAAATACGACGCCACCGCAGCAACAGCAAGGGGTTTGGGGTCCGAGCTGGTTGCCGGGGCGAACGAAGAATCGTCGAAGGTACGGGCGCAGTCATCCATATCGGCGTCAGTGCGGAGAAATCTGAAGCGTGCTACGTCGCTTATCGCTTATCTGTGGGATGTGAATAGATGTGAATAGGAGTTATGCCGTACGGAGCGCCTCGTTTTATACCGGGAAGGGGAAACGGTTCCCATACCTTGGCTCCAAGAAGTTCCCAAGCATGGAGCCGTACGCCAGAGCCCAACTATGATCTAATCATAACGTTAACACGCCAATGGGGTGAAGAGTTGGGAATATTTTGGCAATTTTCACCGTGATGCCGAAGCACCTGTCAGACAGATATAATCTCCCATCGCGAGGAATATTCAAAGTCTGGACGGGGGGCAGGCTCTGTTGGTTCCTTGCCAGATTTCTCCTCGCCGGGTAGTTTTAATATCTTCAGCCATGGCACGAAGGCTGTCAAGGGCGCGAAGAGTTCCTGGGCGCCCTCCTATTCAGTATTTCCCCGACAAGTTGAATTACCACGAACTGCGTCAAGAGCAGGAAACGAACCACCCGTTTCTCTGCTCGTTGGCACGGTTGCGATGACAATGCCGCATGCGGGGACTCGGGCGGCGGCGACCGTGTTGGATCTGGCGCTTAATAATGCTCATCTCGACCCGCATTCCCGCTGGCACCATCCCCGAGAACTCCCCAGGAAATATGATATTGCGTTCGTCAGCTACACCGCCAATCGAACATACTATTTATCAAACATCGAAACCCAAACATTTAAAAACATCATCATCCCACATATTTTTATGAGGCTGCTTCAACCTCTTGAGAACCTTTGACGCAAAAAATTGGCAGAAGGTCGTCCGTCCGAGCAACGGAAAAAAGGTCAAGAATATCATTGAGGACTCCCCAATCTGAAGACATACCTTGGACCAGTCATGGCATGCTTTCATGTATACCCACATCCGCCCCGTTTCCGACCCGACTTGCCGCGATAACTTCAGTTGAAATTTGAAACACCGTGCGAGTTCATGGCGGGTCTCGGTGAGAGATGTTGCGCGGCATTCTTTCAAGGACATGGAGCATCTTTCTGTGGGCGCAGGTTAAAGCGGGATAGCCGCAAAACCTTTACGAGTGCATGCTAAAAAAAAAGAGTGTCCTCCTGTTGCACTTGAACGGTAGTCTCTTATAAACAGACGGTACAACGATATTCGCTCGTACCTCGCGATGTTGTACTTGAACGGAAGTTGGCCCTTGGGAAATTTCGGTTTTGAGGGAGAGGCAATTTAACCCCGGCTCGGAGACTTGAACTGCAGCTTTTGAAACTGCTGCTACCGTGCCTGCGCTGATTTTTATGTTTCTTTCAATTGCATATGTGGCTGTACATTGTTGTTGATACGTATTAGGATGATCCCTTGCAGCCTGAGCTTCCGCCCCGCCGTTGACGCCGTCCCTGGTCGCCTACGGCCAGTCCTGGGCCAGGCCATCTTGGGGCTGTGTTGCAATGGTTAGTCGCTTTCTTCTGGTACCTACCTCTCTGCGTACAGGCTCTGTACGGCGTACTACAGATCGTTTACGCTGCCACTTCCCCCGCCGTTTGCGCCGCCATTTTCAGCCCGACTGCCCGTTTCTCTGCAGCGCTGCCCTCGGGCGCATGTATTCTTCAAAATGGAACACTAATCTTGGCTGCAAGACGGTTACAGCGTATGCTATGCCGCCCCCCGCCCCGCGCCCCCCGTTCCCGCCGTTTGCGCCGCTCCCCGGGGCCCCACGGATCGTGCGCCTGCAGTAGAGCTCCCTACAGCTCAGTCCCATCTGTGTCGCACCTAAATCTCGCCTCCGCGACGCCCGTAGCGCCCACCATGGCCCCCCACCTCCCGCTTCCGCCGTTTGCACTCCCTCCGCAGGGCCCCACAGCTTGATCTGGTGCAGGACTGTCCCCTGCAGGTTCTACCCCTACGTATGGTGCGTCATTTGCCCCAGCACGATGCCTCTAGCTCACACCGCACCGCCTTCGCCGCCCGCGTTCCCGCCCCTGCCGTTTGCGGCCCCCCTGGCCGCTCCACCGCTTCCTCTACCGCAGGAGGGCCTCTCGGGAGTCTCCCCTTTCCTCTGGTGTCCGTGATATTGTAGCACGCATTGAATGTGAACATTCCTTTTAAGCGCCCATGGCGCTTCACATTCCTCCAAAAGGTTTGTCTTCAGTTTCGTATCTGTTGTGTTTCTCATCTTATCACGTTTCAGTCTTCAAGGAACATTGGATAGTGTTATGTCCGAGCCCCGACTGCCCGCGTTCACTCGAGATGATTTGCGCGACTACCGCTCCCTCCAGAACCGGCTAGTCACCCTTGCTCAACCCTGCCCGCAAACTGCGGATAGGTGGTTGTTCTCTGCCATAAAGCGCGTCTTTCGATACCACTATCGCCCCGCCAGCCCTCGTATTCGACCTGCCACGTCACTTGCGCGCCTGGTGCCTGGTCGGCTCCTCCAGCTTCCCGCCGCCATTTCTCACCTCATGTTTCACCCTATGCATTGCGGCGCTTCTCCGCGCTTAGCGCAGGGCTTTCCGTATTTTGCGTGGACTCAATGGGTACTATGGACTCTGCCGCGGTGCCCCCGCGCCCATCTATTCCGTCGTATTGCACTACTTTTGCACCCTGCCCCATTGGGCCGCCCCTGCGCGCTCGGCGCTCGGGTTCCGCAGCGCTGGATATCAAGTCACCACGCGACCCTCCCACTCCATGCTCCGTCGCAATGCGCGAGCACCGCGCTTTCTACGCCGCCGCTATGGCCTCCACCATTTTCGGTACTCTCGCCCATTGCACTGCCCTCTGCGCTCTATTCACCATCCAATACCCACGCCATACGTACTCCGCACATCGCCGCCATCTTCTTGTGCCCGCGCTTCCAGCCGTTAGTGTGTGACACGGTATGAGCCCAACCCGCGGTATCACTGGTATGCTCCATATCCTCCGATTTCGCGCCTCCGCTCCTCCGCCGCTCCTCTACGCTTAACCCGCCACCTTTACGCCTCCACTGTGTCCTTCAAACGTCCACTCCGTAGTCCTTTGTGACTCCTCCCCGCGCATCCACGCTCTCTCAGATCTCTTCAGGTGAGCGCAGTATTAATTATATGGAGTACATACGTGCTCCTCGTCCGACTTCCAATCGGATATTCATACCCTTCCGTGAAATGATTCTTTGTTTTTGAAAGCAGTCTCGTGCCCCAGAAGGCTGTCTGTACTTTCGGACGCGTCGACGCGTTGTGTGGCCGCATAGATCAGCACCTTCGGTCGGATCAGCACCTTCGGTCGGATCAGCACCTTCGGTCGGATCAGCATCTTCGGTCGGATCAGCACCTTCGGTCGGATCACCCGAACCACTTCCTCAGACATTCTCTCGGTATGAGCTCAATCCCCGACTGCACCTCTCCGACAAGAACGTACCAAGAGCAGCACCATCCGGATCAACTCGGGAGTCTGCCTCCTTTTATCTCAACCTCAGGCCCTGTCTGTCCCAGCCAAGCTCCATCGTGCTTGCATTCTGAAACGCACTTGGTCCAATATGAACTGTGAACTGTCTGTGTTCCGCCATGTCTTTTCCCTTTTTGCCGATTGCTCGTCCCCAGGCTGCCTCCCAGGGACTCCTACGCGCCGATTCTCTTTTCGCCACATCGATGGCCGCGCCGACCACCGCCCATGAGAGGAATACACTCGCTCGAATCACTGTGTCCATTTTGCTACTTAAATTGCCGTGGCAAACTCGGCTGGGATTTTAATTCTCACCTAACGTGCCCCATATCATCTTCATTCCCAGGCTCAAATGTTACCACGAAGTGGAACTGGTCCATAAATATTGCGCATGGCACACACAATTGCTCGAGGGAATCGCCGCTCGGGGTCGTGATTTCATAGTAAGACTCGGCTTTCATTGTTGGTCCTGGCTGTCTGGCTTTCCTGCCTTGAACGGAAAACGCTCTGCCTCCGTATGTGTCTCTCGGGCTTCTACTTCATTCGAATGAGATCTCACATTTCAACAGGCAAATCCCATGGTGAAACATACTGTGGGGCCCGGAGCATGCGGGAAACGCGATCCTGGTTCGATCATAGACTAAGTCCTGATCTCTTAAGCTTAAAGGCATGAACGTCCCCGTGCGGGTGGATAATCCTCCTGTCTTGGTTTCGCCTGCTTGCGCTTGGACGAACTTCAGCCCGTGGCTCAAGCTCAACCACCAACCCGCCGCATGGAAGGCCCGATGGCAGAACATATCGCATCCGCTTCAGCAGTGGCGCACCTCAGGTTCTCCACCTTTTTGCGCCCTCCGTGGCTCAGAAAGGCCTCGACGCCGAGCAGAACGTCCTCGCGTTTGGGTACGTATTGCTGCGGGTTCCGCCTCCGATCAGGACGCGTAAGTCATTCAACCAAAATCGGTTTAAACTTGGAATCCCTCATGTCCACCGCCGCAATGGCGGGACTGCGCACGAATCGGGTACTGCGCCCGGAGGATAAGGTTGCGCTTGCGGAGATGCTGTATCACTCGCTCGTCGAGGGGTCCTGCGATTCCCAGCCGCGAGATGCACCGCTTCGAACCCGTAAGCCTTTCATCGGCGCTGCTATGATCCTGTATTGATTAAACCGCCTTCTATTCAACACAGGTCCGAGTATACTGCCGTACATCACAGGTGCCACTCCTCTGTGAGTATTCGGTTGTTATCACGATGACTATGAGATGGTCTTTGATATGAGTCCGATCTGTGACAGATACTTGGCCAACGATCTTTCGACCGGTGGTACACGACGATCCGTAAAGGCAAGCCCAATTATTTACCAGAACTGGTGCCTTGTGCTGCACCACCGCAGCACTGGCCGGGGTTCAGCTCAAGAATATGAACGTTTCAAATTCAAATATACTCTGCCTCTCACTGCAGAGCGTGACCCATGAAGTGCCGTACCGCCCTCTCATTTTAGCTTGTCTTCTGGTGAGTCTCCTTAGTACGTGTATATCACATGTACATCAACAACTTACTACAATCCGAGCAAGTATTCAGGGACAGCCTACCTGTCGCGCACCTCGCACGTTTCTCTGGATTCTCCGTCCGTCGCCAACTCTGCCATCGAGGAGGAGTATTGCTCATTCGTTAATTTATCCCCGCAATATAGACGGCAATTGTTTCATGTTCAAGTGTGGAATGGATGCATTCCTGCGGAGATTGAGAGAACTTTAACCTAAGTTGACTGATTGAATCGGTGCAGCTTCAGCGCTTGTGATGGCCTGGAGGCAAGTCTATCGTGGCAGCACAGGGGTGTGGTCCTGACACATCTACGTGCGAAAACACCGGGCGATGAGGGAAACCAGGGGTGGAGCCTCAGATACCGCGAATGTTGGATTCGATTTTTGGTGTTTGTAGATTGTTTTGAGAGTTATTGTGGAATCCCCAGAGGCTGCACGTGGAGATGCTGAGTTTTTGGAAGTATTGGGGGGGGGGGGGGGGTATATTATACTCGCGTGGTCCACAGACTGAACAACGAGTTTATTATGGAAGACAAACAAGTAGTACTGTATTGAATGGCTCAGGACAGTAACACATAGTCAGTGCCAACACAAGGCAACGTGCGAAGCACAGACACGCTATCGCTGTCTGGGATTGTACTCGCCGTGCACGTGTCATGCACAGGTTGTGTTAATGCTGGTCGATGCACCGGGGCAATTTGCTGAGCGGGCAACAATCAGAGTCTCGATGGGACGTCGTCATATATTTGGGACTGCGATACAAGTACAATACTATGTCGAGATGCCGTCAGATATTTGGGACTGATACAAGTACAATACTATGTGATTATTCGGTGAGGCTAGAAGGTTTGAGTGGCTATTAAATGCGACAGACTCGTCAACAAGCGTAAAGGCTGAAAATGGGCCTGAACTTACCGAGGCTCTCGTTAGATTCTTGGATCAGAGCAACAAGCTTTCGGGCCCAAATTGCGAGATGGTGGTCCGCGTCCCGCGAGCATGCGGAACAGGCATCGAGTATCGCGCGGTCGCTTGATGGAATCTGTAGCAGCTCAAATGGTGCTTGATGATGCGAAGGAACAAGGTGCAAATGGGATGATATGCGGCCGATGTGGTTCCGGAACCACTCGGTTGGGGTATACACATGGGGCGGTATAAAGGCAATACCTCCGCACGGGGAGGTGTGCACCCCTTTCTGGAACCAAACAGCCAGTTGCGTTAATTGGGGAGTCATACGTAAATGCCGGTGGCTGGCAATAAGCTCCTCCTTGGCAATATTCTCCGCCTTTGTACTGCATAATCGATGGAAATCGTCAAGAATCTGAGCATCCGCCCACGTGAGGAGCGTCATTTCGGGGAATGAGGGAATCCCAGTGTGCCAGGAGGACTTCAACGTGGCCAACGCCGCAGCGCGAGCAATCTCGGGGAGACCGCGGATCCGCGCGATCCCGAACAGTCGGTGCGGGTGCTCGTCGATGAGAGTGGGGCTCGCCAGTATCTCATTGACCAAACGCTCTACCAGGAGAAACTGGTACTTGTGTGCAGCTTCGTGGACAGCTACGATCCCATCGAGATCTGACACTGTTGCCGGCGCGTACTGTCCGACCGACCCCGCGCGGTACACCAAGTAGAGAAGGCGGTTCAGCACAGCGTGGGGCTCCGGGAGGTTCAAGACGGGTATTCCGTCCCTCGAGAGTTGGCTGAGTGTAAACATATCGGCGAAGACGTCCGAGGCGAGTTTAAGGACTTCCTTGTGCACGTGGAAATCGATCCCATCGCTAGAACGGAGGGTGAAGTCGTAGGGGGCATCTGGGATGGGTCCAGCGTTGTCAGACATGAGTAGAGTCGAAGAAGGTACGTGGGACAAGCCTGCTGTTTCTAATTCATGTTTGCAAACATGTTTATAAACACCGGTTTATAAACCGGTTTTAAATGGATCGGCCAGAGATGGCCGGTTTATAAATAGGCGTGGCAGATGACTGAGAGGCGGGAGTCAACGAGATTGACGACAGTGACCTAGGGCCTGACTTGGACGGTCCATGGATGATCCATCATCCATTGATGGCATCCATTGGACAATGGATATCCATTCCCACACTAGCTGCATGTCTGAATTGAGCCCATAATACCGAATCTTGGGCTCCAAATGTGATAACTATGGTCCATTACACCAACTGAGACTCTCTACCAAATTAGATTGCCCAAATCGCTCGCTGTTCGCAAGAAATAAAAAATTGATCGTCCATCCACATCCATCCATGGATCGGCCTGTCCAAGTCAGGCCCTACGACAGTCGGTTCCCTAGCCTTAGACATCGAACGCGACGGTGTGGATATCACAATCCCGTTTTTTGGACCATCCAAGTGGAGGGATTACCTTGAAGGATTTCCTCGGCTAGAGGGGTTTTCTTTGAAAGCCGGGTTCCTGAATAGAATCATCGGAGGTACAGTGCACAATAGCATATAAGAGTGAGTTTCGGGTATCACCGTAAAAGACCAAATTGGGTGGTAAGTGCGAGGCGTAGTCATTGGCTGATGGCGATGATACCAGATGGGCTTCCAATTAGACGCTTTGAAGGATTTCTTCGGCTAGGGGGGTTTCCCTTGAAAGCCGGGTTCCTGAATAGAATCATCGGAGGTACAGTGCACAATAGCATATAAGAGTGAGTTTCGGGTATCACCGTAAAAGACCAAATTGGGTGGTAAGTGCGAGCACGTAACTTACTCGTAATTCCAACAGGAACTTCCCCCAGCTGATATGATGCCGAGCATGTCGATCGTTGGATAGGCCCGCCCCGCCCATCATGAGTGGTTCCTACTCTCACTCCGAGTGTTCTAGTTCACATTGGGGACACTTAGCGCTCTGGATCCTCCTTGTTTCTTAACGGGACCGCGCCGGACTATACCTACCTCCCTGTTGACAAGTAATCGAGTTGAGGTACCAGTTTTTGTCCCCCAAAAGTAACATTAGTGGACAATAAGGCTTGTGAGTCGGCGTTCCCGCGTACTTTGAACCCCGCATCTCGTGCTCGTATGTTGCGGGTTAGGTTCTAGGCCAGTGGGAAATGGAAAGAACGAAGCACAAGAAGAGGGAATAATGGGAGCTTCCGAAGCTTTCTGGCATATATCGACCTTCGAAGTTCAAGAAGGCGGCGTCGAAGGAGCTGGGCCATCAGTGGTGCGTTTGTTCGGTGGTCTAGACTCCCGGGTGCCGATGTCAGCAAGGGCCGAGACCGACTCCACTTCTGGCGGTGTGTGCTCGAGTCTTGCTCAAGTTTGCCTCAGTCTTCAACTGAAGAACTCACAGAACCAATGATACTCAGGAGTTATGCACCAGAGCCCAGGACAAACGGAGCGAGAAAACACTCGAAAAAGCCGAGAACTGGAGAAAGGCAGAGACGTTTACGGGATGACGGAAGGGGTGAACTTGGCCCGTGTATGAGTATAAGTATAAAAGGGCTGGGCCTTGAGCTTGAGCTTGACACTCAAATCCGCAGTGCACGTTGAACCAGCGATACCGCGTACCGCAGCAGCCCTTGCTCTCCTTCCCCGCCTCCAGAGCGCCATACTCCCCGACCCGTGGGCCCGAGCACAAGCGTAAGTTGTGTTCTTTATTGCATGTGTTCGCGTGCACGACGCGTCTGGACCTGTGCCGTGCTTTCACACCTCACTTGTTTTCCGCATTCCGTCTTTCTGCCCCTATACTAGTTGATGCTTTCGTCCTCTAGCAGCTCCTCAAAGTTGGTTTCAAACGCGACGGCACGTCACCGGAGCACTCCATGTCCGACGGCAAATATAGCCCCAGACATGAGGATAGTAGATCCTCGACCAGCGATTTCGTGAAGAGGTTGTACAAGTGCGCGTCGTTAGTTACTCTCCTCGTCCGTTTCTCATCCAGCCTGAGTGCAGAATGCTCGAGGACCAGACGCTGCAAAATGTCGTGTCCTGGAGGCCACAGAGGGACTGTTTTGTCGTGAAGGTGCATATTGTCGCACTGTGGGTCCCCACGGGCTAACGAGCTCTGCAGGACACGAACGAGTTCACAAAATCAATATTACCCCGCATATTCAAACACTCTAATTTCGCCAGCTTTGTGCGCCAACTGAACAAGTACGACTTTCATAAGGTCAAGAACACCGACGAAAACCAGTTCGGCGAGCATGTGCGTGGCTTCGCAATCTGTAACATACGCGACCCTCACCTTGCATAGAGCTGGACATTCAAGCATCCAGATTTTCACGCGGACCGCCGCGATGCACTGGAGAACATAAAACGCAAAGGGGTCGTCCAGCGCAATTCTACCTCTTCCGCTGGTGCACCTCCTTCCCTGCCACTACCAACGCCCTCATCATCGTCTGCGTATCCCCCACCCACCGCCTACCCGCAATCAAAAGACTCCCCGGAGGCACAGATCTCCTCCCTGCAAACACAACTCACGTCTCTTGGTGCCGCGCACGACGACGTTCTCTCTCATGTGCGGAGCCTGGAGCGTAGCTACCAGGCGGTCCTTATCGAAATGGTCAACTTCCAACGCGGGATGGCGCAGCAGGACGGACTCCTGCAGATTATACAGCACTCTCTACCAGAAAACAATGGGAATGGCACCGGTGAAACAGGTTCGCCTTCGTTTGCTGGCTATGGCAGACCCCCCGTCTAATCAAGAATATTTTATTTCTCGATGCGATTTAAAAGGCGAAATGAACCAAATCAAGCCCAACGAAAGCATGGACGGCGGGTTGTTCATGCAGACGCAAGAGATGCAGAGGATGTTGGACAAGAGCTTTCTTGGGACGGACGTCACGCGCGCTATGCTGGTCCAGATGAGCGAGATCTCGTGTCGCGGGGAGGCGGTGAGTCTGCGACTGAAAGTACTGAACGCCCCCTCGGACAATAACTCCAATATGGCGTCTACCAGCGGTGCGAACGGCCGAATGACGAATCTGGAGGAGAAGCAGATGCTGGGGCAGCAGCGGACGGCGAGCACGAAATCGGCGTCGGACGAATACGAGGACGAGATGACGGTGCCCGCGCCGACGAACCCGGCGAACATGGACGCGGTTCGGTTGGAAGTGGCCGCGGATACCTGGAGCAATGCCGGCGGGGACTCCGCGCACACGGGGGTCAAGGTGCACACCGTCGGGCACCTCATGCCGCGGGGGAGCAGCAACTTCAAAGATGCGCAAGACAGCTGGACGTTCGACGAGGCCGCGTTAGCAGGCGGGGAGCTCGTCGGAAACCCGGAGACGGTTTACGCAAGCCCGAGCAGTGGGAGTGTGAGTGAGAGCCCGCCGCAAACGCAGACGCTGCGCCCGCGACGGTCGACCTTCGTGCCGGGGTGGTCGGTGTCGCCCCGCGTGCTGGTGGTGGACGACGACGCCGTGAGCCGGAAACTCAGCAGCAAGTTCCTGCAGGTCTTTGGCTGCACGTTCGACGTTGCCGTGGACGGCATCGGCGCGGTGAATAAGATGAATCTTGAGAAGTACGATTTGGTGTTAATGGTTCGTCGGTGCCCGTTTCATGCCTGTCGCTCTGGACTCATTCGAATACAGGACATTGTTATGCCTAAACTGGACGGTGTTTCTGCGACGTCGATGATTCGAACGTTCGACCCGCAGACACCGATTATTTCCATGACAAGTGGTTCAAGCCCGAGCGAGATCATGACTTATTATTCTTCCGGTCCGTTCTTCTCAGCTACTTCAACATGAATGCTCTCACACCTTTATCCACAGGTATGAACGACATACTACCGAAACCGTTCACAAAAGATGGGTTGCTCGGCATACTCGAAGTACGTCCTTCCTCGCAAAGTCTTCGTCTTCCAGCTGATCAGCCCCTTCTCAGAAACACTTGACGCACTTAACCGTGATCAAGAAAAAAATGTCGACATCCATGCGCATCTCGCGTCCGCCCACGGGGATTCCTTCGTTTAACGACGCGGGACCCGAGAGCACCCTTCAGGCCGGCACCGCGTCGTCGCCTGAGATCATGGACTACGGCCTGACCAGCTCCGACGCGGATGACAGATGCCTCGACGTGCTAGCGGGCATGGGCCTCACAGACGAGCAGTACAATATCATGGTCGCGGGGATAGTAAACGGCGAGTATTTCAACTTTTCGGAGAAGCGGTCGCTCGATCTGAGTGAGGAGGAGCCGGACCGGCGCGAGGGCAAGCGAAGACGGTTTGAGGTCGTCGAGTAGCGTGTCTTTTTTCTTCCTCGCAACTACACCTTCCTCCCATCTCATCGTTTACTAATAATGTCCTTGGCGAGCCTTGTATCCAAATCATGTACCCCGTACTGTGTATGATATAAATTTGCTTTGGCGGTGTGTTCACTACGGCCATTGATCTCCTGAACAATACCAGCCAGCGTCCAACAAGTCGAACGGCTAATAACCTCACACGCCACGCCCTCCGAGTCGGGAATCTATAACATGGTACTTAGACCGTGCCCTACGTTAAAAATAATCCCAGACTCAAATCCTCCTCATCATGAAACGGATAATTCTAATGAGAAACCCGGTTTCTGCAGAAACCCTTCCGTTTTGGGAAATTTTGCGGAAGCCTCTCAAAGTTCTAACAAGAAACCCTTGTCCGGCAATCAAGCCGTGAGCGGAGTTTTAAGCTCTTCGCGCCAGGCAGCTCAAGCTCAAGGCTCCTCCATAATTTGTTTGTGATCAAAAAAACTTGGTGCATCGGCCTGCTTGGCAGGTAAATGATAGCGGTCACTGTCCCAAAGCCCGAGGTCGGTACAGAGCTCGTTGGCCCGCAATATTTTGAGATACAAGGTCTTGCGCTACTGGTTCTGTGCTCAGTGCCTGCGTTCAGATATGAGTTTACCTGGTATGGTGTTTCTGTCGTTCCTCCTCATCGCCGCAAAGGAGTATTAGCCACTATCTGCCCAATTTGTGCAGTTGAACGAAAGTGAACAGATGTGATGTGAACCGGCATTCCCCGACTAACACATTCTAAGGCACAACTTGCCTAAGTGTATAGGTATCCGAGGGAATTACAAGAGGGGATTAGGCCTACACTGGCTTATGGTCACACTCAAAATGGAGGACTACCAATTATTATACTCACTCGACATTTTCGGCATTGGCCGGCACCAATGCCGCCATCACTTGGGGTTCTGGAAACCCGGCTTCCCATTAAGGATTGGAGAAACTGGGTTTCTCATTGAATTGCTAAAATTCCACCCTCTCTAAAGACTAGCCCGAACGGACTCGACCCGGGCATGCTAGACAAGATTTTGGGCTCGGAGGGTGTCGGCTGTCAGAACACATAAAATAAGGTAATTCCACAAATTCGTCTCTATCACTAATTGCGCTGGGATTGTTCCGGAAGATCTAGCTAGGTTTCAGCCCAAACTACCGAGAACTGAGGCCGCTACATGCAATTCTTTCGCGGGGATCAACAACAGCCAAAAACAGTAATTTTTTGACCGCGCCTTCGGTACTGTTATCGGCTGTAATCGATTCCCTCGCGTGTTTGCGAGCGTCTTCTGCTATCTGACTTCCCGGGTAACTACGAGACGGTTATTCTAACACCAAGTTGGATTCCCGGACTGGGTTACTGAGGTGAAGCGACGGCAGGTCTTGTTTTCCTTCGGATATGTCTGATGTTCCGGTCCCACTCTGCCCCCACACCCTCCTCACAAGAATCAGTTTATCCATCATCGATGCACGCCAAAATATTGCTACTCTACTACAACCTAGTCCTGACCCAATCACCATGTAAGTCAACCAGACCGACCTTTGTAGTAGAGTAAATCGACTTGAATATTTATTTATTTTAAAAGAAATTATTAGTACCATTCAATAGTACCATTCAATGAATCAGATTCTTTCTCGTGAGTCTGCAAGTCACAACTTCGGAGCTAAGGATAAACTGAACCGTGTGAAGCTGTTTGTGAGCCCGTACATTTCACCACATATTTCTGGTACAGATGTTGATATTGTCCGGAAGAATTGCAGAGACTCACCTTTGCGAGCCCGTACATTTCACCACATATTTCGGGTACAGATGTTGATATTGTCCGGAAGAACTGCAGAGAATCACCCTTGCGAGCCCGTACATTTCACCATATATTTCTGGTACAGATGTTGATATTGTCCGGAAGAACTGCAGAGAATCACCTGTGCCTCCAATATCCCACATACCCATGACGCCAGGCACTGTCATCTATATTCCGCCAAACCCGATTATCGCACTTGCTATAGTTGTATGGGAATCTAGTGTGACCAGTGAACATAGGGAATGGTTAATTCTGCCCCCACTTCAGGTCGTTACAGCTTAAAAATAAGTTCTATTGCTTAAACGGACCATCAATCACAACCGAACATGTTGTTCCTAGTGATGATTGACGAAATTATGGGTCCAGTATTTTTGTGTCAGAATGATGTATTACAATGAGAAAATGTTGCCCGAACTTAAATTCGTACTCAAAGAGCGTTCCCTGAAACGTTATAGGCCGCGCGCCGATGCCGCGTCAATGCCGCGTCAATCCGCGTCAGTCCGTACCGGTCCGCGTCAGTCCGCGTCACTTTTACCGGACCCATGTTCTGAGCGTGTTTTCACTGTCTAGATATAGCTGAAATGAAGTCAGCAGGCAATGAGGCGGTTGAACCTGATCAGAAGTGCATTTTCGACTTTGAGTATTTTCTGGCCTCCTTTTAATGCATACATCGATATCAAGTCCTTGCTCCTATTCAGTCGATGTATGCATTAAAAGGAGGCCAGAAAATACTCAAAGAGCCATCCCTATCCATATTGATGCATAAGGATGCCGTGTCAGTGCCACGATGACCTCGACGATGAAGTTTTGAAGCTGAGGCAGGCTTGGTAAGCATTTTCATTATCAGTTCTATTATGGCGTATACTCGTTTGTACCAACCAAATACCGACTAAGTACTTACTGACATCCGAGGAAATTTTGGGTGGGTATTTTTTGTGTCCAAACGATCCAATGGAACAAGTAACCCTTCCCCCAACTCGGATTTAGCCCTGGAGCGCAACCATTGGATAGTTATGCGCAGCGCGCCGATGCCGCGTCAATGACACAGCCACCGCCGCGTCAGTGCCGCATCAGTCCGTGCCAGTGCGCGCCGGTCCGCGTCAGTCCGCGTCATTTTTACCGTACCCGATAATCAACATCATCCACTGTGTGCAATATGTGCAAACAACATGTCTCTTTCCTTTCGCTGCCTTCTGCAACGCGACGACACCCTATATGCGCACTCATTCTTGCCTATAGACGCTCCTGCATCCTAACTGAATTTAAATTCCCAAGATACACTTCAGATATCCACGAAACAGGACAGTGGTTGAAGGACCTGCACGCGACTTTCTCACAACTGGCGCGTTCCCTGGTCATCGCCTCTCTAGAACAATATCTTCTTTAAAGTTTCCCCATTGGTGTACTTCACTAGTAAATGTGTGTAATCCGCCGGAAATTCTAGCTGCAGGCTAACAATGCCCTAGAGGATGGCCTTGAAGTCCGCGTAGACTCAGCTCCGGAACGACGCTTTCAAATAATGCACAACCGGAAACTACGTCCATTGCGATCTCCACTCAAACGGTTACGAATTTTGCAAGTGGTGTTTGTTTCAGATATTCTTCTCCTGTGGCGTGCATTCACGAAGATACCCCTCATAGAAAAGAACTACAGAGTGTGAGCCGTATGACTTAGGTGTTCTGTAATACTGTGCCTGAAAGATTACCTAGAGATGAAGAACCACCGACACAATATGCCGAGACATTCATCGTCCCTTCTCCCCGTAATTTTCAAGTCCCAGAAGACTTTCTTGGTCGGGACCCCCTCTCGAAATGCGGGTGCAAGTTGCAAAAGTTACGCAGCACGGGCGAGCGATATATATCCACGACCGCATACTGCAACGCAATTCCCGCTATTCTCAACCTCCTGTTCCATAGGAGGGTAACCGACTGGTGTAACTCTCGGAGGCCAGACGGAGAATCTTCAGATGATAAAAGCAACTGAGCAACTCTGCCTTCGAATAGTAGTGTTGCCATTCTCATGTCCATTCCGTGTTTCTTCCACGCATCCGCGTGGCTGTTAGATAATGCCTCATAATATTTTCCAGTAGCTATACACGTGGATTTCGTGGGGAACTTGGCGCCAGCCCGAATCCTGTCTCGTTCCTTTTTTGCTGAATCCGTATTATTCATTACGACCGCATCAATATTGATCTTTATACTCTACATAGCCCCACCGCTGCCGGGCGAAGGTTCCGCCCCCTTCGATTCGCGCGCTGTTTTCTCTCGCTCATTTTCCTCATCCCACATACGTCCCGTCGCTCTATGCGTCCGTGTAAAGGCCGGTAAGGAACCAACGTTCAAGCGACGCCGAGTCTATCGAAAGACGGTCCGGTTTTGGTTTTGCGGATGTGGATTGGGGCGAGGGCGCGATGGGTGTAACCCGCGGATTAAATTCGGCCATTGGCGGCCTGGCTGAAGAGCGGTGACGAGTTGGGAGAGGCTTGCGAGCGAGGGTATGCGGCGGCCTCCCCAGGTTCACCATCGGTGAAGGATGCCCGACCTTGCCGGTCGAGGGTTGCCTGCGATGTGGGTATTCGGATATGGGCGATATTGTGACTCGGTGGTTTGCGCGTGCCCGCTCGACTGAATGCAATTGGTATGTATCGTTGATGAGATTCCACGCAGAAAACTCGACATGCTTAAATATTAACCTCGGTGGTTTCGACTGCACTGGGCCGTGCTCGGTAACGGAGAGGAGTACGGTATTCTGGAAGCGAGTCAAAACTTAAATTACAACTATGGCGGTCCAAGTGCACTTTCAATCATGCGCTATACATTTTTACGTTTTTCACTTTTGCACTACTTATATCATGAAACTGACACCTTTGCGCTACTTATCGGAGTTTAAAAAGGACCAAAGTATGTAGCGCGAAAAGTGTGATTCTGCGCTACATACATTCACCCGAATAGGCTTTGCGCTACTTTATTGACCGGTTTCTGATCGCGCTACTTACAAACTTTTGTCAATCCCGCGACATATACATACTTATTTTCCAAATGCATTTTGCGCTACATATTCACTTTTTTTTTTCGGCTCCAAGAAACCTTGTGCAATATATATATATTGAAGGTACGTGGTAACTAAGGCTAATGGCTATGTAGCATGGGCTGTGGCTGCTTCCGCCATGCATGGCCCTGGAAGGACAGGTGGGGGAAGGGCAGGAGGCAGGGTCGGGGATAAATGAGAAGGCGGGCGCGTTCGGACAAAGGCGTGGGGCACGGTACACGAAGGGAACAGAGGGCAGCGTCGGGCCACGCACCATGCCGGATGTTCTGGGCTAGGCAGGAGCGGCATGGTGACAGGCCTCCAGGCTCGGGTCTCGTGCGAGGGAGGCGGAAGCAAGAAGCACATGACCCCGTATTCCATGTGCACTGCCCACCGCCGAGCTGTTCAGCGTTAGCTACCGCGTACCTTCCACTGGTTGAGAATTTCGATTTTTTCACCAATTTTCTCACTGAAAAATGTCATTTATTTTTCAGACATTTTTCACTGAAAAAGAAGGTGAAAAATTTAAAACTTTTTCAGCACTTTCTTGATTTGGGATGAAAAATTCGAAATAAAATCAGAAAGTGCTGAAAACCTTTTAAATTTTTCATCTTCTTTTTCAGTGAAAAATGTCTGAAAAATAAACGACATTTTTCAGTGAGAAAATTGGTGAAAAAATCGAAATTCTCAACCGGTGTTCAATATATATATATTGCACAAGATTTCTTGGAGCCGAAAAAAAAAGTGAATATGTAGTGCAAAATGCACTTGAAAAATAAGTATGTATATATCGCGGGATTGACAAAAGTTTGTAAGTAGCGCGATCAGAAGCCGGTCAATAAAGTAGCGCAAAACCTATTCGGGTGAATGTATGTAGCGCAGAATCACACTTTTCGCGCTACATACTTTGGTCCTTTTTTAACTCCGATAAGTAGCGCAAAGGTGTCAGTTTCATGATATAAGTAGCGCAAAAGTGAAAAACATGAAAATGTATAGCGCATGATTAAAAGTGCACTTGGACCGCCATATACAACAGGTTCCTCCGAAAACCTACTTGAACAATTCCTGGAGATATATTCTGGCTTCATTGTCTAGGGTGGTCATTGTGATTTCTGTGTTCGCTTTTCGAGGGTAATAAATTGTGAAGGAAGACGCCAGAGAGGTTACTGAGGACTAACGAGATTCCCAACTTATATACGACTCGTGGAACACTTCAGGCCTGGCCCCCACTCCGCTTCGACGAAAACAGCACGACGAGTCATAAGTCATGAAGATAGGCCAAAGTGATCGCGTGGTCTAAAGCTGAAACTCATGGTGGAAAAGGACCACATCGTTCCTACCCAATGCAATGAGTCCAGTCAAGATTCAAGTCAGGACGGTCCGTATGGTTGTCATCGAAGATTACGAGGTGACCAAAGGTTGACTCGGATCGAAAATAGGCCCAGGGCCCAGGCAATCCGGATTTTTGAAGTTGCGCCACACGGGCCAGAGGCATCGGGCTCGCCATGGGCCGATAGATGATTCCGCTCCAAACTGACGTGTCCCATCTTTCGCGGTGAGAAGCGATTATATCCATAAATAGTCTCGTGGTTGTAAGGCGCATAGCCGATCAACAGTGAGCCTGGATCCCCCCCCCTTCTCGGGGCGCGCTCTCTCGGGCGCAGAACGTTGTTGCGCAGCCTCCTCCAGGTGCCCCAATCTTGCAGCATGAACTGCGGAAGAGTCCGGGGGTCCCTGATGAGTGATGGAATAAGGATGGCTAAAAGTAGTTGCTTGAATGGACGAAGCATGGACACGGTGGTGGTTGGATGTAAGATGCTGTCGCGCCGAAGTCACGTTGGCGCGCAGAATGACGTATGGGATTCTGTCACGCAAAAGCCTGCTCCCGTACCATCATTTCCCTGAGAAAACATGATATTCTCACTGCAGATACACTCTATGAAACCATAAGCGAGCTCCAAATGGTGTCATCCGCGATGTTGAGTCTCTATTTATAACTGTCGATATGATCATTTTTACTTCAATTCGCTTTTACAATGGGTTTCCTCATTCTTCAGTTGAATATCAGCTCATTTCACCAGAACATTCAGCCTCTCATCAAGGCAAACCATGGGGGAAAATTAACGAAGGCAGTCGACATCATCAGTTCGTGAATTCGTTTGATCAAGTTGGGAACTGCTAAATAGGACAAAGGAATCTCAGTTCAACAATAAGTGAATTTGACCAGTAGCAACTATAGTTGGCAGATAGTCAGATGGCAGTGGATTGCTAGCTACCTATGAGGTCACGAGGAACCAACCGAAGCTTGGTGGCGAGCGACGTGATTAAATCTCAAGTTCTCAGGCCAACTCTTCGTTCTGCTCCTCCAAGCTTTGGTGGCGTAGCACGGGCGAACTTCTAGCTGACTTACATATAAATGTATCGTTATTTTTCGCGAACTTCAACGTTTAACTTGACAGAAATTATTTCCGTAGCGAAGTACGGGTAACTGCTAGTCCCGATAAATATCAGACAGAGGCTGCGGCGAGGAACGACGCCACACCTCGGCAGAGAGCTCTGTCTCCGCTGTCGAACCGTTGAAACAAGCATATTCTCAGTGAGGATTACCCCCGTGCCAATTTTACGGTTCGGCGGCTCAGAAGCCAACAGAGAAGCCTTGCTTCAGGGTTCTGTATTACGAGTCCAAGCGGTCTGTGTGTAGCTTCTACCCAGCACACTTCAATGAGCAAGAAATTCGAAGCGATCACCCGCCTCCCCTCCTCTACCCGCCCCAGATCCACAGTTGTTGGATAGAAGGACAAAGAACGAACCGATCCAAAGCATAGTGGGGGAAACGGAAATACGACGTCCCCGCAGCAGCAGCAGCAAGGAAGCGTGGGTTTGGGGTCCGAGCTGGTTGCCGGGGCGAACGAAGAGTCGTCGAGGGTCTGAACTGAACTGAACTGAACTGAATTTCTATTGTTGCCGTACCTGGCCATAATGGCTACGCGGCAGTACTCTAGAATATCTAATAAGGGATAAATGGTGAGTAATACTACGGGGTTGTGAGAGGTAAAGATTTATACGTGAGCAAGAGAGAGGAAAAATTAGGAGGTGTAAAAAATTGGGGAAACTTGGAGGTTGAGGGAGCGAGGTGATTTGGCAGGATAAGGAACCTTGAAGTGGATGAGGCGCAGTTCCGGGATGTTTTTGTATCGGGAGGAAGGATTATATGATATGTAGAGTAAGTGAGAAAGAGTAGTAAGTAAATAGAAAAAGAAAAGAAAAAAGAAAAAAATCATTTAGTCAAAGCGGCCGCTGGATGCAACGAAATTTGTAACCGCCTTGAGCAGCTGGGGATTAGCCAGGAGGGAACGGATGTCGACAGCCCCAAGAAGACCGGCCTTGTATGAACCGAGCTGGAGCGGCGGGCGTAGATGCTCCCATGCGGGGCAGTGCAGGAGAAAATGGGTTCGTGTTTCTCTCGGGGCACCACAAGTGTCGCATGCCGGGGACGGGGTCAGTCTGCAGCGGAAACGATGCGCATTGAGGGCAGAGAAGTCTGTACGGAGTTGGGCCAGGATGGAGATGGCGGCACGAGAGGCAGAAGAGATATAAGGAGACCGCAAAATGAGGGATGGTTGGGTGTTACAAGTCGTTAGGGAGACGGGGGCTGTTGGAGGAGCAGGGAGAAGTGTGAGGGTCATATCGTCGTCAGAGCGGAGAAATCTGAAGCGTGCTACGTCGTTTATCTGTGGGGATGTGTACGGTGGGCCTCGTTTTATACCGGGAAGAGGAAACGGCTCCCATGCATTAATGAAACGGCTCCGAGGAGCTTCCAAGCATGGAGCCGTACGGCGGAGCCCAGATCGTCATAAAACTTGGTGCGCGTCACAGCGATTGATTACGCGATTTACTTAGCTTGGAAGAATGAACATTGGCCGTCGTGCAGTGCCTGGAATAATTTTAGTCCCGATTGGGACTATTCTCTGGCACATGATTGGCTGCTGCGGCTGGCATTCCCAGCATCATTTATAGTCCGGATTGGGGCTTTAGTCTACTAAATTGACCTGCCCTAAACCAACATGTGATCCCAAGCCCCTATCCCCGCAATCAATGTGAACGCGCCGGGACACGTCGAGCATCGCCACTCCGGTCTGGGCATCGGCGGGGTTGGATGGTGTTTCTGGCTGCATCTCGCTGGATAACGATTCTGATGAGCTCGGATGGAAAGCAAACGGGCGCAGGAGGTGGCGCCGGGAAGAGCGCACGACGCTCGGGGTCAGGGGCGGAGTCCGTGGAGGGATCGGGAGCGGCAGGGGAAATAGTGATTCTGCAGGGAGTGGGAGTGGTGGGGAGACTGCGGACGCCAGGAATGAGTAGATGAGGGCGGCGGCGGAGAGGTGGCTGGGACACAGCGTGAAGAGGATCCCAAGTGGGTTGCCGCTGGGGAGACCAGAAAGAATGTCAGTGACTTGGAATAGACAGCACAGCAGACGGAGGAATGTATTGTGCGCAAAATCAAACGAATACAGGACGAAATAAACAGCACTCACCACACCGTGCATCCGACATAGCCATACTCGCACCCACACGCATCCCGCCGAGGCGCCGCCATCCTCGTCGCCGTTTCCGCAGGCACGTACATCTCCTCTAGCGGAATCACACACGGTGTCACCCCGCCCAAATTGCCTGTCCAGACGCCATCTTTGTGCTTCGGGATGGACGCGGCGTGGATCCGCGCCCCACACGGGTTCAGTTTGTGTTGATTCTGCGGGTGCAGGACATGCTCCGAGTAATCGATGGGGAGAAACGTAGGCATTGGGCGGTCTTCGTAGAAGCAGCTTGTTGTAAATGGTTCAAGTTCGGATCCGCAAGAGATGCTTTGCTGTGTCATGGGCCGAGGGACTTTACGCGCATTGAGTTGTACATCGGGTCGTCTCTTATAATTACCTGCAAGGGCTTGTCGACCTTGGCGTGCTGAACCGTTCAGTGAACGAGCGTGACCAGTCTGCAGCGATAGCAGATCCTCGTCTGGGGCCATCAGTGACGTGCCAAAAAAGCCACAGAAAAATAGTCCGGTAAAAGTGCAGTAACCCCTTCCTTATCAGGATACGTTACGTACAAGACATGCCTTCGCTTCGCTGGGGAGCGGACGTCATGAACACCTTCCGGAACCTGGACCCCAGTTATATTGTGGGAAGGTTCAAAACCTCTTGTATCGTTTCGTCGTTGAATCTGGATACAGTAAAACTTGAATTATGAGACGGCGTAAATGCCATGCTTACTAGTAACTGAAAGAAACAGCCGCAGAATCGTTGGCATGGCATTGCTTTGATCTCTAGGCGCCACTACCGGTCTCGAACTGTTGAACTGGAGAAATAAGGGTACGATAAAAATCCGCTGCTTCTCGCCGCTGGGAATTAAACGCGTCATAACATGCTATGTTGCAAGAAGGTTGATATAACCTGGAAATAGACATGAGAAGCTATTGCGAAAAGAGTCGGACTTGGTCCCTTGGACATCCATATCGTCGGTAGTGCGGAGAAATCTGAAGCGTGCTACGTCGCTTATCGCTTATCTGTGGGATGTGAATAGATGTGAATGGGAGTTATGCCGTACGGAGCGCCTCGTTTTATACCGGGAGGGGGAAACGGTTCCCATACCTTGGCTCCAAGGAGCTCCCAAGCATGGAGCCGTACGCCAGAGCCCAACTATGATCTAATTATAAAGTTAACACGCCAATGGGGTGAAGAGTTGGGAATATTTTGGCAATTTTCACCGTGATGCCGAAGCACCTGTCAGACAGATATAATCTCCCATCGCGAGGAATATTCAAAGTCTGGACGGGGGGCAGGCTCTGTTGGTTCCTTGCCAGATTTCTCCTCGCCGGGTAGTTTTAATATCTTCAGCCATGGCACGAAGGCTGTCAAGGGCGCGAAGAGTTCCTGGGCGCCATCCTATTCAGTATTTCCCCCACAAGTTGAATTACCACGAACTGCGTCAAGAGCAGGAAACGAACCACCCGTTTCTCTGCTCGTTGGCACGGTTGCGATGACAATGCCGCATGCGGGGACTCGGGCGGCGGCGGCCGTGTTGGATATGGCGCTTAATAATGCTCATCTCGACCCGCATTCCCGCTGGCAGCATCCCCGAGAACTCCCCAGGAAATATGATATTGCGTTCGTCAGCTAAACCGCCAATCGAACATACTATTTATCAAACATCGAAACCCAAACATTTAGAAACATCATCATCCCACATATTTTTATGAGGTTGCTTCAACCTCTTGAGAACCTTTGACGCAAAACATTGGCAGAAGGTCGTCCGTCCGAGCAACGGAAAAAAGGTCAAGAATATCATTGAGGACTCCCCAATCTGAAGACATACCTTGGACCGGTCATGGCATGCTTTCATGTATACCGACATCCGCCCCGTTTCCGACCCGACTTGCCGCGATAAATTCAGTTGAAATTTGAAACACCGTGCGAGTTCATGGCGGGTCTCGGTGAGAGATGTTGCGCGGCATTGTCGGAAAAATCGAAATTGTTTGATCAGCAGTGACATGCGCTGGTCAGGTCAAATCAGACGATCAGGACCCGGGTAGGCTGACAAGCGTCAAAAACCGATTATAAGGGCTGACCAGCCTGACCGACCTGATCAGCCTGATGAAAGCTGACCAGGAGATCTCGGTCAAATTCAAAAGCTACTGGACCCTCTTCGGAGGGTCCTTAGCTACCTGGTGCAGGCATTTCCAAGTGAAGGGTAGCCACCTACTGACATTTATACTGTATCCTTTATTCTGAGTGTAACTTCATGATATTAAAGACTAGATGAGAAATCCAACATATCCGCGTGCACAGTAGAAGGACACCAACAGAGTTATGTACCGTGTTCCGGCCACCGGTTCCTGCGAGTATTTTGGTGAATTGGATTCATTCAATTATCTGCAACTCATTCTTTGAACAGAATCCTGCGATGTAGGTCATTATATCCTTGTTCTATCCTATTCCTCCAATTTTTTTCATCCTCGGGGACGGGGGGATCTGATGGAACCTGACCAGAACCTGACCGGCCCTGATAAGTCTCCTAGCCCAACCTGATCAGCCCTCACTAGGCCTCATATGTCGGTCAGGTCTCGCCAGGACCTGATCAGACAAATCCGATTTTTCCGACAATTCTTTCAAGGACATGGAGCATCTTTCTGTGGGCGCAGGTTAAAGCGGGATAGCCGCAAAACCTTTACGAGTGCATGTTAGAAAAAAAGAGTGTCCTCCTGTTGCACTTGAACGGTAGTCTCTTATAAACAGACGGTACAACGATATTCGCTCGTACCTCGCGATGTTGTACTTGAACGGAAGTTGGCCCTTGGGAAATTTCGGTTTTGAGGGAGAGGCAATTTAACCCCGGCTCGGAGACTTGAACTGCAGCTTTTGAAACTGCTGCTACCGTGCCTGCGCTGATTTTTATGTTTCTTTCAATTGCATATGTGGCTGTACATTGTTGTTGATACGTATTAGGATGATCCCTTGCAGCCTGAGCTTCCGCCCCGCCGTTGACGCCGTCCCTGGTCGCCTACGGCCAGTCCTGGGCCAGGCCATCTTGGGGCTGTGTTGCAATGGTTAGTCGCTTTCTTCTGGTACCTACCTCTCTGCGTACAGGCTCTGTACGGCGTACTACAGATCGTTTACGCTGCCACTTCCCCCGCCGTTTGCGCCGCCATTTTCAGCCCGACTGCCCGTTTCTCTGCAGCGCTGCCCTCGGGCGCATGTATTCTTCAAAATGGAACACTAATCTTGGCTGCAAGACGGTTACAGCGTATGCTATGCCGCCCCCCGCCCCGCGCCCCCCGTTCCCGCCGTTTGCGCCGCTCCCCGGGGCCCCACGGATCGTGCGCCTGCAGTAGAGCTCCCTACAGCTCAGTCCCATCTGTGTCGCACCTAAATCTCGCCTCCGCGACGCCCGTAGCGCCCACCATGGCCCCCCACCTCCCGCCTCCGCCGTTTGCACTCCCTCCGCAGGGCCCCACAGCTTGATCTGGTGCAGGACTGTCCTCTGCAGGTTCTGCCCCTACGTATGGTGCGTCATTTGCCCCAGCACGATGCCTCTAGCTCACACCGCACCGCCTTCGCCGCCCGCGCTCCCGCCCCTGCCGTTTGCGGCCCCCCTGGCCGCTCCACCGCTTCCTCTACCGCAGGAGGGCCTCTCGGGAGTCTCCCCTTTCGTCTGGTGTCCGTGATATCGTAGCACGCATTGAATGTGAACATTCCTTTTAAGCGCCCATGGCGCTTCACATTCCTCCAAAAGGTTTGTCTTCAGTTTCGTATCTGTTGTGTTTCTCATCTTATCACGTTTCAGTCTTCAAGGAACATTGGATAGTGTTATGTCCGAGCCCAGACTGCCCGCGTTCACTCGAGATGATTTGCGCGACTACCGCTCCCTCCAGAACCGGCTAGTCACCCTTGCTCAACCCTGCCCGCAAACTGCGGATAGGTGGTTGTTCACTGCCATAAAGCGCGTCTTTCGATACCACTATCACCCCGCCAGCCCTCGTATTCGACCTGCCACGTCATTTGCGCACCTGGTGCCTGGTCGGCTCCTCCAGCTTCCCGCCGCCATTTCTCGCCTCATGTTTCACCCTATGAATTGCGGCGCTTCTCCGCGCTTAGCGCAGGGCGTTCCGTATTTTACGTGGACTCAATGGGTACTATGGACTCTGCCGCGGTGCCCCCGCGCCCATCTATTCCGTCGTATTGCACTACTTTTGCACCCTGCCCCATTGGGCCGCCCCTGCGCGCTCGGCGCTCGGGTTCCGCAGCGCTGGATATCAAGTCACCACGCGACCCTCCCCACCATGCTCCGTCGCAATGCGCGAGCACCGCGCTTTCTACGCTGCCACTATGGCCTCCAGCATTTTCGGTACCCTCGCCCATTGCACTGCCCTCTGCGCTCCATTTACCCTTCAATACCCACGTCATAAGTACTCCGCACATCGCCGCCATCTTCTTGTGCCCGTGCTGCCAGCCGTCCGCCCATTAGTGTGTGACACGGCATGGGCCCAACCCGCCGTATCACGGGTATGCTCCATATCCTCCGATTTCATGCCTCCGCTCCTCCGCCGCTCCTCTGCGCTTAGCCCGCCACCTTTACGCCTCCACTGTGTCCCTCAAACGTCCACCCCGTAGTCCTTTGTGACTCCTCCCCGTGCGTCCGCGCTGTCTCGGATGTCTTCGGGTGAGTGCAGTATTAATTATATGGAGTACATACATGCTCCGCTCGTCCTAGCTCGTCCGACTTCCAATCGGATATTCATACCCTTCCGTGAAACCATCTTCAATCATGATTCTTTGTTTTTGAAAGCAGCCTCGTGCCCCAGAAGGCTGTCTGTACTTTCGGACGCGTCGACGCGTTGTGTGGCTGCATATATAAGCACCTTTCGTCGGATCACCCGAACCACTTCGTCAGACACTCTCTCGGTATGAGCTCAATCCCCGACTGCACCTCTCCGACAAGAACGTACCAAAAGTAACACCATCCGGATCAACTCGGGAGTCTGCCTCCTTTTATCTCGAGCTCAGGCCCTGTCTGTCCCAGCCAAGCTCCATCGTGCTTGCATTCTGAAACGCACTTGGTCCAATATGAGCTGTGAACCGTCTGTGTTTCGCCACGTCTCTTCCGTTTTCGCCGATTGCTCGTCCCCAGGCTACCTCACAGGGACTCCTACGGCGCCGACTCTCTTTTCACCACATCGATGGCCGCGCCGACCACCGCCTGTAAGAGGAATACACTCAATCGAATCACCGTGCCCATTTTGCTACTTAAATTGCCATGTCAAACTGGGCTGGGATTTTAATTTCCACCTTACGTGCCCCAGATCATCTTCACTCCCAGGCTCAAACGTTACCACAAAGTGGAACTGGTTCGATAAATATCGCGCACGACACATACAATTGCTGCAGGGAATCGCCGCTCGGGATCGTGATTTCATAGTAAGACTCGGCTTTTATTATTGGTCCTGGCTGTCTGGCTTTCCTGCCTTGAACGGAAAACGCTCTGCCTCCGTATGTGTCTCTCGGGCTTCTACTTCATTCGAATGAGATCTCACATTTCAACAGGCAAATCCCATGGTGAAACACGCTGTGGGGCCTGGAGCATGCGGGAAACGCGATCCTGGTTCGATCATATACTAGGTCCTGATCTCTTAAGCTTAAAGGCATGAACGTTCCCGTGCGGGTGGATAATTCTCTTGTCTTGGTTTCGCTTACTTGCGCTTGGACGAACTTCAGCCCGCGGCTCAAGTTCAACCACCGACCCGCCGCATGGAAAGTCCGCGCACCGCAGGTTCCCCCGCCTTTTTGCGCCCTCCGTGGCTCAGAAAGTGTAATTCATTCAACCAAAATCGGTCTCAACTCGGAATCCCTCATGTCCACCGCCGCAATGGCGGGACTGCGCACGAATCGGGTACTGCGCCCGGAAGATAAGGTTGCGCTTGCGGAGATGCTGTATCACTCGCTCGTCGAGGGGTCCTGCGATTCCCAGCCGCGAGATGCACCGCTTCGAGCCCGTAAGCCTTTCATCGGCGCTGCTATGATCCTGTGTTGATTAAACCGCCTTCTATTCAACACAGGTCCGAGTATACTGCCCTACATCACAGGTGCCACTCCTCTGTGAGTATTCGGCTGTTATCACGATGACTATGAGATGGTCTTTGATATGAGTCCGATCTGTGACAGATACTTGGCCAACGATCTTTCGACCCGTGGTACACGACGATCCGCAAAGGCAAGCCCAATTCTTTACCAGAACTGGTGCCTTGTGCTGCACTACCGCAGTACTGGCCGGGGTGCAGCTCAAGAATATGAACATTTCAAATTCAAATATACTCTGCCTCTCGCTGCAGAGCGTGACTCATGAAGTGCCGTACCGCCCTCTCATTTTAGCTTGTCTTCTGGTGAGTCTCCTTAGTACGTTTATATCACATGTACATCAACAATTTACTACAATCCGAGCAAGTATTCAGGGACAGCCTACCTGTCGCGCACCTCGCACGTTTCTCTGGATTCTCCGTTCCGTCGCCAACTCTGCCATCGAGGAGGAGTATTGCTCATTCGTTAAGTTATCCCCGCAATATAGACGGCAATTGTTTCATGTTTAAGTGTGGTATGGATGCATTCCCGCGGAGATTGAGAGAACTTGAACATAAGTTGACTGATTGAATCGGTGCAGCTTCAGCGCTTGTGATGGCCTGGAGGCAAGTCCATCGTGGCAGCGCAGGGCTGTGGTCCTGACACATCTACGTGCGAAAACACCGGGCGATGAGGGAAACCAGGGGTGGAGCCTCAGATACCGCGAATGTTGGATTCAATTTTGGTGTTTGTAGATTGTTTTGAGAGTTATTGTGGAATCCCCAGAGGCTGCGCGTGGAGATGCTGAGTTTTTGGAAGTATTGGGGGGGGGGGTATATTATACTCGCGTGGTCCACAGACTGAACAACGAGTTAACGGAAGACAAACAAGTAGTACTGTGTTGAATGGCTCAGGACAGTAGCGCATAGTCAGTGTCAACGCAAGGCAACGTGCGAAGCACAGACACGCTATCGCTGTCTGGGATTGTACTCGTGCACGTGTCATGCACAGGTTGTGTTGATGTATCGGGCAATTTGCTGAGCGCACAACAATCACAGAGTCTCGATGGGACGTCATCATATATTTGGGACTGCGATACAAGTACAATACTATGTCGATGGGACGTCGTCATATATTTGGGACTGATACAAGTACAATACTATGTGATTGTTCGGTGAGGCTAGAAGGTTTGAGTGGCTATTAAATGCGACGGACTCGTCAACAAGCGGAAAGGCTGAAAATGGGCCTGAATTTACCGAGGCTCTCGTTAGATTCTTGGATCAGAGCAACAAGCTTTCGAGCCCAAATTGCGAGATGGTGGTCCGCGTCCCGCGAGCATGCGGAACAGGCATCGACTATCGCGCGGTCGCCTGCTGGGATCTGTAGCAGCTCAAATGGTGCTTGATGATGCGAAGGAACAAGGTGCAGATGGGATGATATGCGGCCGATGTGGTTCCGGAACCACTGGGTTGGGGTATACACATGGGGCGGTATAAAGGCAATACCTCCGCACGGGGAGGTGTGCACCCCTTTCTGGAACCAAACAGCGAGTTGCGTTAATTGGGGAGTCATACGTAAATGCCGGTGGCTGGCGATAAGCTCCTCCTTGGCAATATTCTCCGCCTTTGTACTGCATGATCGATGGAAATCGTCAAGAATCTGAGCATCCGCCCACGTGAGGAGCGTCATTTCGGGGAATGAGGGAATCCCAGTGTGCCAGGAGGACTTCAACGTGGCCAACGCCGCAGCGCGAGCAATCTCGGGGAGACCGCGGATCCGCGCGATCCCGAACAGTCGGTGCGGGTGCTCGTCGATGAGAGTGGGGTTCGCCAGTATCTCATTGACCAAACGCTCTACCAGGAGAAACTGGTACTTGTGTGCAGCTTCGTGGACAGCTACGATCCCATCGAGATCTGACGCTGTTGCCGGCGCGTACTGTCCGACCGACCCCGCGCGGTACACCAGGTAGAGAAGGCGGTTCAGCACAGCGTGGGGCTCTGGGAGGACCAAGACGGGTATTCCGTCCTTCGAGAGTTGGCTGAGTGTAAACATATCGGCGAAGGCGTCCGAGCCGAGTTTAAGGACTTCCTTGTGCACGTGGAAATCGATCCCATCGCTAGAACGGAGGGTGAGGTCGTAGGGGGCATCTGGGATGGGTCCAGCGTTGTCAGACATGAGTAGAGTGGAAGAAGGTACGTGGGACAAGCCAACACTTTGACTGGGGACACGGCCCGGGTTCCTGGATTTTTGCAAGCCGCGGCGGACCACAGCTCCACAGCCATCTCACCGCTGAAGGCGCTATCAGAAGTCGTCACGGTGGGAGTACGACGCGTCCCGTGGCTCTCGTAGGCTGTTAATCTCATGGCCGCCTTACTCCCTCACGAGTACATACAAGTATAGTAGCATAGGCGTTCGTTGACCGCCTACTCCGGGCCTGAAACCTATCACCGAGCTGAACGCCTATTGAGCGAGTGAACGCCTAGTATCGAGCATTTGAACGCCTATCCATCATTCGCGTACGCATAGCGGATCACCGTGACTCTGTGACTCGGAACCCGAAGTAGCGCGACATCGTCACAGACATGACGCGTTTTCTCTTCCCTCACCACCACCACCATAGACCGGAAGGACTTCATCTTGGCTACCCTTCTCCAATCCACCGACACGGACCTTGAAGATTACAAGCGCTGGATCCGTACGTACCCAACGTGCTGCCCGGGCCGATCGCGTCAACTTCTTGATGTGTCATAGGTCTTCCTTCCGAGATCGCCCAGAAGCCCGCGATTAGCGCGTCAAACATCCCCGACTGGATTAATCTGGATACAGTCGTTTACACGGGTTTTACGAAACGGTGCTGTTCGATTTGTGCTTACCATTGTTTACCGATTTGGCCCCACTTGGCTCCACCTGACGATGTCATCGTCGTAGCTTTCCTTGTATTCTCTTTCGTATTACCTCCAAACACTTTGCCTTAAATATACACATTTTGCCACATCATAAATACATTTATTGGGACCCAGGGGTCGTCGTAGAGAGACAAATATGATTTAAAGGAAATTGGGACGAGGTGTGGAGCGTTGGAGCTGGGCTCCACAGTGATAAACAATTGTAAGTACAAATCGAACACCACCGTTTCGTAAAACCCGTACAAACTTTTGAAACCCGCTGTAAGTTCAATGCTTATCTGTGTCAGAGAGAAAAAAACACGCTGTCAGTCGCGTGAATATACCTTTTTCCCCACCCCTCGACGCGTCAATTGATTTAAAGTGGAAGGATGCGGACCCTGATATTATTGAGATCTCCGACTCCGAATCCGAGTCGTCGCCCCCAGTTACCTGTCATCCTCCCGAGGACGTCGATGAGAAGCCTGTTTTGCACGACATCATCAATCTGTGTAACTCGGGCTTTTATGACGACGCGTCTGCAGCTGCACCCCAAATCAAGCTCGAGATCAAGGACGAACCTCCCGTCGCTTCACGTTTGATCCCGTCAAGTCCCTAGATTGAAGGCGGTCAGATCCGTGTCAACCGAACTGAGAAGATGGACCGTTTTGTTGAGCTATCTGCAGTTCCGGATCGCTGGGAGGTTCCCGAGGTTGACATCGCGTACATTCTTGCCTTCTCGAAGGACAACCGCGCCAAAGGGAGACAAGAACGGGGAAGCCGAAGGGGCTAGACACATTTCTGAAATCTGAGGTGAGTGACAGTTTGTTACGAGTCGGCTCGCAACCGACCGTGCGTGTAGGACCAGGACTCGTGGGGCAAGGGAACCAACGGCAGTACCACCCGAGATACCAACTTGAAACTCTTGGGCGACATCCCATCCCGTCGCTTGACTCACAAGTGCAACGGTGGCCGCAAATGCGAATTCTTCGACCCCAAACTCCTCCTGAACTACCAGCGCACGGACGGAGAAGACATGACGCGCACAAGAAATCTTTTCCCGTGAACTCATCCAGAGCCAGACCGATTCAGGGTCACCTATTAGCAGGGCGCTCGTAACCATTCGTCCGATGCCCTGATCTAAGTATTACATTTTATAGGTTCTCTCGAGTCGTTCAACGGTACAAAGGGCGGGGGTGCCCCAAGACGGGGTGAAACGGAAATCCCCTCCTCAAAAATCGCCGAGACGTAGCTCATTTTGTTTTGTTAATGATCTGTGTCCTCACCACCAATTTATCAGGGGCCGAGCAAAGACGGCAAGCTAACATTTGTCGGCTGCACGAAATCGGTCAACGGCGAGAAATGGAAACATCATTTCGCCGCGATCCCCGCCGACGTAGACGAGGGCATATTAGCCACATATATCGATGGCTCCCCGCTTCCGCGCACAGACAAGAACAGGTAAGTCGGGCGTGTGATGGATTAATGAATCGGCATGGGAAAGAAAGCTTACTCTGGATCTGGTTCGTCTGCTGTGACGGGTTCTGAGAGCTTGGTGCCGGCGGAGACGGCCTGTCGGCTCCGTAAGTATTCAAATGCAAATGGAGGGATCTCGTCAACATACAGAAAGTAATGAGGTTCTGATGGCTCCGCAATTATTCATCGTCTCTCCGTCAACTGGATGGACGGGGATAGCATGAGGCGCCGAGGTCAAATTAGTTCGGAGTTGGACGCGACGATCTGAGGCCTGAGGGCGTGCCAGTAAACAGGGAATCAGAAATGTCAAATTAATCTGGCGGTTGATTTTCGTCGGCGGCCGTACGTGGGACCCCTGGGAAACCTGGAGGATGTACATCACGGCGAAGAGTAAGTATTTGGTATTCACAGCATAGATTTCTGAATGACGAGGATGTGTATCAGGTCAACAGATGGGAATTATTGAAGAGCTTGAGGGCCGGACGGGTTGCTCTAGCTGTCAGTCTACGTCGATACGTTAGATGACATGAGGGAAGTTAGGATGTCCGAGAAGAAAAGTACCGCACCCTTGGGGACAAATTGTGTGCAGCCGAAGAGGTGAGGAGAGTTTGAATAGTGCCTCCGACATATCCGGTCGAGTGCGTCCCAGCCGAATGCGCTAGAGATCTAGATCTACTAGAGGTCGAGGTTGAGTGGTGCAGACGCGAGAACATTGAAAAAATAGTGGTTCCCAAATGTGAGATGCGGTGCATGAAATCAAAAAGGAGAGAATACGCAGGAGGACGTGGAGAAGTGAGAATAGGGTTCAAGGGGATGCGTTTCAGAAGGGAGGAGAGAAGCAGGACCGGAGGTGGAGGAAGCAGGGAGTTCATTAATATCACCGAATGGAAAGGATGAATAGACCGTATTGGTGCGTCCTTTGGAAAGGAACTCGAGCGACTGGAGCAGCGGTAGCTGAGCATGCATCAACAAGGAACAGAGGAGGTCGAATTATGAAACGATGAGGGCAGCAAGGACGACTGGGAGGAAGATAGCGGGCCCCTCGTGGAAAGGTACGCCAAAGTGCCGCACGCCAAAGCCTGAGGTCTGGGTCTCGCTTCCTCAGGGTTCCCGTAAGGGCTATGGGGCCACGGAAGGGTGGGGAATATAACAGCAAGGGCGTACTCACTCTTGCTTTCTTGGTCCCATAATGCTTGGAGGTGTATCGTGTGAGGATCCGGACGGATTGCACAGGATCGTCGCAACGCACCGTCGCGAACATGCGACGGAACGCGCACGGCGGGAGGAATGCAAATGAGGGGGGTGGGAATGCGGTGGGGAAGTGGGAGGAAATAAATAGGGTGGACACTCACCGTGTCTACCCCTTGGCATCTGCAAACCACTATCCCGGTCCGTCCCCAGCCTTCTGCACGCATCCGTCCACCACCGCAGTCGGTAGCGTGAGCTCCCGAACTTGGTATTGGGTAAAGCCGGCGGATGTGGTAAGTATATGCGGAACGGCGAGACAGGCCATGGACGTGACGCACAGCGGGTCGGACTGCGCAAGAGAGAGTATCCTTGGCCTCTCCTAGACAGACGCTTCAACACATGTCGAACTCGTACCTAGTTGGTTGAAGAGTATCCCCCGATGAGAGCAGGCGCGCGAGGAGCCATGTAATGTCGCCGCGGATACTATAGATGCAAACGACGTGGCCCAGATTGGGCCCAGAGCGCCAAAACAACCCATGTCGATCCCGTGCAATTCCTTATACTAGTGTATGATTCGCTTCCGTCATAACTTGGTCATAACAGTATGCAGTGTAGGACACGTCTATTGTAAGTTTCCTGTAGTACTCTATCTTCTCCTGAGCCTTCACCTCACTAAGCCCAGTGGACTCCAACAACTATCCGCGTCCCAAATCCGTAAGTCGCGGGCAACGGAGGAAAGATGCCACCATGCAGACTACAGCGGTGTTTTCTCTCTGCTCTTGCCTTGTCGTCCCGCTTGTACGCGGACGCCGCGGCGCCAGAATTAGGCGATCCTCCAATGCAACACCGTTACGCCGTTCCCCCAAGTTACGGAGTCGGTTTCGACTGCTCCACGGCAAGGACCCTATGAGCCTATCACATTCTACAGGCTCGGGGCACGAAACAAGGCCCCTGAGCTTTCGACGTTCGTGCGGTGTGGGGACGCCTACGAAACCTGGTCTTCGCAATTAGACCGCGTTTCTCCACCGATTCGTAACATGCGAGTCTCCGACATACGTAACCTTATGGGTGTTGATGCTGCCGTTAATTTGGGTCGGTCAAAGCGATTGATCGCCGACCTTCGTGGCTGTGTCGCCACGTGTATCCCGCTTCGTATGCCGTGTGCGTGACGACGCTAACCTGTGCGTGCTGCTCTTTGAAAAATGGCGCTCACCTGCGCTCCTGCACGAATCGTTCTGGATGCTCAGCGGATCTCTTCGCAGATGCGAACAAATAAGTCTAGACGCATCCGGATCCCCGTACCTGAGATTCGTTGCATTTGAAAATTGACAGTATCTAGCGAATCACTCTCGCGCCTATTCCTCTCTGCTGTAGCCATATCCAACGCTGGGGCTGTGCGTCCGACTCAATTCCATCGTGCTCACGCCCTTCCTCCCGTCCTGGCGCGTCTTCGGTTGTCCTTCTCCTTTCTCGCTCGCTCTCTCCTTCCAATCACGCTCGTCATCGCACTTCTCAGTGAACCATGATGGATTGAATATTGCTGCAGAGCACGGCGCGCTTCAGGGCCGTCTGAACACTCATTTTACCCACTTCACCGCGCCTCACCCTGCGCATTCTCATTGTCGTCCCCATGCTGTGCGATCTCCTGCCCTCCCCTCTCCCTGCGCAAAGCTCTACCGTATCTCTCTTTTCGCGTCCACGCAGTGCTCTTGCCATTATCTCCCCATTAATCTTTGCTCGTCCTTTGTCTCCCTTTACATATTTCCTTCCGCACTGGCTCATCCTCGCCGCAAAATCCACAACTAACGGCCCACGATGCGGCTGTAGTAATCGACTGCAGTTGAGTATTCCACACGCTCGGTTCTTTGTTGGCGCACTTAGATGTGGTGGGTAGGGTCCTGCGCCGCGGTTCGCCTGTTCCGCGAGTGCCGTGCACGGTGGCAAGCGCGTCGTGAGTGTTGCTGCATGTCGCATTGATTTCGTGCCCCGAGCATGTGTTCTTCTGCCATGTGCAGTGGGGGTGGTTCTAATAGATTGTCCACGATACTTCAGGTGCGCTCGAAAGGGTTGGAATCTGAATGCCGGTTGTTGACTTTGATGTAGAATCTCCGCAACTTTTCCTCTTTCTGCTCTCGTCCTTCCTCCCTTCACGTACACGAGTATGAAATTCCCCGTCTTCCTCCAAATATCGCGTCTAAGACCTATTCTTCAGAACTTATGACAGCATAAAAGGAACTCGGCCGATGGCAGCAACATGTTCTCGTCCTTTTAAATCTTGTTCGAGTTCCAAAACCTCGTGAGTCATCCCACTGTGACATTCACCTCATTCAATGCATTAGATTCTGCAGTGGTACATAATATGTGCACGAGTCCAATCTTACAAAAGAACGTAACGTCCAGTGTACTCAAAGTCGATCGAGTCCGACTATGTCCTCATTTTCATCCTCACTTCCCTCCAGATATCCAATATGCGCTGACTCCCCACCGCTCATCCGCCTTCCCTCCTCCACCCGTCCCGGATCCTTACGCAGGCGGCCCGAGAAGAGCTTCACCTCCCCGCGCAGCGTGCGCAGGAGGGAGGGCCTGCGCGAGGAGGTTGTGGCGGCGGAAGTCGTCGCAGGCGAAAGGCGAGAGGCAGAGGAAGGAGATTTTGAGGGTGGAGTAGTGGTGGATTTTGCGGCGGGTGAAGGCGAGGGAGAGGCGGTGGGAGGAGAGTCCGCACGCGCAGACACCGGGTCCGAGTTATCCCCATTCGCCTCGCGCCGTAGGGACTTGAAGCGCGCTGCGAGAGTTCGGGTGCGTTTCGGCCACGCGGGGGAAGCTGATGCGTTCGCTGCTGCGAAGGAAGAGGATACGGGGGAAGAAGGTGCAGTGGAATTCGGAGTGACGGTCCGCTGAGTTGCAGGATCGGCAAGGAGTGTGCGCCCCGCAGCATGGGAAGCGAACATGACCGCGAACGGGGCAACGCTCAGCAGCGCGTCGGCCTGCCAGCCGTGCTCGCCAGCCGCCTCGGGGTGGGATGCGGTTGGCTGCGCATCCTCAGCGCCGATCCCCGCGAGCCACCACGGCGTCGACGCCCCGGGTGTCACAGTCCCGCCCGACGAGTCCGACCCTGCCGACGTGGACGTGCTGGACGAGGTGCTTTGTAAAATCCCCGGGTCCGAGGGGTGGCAGTAAAATGTAAAGGCTGGCGGGCCGGGAACGTGCTCGGGATAGGATGTGTTGGAGGCGGAAGCGGCGGTAGATTGCGTGGCTAGAGGGCATTAGATTAGAGTGGAAGAAAGAGCCGACGGATACAAAGTGGAGACAAATACGCACGACAATACGACGCCGTAGGAGCAAGCCTCGGCATTGATAGCATCCAAGTCAAGGGCGGAGCCGGCGGCGCGCGTGCTTGAGCTGGGGCGAAACGAAGAGTAGTATGCGACGCTGGGGAGCAGTGCGGACGTGGGGGGCACGGGTTCGACGAAATCGCCCAGAACTCTGAAGGGCAGGCAATGCGTTCAAGTTGAGATGTTTTGTCATGTGCTGGGTCGTTTTATACTGGACAGCCAGGACAGGCAAAACGGCTCCCAGGCCTCGAACATACGCACGGAGGATCCAGACACCAAGAAGCGTGGCCCAAATCGATTTATGGGACTGGGAACCACTAGTAGTTTCGGCATCAGAAATCCCCAACTCAACGGAAGACCTGACAGGCATTTCTCTGGCCATCTTTTGAAATCTGAAATGGAATTTTTCGCACACGGAGGCCTTTCGTAAGCGAAAGGGCAGCACCAGCGAAAATAGGGGACTGGAACTTCCCCCAGCTGACATGATGCCGATCATGCCGATCGTTGGAAAGGCCCGCCTCGCCCATCACGAGTGGTTTCCACTCTCACTCCGAGTGTTCTAGTACACATTGGGGACGCTTCTTAGCGCTCTGGATCCTCCTTGCGTCATGTTCGAGGCCTGGGAGCCGTTTCGCCTGTCCTGGGCTCCTGGCTGTCCAATATAAAACGACCCAGCAAACACCTCAAGAGTCAACACATTACCTACTTCAGACTTCTCGTCAATTTCGCCGAACCCGCGATGTCGACGTCCGCACTGTTCCCCGCCCTCGCCTACTCTTCGTTCGCCCCAGCTCAAGCACGCACGCCACCGGCTTCGCCCTTGATTTGGATGCTGTCAATGCCGGGGCTTCCTACGGCGTCGTATTGTCGTGCGTATTTTTCTCCACTTATATCCGTCGGCTCTTTCTTCCAATCTATCTTTTTGTCCATCCCCCTCATACATCTGCTAATTTAATTTTAATCGCCTTTCAGACACGCAATCCAAAACCGCTTCAACCTCCGACCCCACATCCAATGCCGAGGACGTCCCCAACCCGGCCGGCTTTACTCCCTATCACGACCCCTCGCACCCAGGACATCTGAAAATCGAAGAAAACGCCGCGAGCGACTTCAGCACGCGCACGTTCGCAGCGTCGGACTTGTCGGGCGGGACAGTGCCGTCACGGGGGCGTCTTCTCAGTCGCAATCCACAGATAGTAGCGCCTCGCTCGCGTCAATGGCGACGACTAACCCCCGCGCAAGGATATGAAGACGTGTGCGATGGCCCTACGCGTGTCTCCGCGCGGCCCAGAGTCGTTCGTTCGTACGATTAGGACTTCTGTAGTACATAGAATATCAGAATCTAAATCTAATGCTTCGAATGACGCAAATATACCGACGCAGTGCGGTGAATCGTGACGTTTAGACTGAACATCTGTGAGCAAAACGGACGAGGCCACGCTGATGCCGTCTGGAGGACTCGAACTCCCGTCTCCCGGCTATATTTATACGCACTGCGTTGAGTTGGTTGCTCCAAATTTCAATGAAGAAATGCGCGCTCTTCGGCAAGGCGGGTGATGGGCTCAATTTTGTGAAGGAGGTGGAGACATGCGAGAAATCCCCAGTGGATGGCGTGCCCACGGTGGAGGGGAGAGTGGAGCCGCTAAATACACCTTCGCGTTCGCAATCGGCCGTGGATGTAACCGTATTATATTACGCATCAACCGGCAATCCCGGGACTTCATGCATCAGATGATGAGCCGAGATCGACTGAATAGCACTTCAATTGACGCGGCATGGGCGCGCATTGACGCGGCACTGACGCACACTAACACAGTGACGCGGACTATGCTTATGTAAAATGGAGCTTTTCAAGGTGCAAGTATTTCGGAGGGAGCCAGGAAACGATCACACAAAGCGCGCCTGCGGTTCGCTCCGGAGACACGCGCAATCCCTTCCATCTGAGCGCCGATTTTCGCTTTTGTTCTACGATCATATGCGCCTTCCCGCTACCCCTGCACGTGCATATCAACTCCGGGAGGTGACTCTGAACGCCTCAAAATGATGAAAATCTCAATGAACGGGTGTCTTTATTCCATCGCCCGAATGTTCAACTCATTGACTTGGCATCAACTGATCCGTAGAAGCTACCACAACATATCTCGCGGCTCAGGTCCATTCTGATTTAGTCATCAGTTGAATCCCCCCGTACATTCCTCAACTCCACTGAGTGGATCCCCGCCTACATGCTCCTCCAGCTCGCTCCACCAGGTCTCAGTGATGCTGCTCACAAAGCACTCATCACCATGTTCTTGAGCGATTCTGCGATCATCGAATTCATGGGCTTCCCCAACCCCAACCCCGCTGGCCTCATTTTCTTACCCATCTTACTCCACCCCATGTCTCGCGGGTCCTCTGTGAGTCATCCGATTTTAGTTTTGTTGTTCATCGGCTTACAGCACATCGTCTCTATAACTTGAAAATCCGGACTCAGCCTCTTGCTTGTGTTGAAGGCGCCACGGACCGGGCCTTGACTGTCAAAGGCTGAAAAAATGACCACGACATCCTGTGGCTCTCTTTTTTTTTTCTTTCTCGCCGACCGTCCCTGTGTTGAGGGAGCTGTTGTCGGAATCAAAGTTCGAGCTCAAAAACCGCAATGGACGTAGGAACGTAACCGACTAATCGTTTACATGTCGAGGCACAAACCTGAGGATTTCAGTCCTTTCACCGCTCCCATATACACCGGATGTCGACACATGCTGAGGAATAATGCTTTTATAATTATGTCGCAGCTACCGAATTGGCTAAATTCGGAGAATCGTTCAGAACTGCACCTTGCCTGCGCCTCCAGTCTCGAGGTCGTCGCGCTTTACGAAGGGCAAGTGTTGTCGGCGGAGCAAGAGAACGCGAGAATCGGGTTGCCTGATTCGATGTTCTGCGCAGTGCGACATCTGTTAGTGAACCGGATATAGCATCCATTGCATCCCGCGTCGTACCGTGCATTGTCCGGCTTGGTCGAAGGTAGGAAAGAGCAGGCTCGTGCAGGCCGCGTCACTGAACACGGCGACACAGTGCTCCGTGCCGGCAACAGTCTACATCGAAAAGTCAGAGACGCGCACATGTCTGTTGCAGACGGCACATACGGTGAACGCGCGCTTGCCAACGAACGAGTGGCACGAGCCATCACAGGGAAAGGCCGACCTCGAACCAGAGCAGCCGAGGTTGTCCCACGCCGTGATGTTGGAGGCCAGGGTCAAGGCCGGGACAGCCGCAGCAACGAGGAGTACGGCGTGGAAGTGCATGGGCGGAGAAGCTAGGGTATCCTTACAACGGCACCCGGATCCTCTTTATAACTTGAACGGCTCCCGGATCCTCTTTGCACCATTCATTCCCAAGCGCGGCCTCAGAGTTTGAGAATATCCTCCATCACGCCATCAGTTGGACACCCAACCGATCTACAAGAGAAATGCGTGGATAAGATTGCCGACGCAAGGAAATGGAAGAACTTCACACTGGGTTCGAGTAATGGCGCATTCCCTTGGTGATGGGAGAACAAATAGAGCGTTTAAGCGGCAGCCATCAACGCCAGCGCGCTCCACCCGCAGAAAATACCCACGGATGGCCGTTGGAGCCGGCAAAAAAAAACCACTAGTGGATCCACAGCCATCCGCAGTGTATAAATAAAAATAAAATCAAGACGAAAGAATCCACAAAGAATCTACACCAGGAGCGTGCAGGGTAGCGCCGTAAAGCAGATGAGAGCGTCCTCGGCGACCGCCTTTGGCGACGGGAGAAGGGAATGAGAACGGAGCGGGCAAAAGACCGGCGGAGAGGAGCAGCGAGGGGCGGAGAGAGTGCTGCTGGGCCGCACCAAGAAGAAACAACGTCTTCGGCGTGTTGCAGGGGCGAGGGAGCGGCGAAGGACTCCTCAAAATCAAAAGAAGAAAAAATAAGGGTGCGCGATGAAGTAGAATGCAGGGAGCCGTGCTCCCCTCACCGTCCCCTCGCCGCATACACCACCACCCTTAACGGTGAGACGGGGCCGTGAGAGCTACCGGAGCCCGCCGCCCGCAACCAGCATGACGGCGAGGACCGACGGCGCGCAAGGCTCCGCCCCCTCCCGAATGGGTCAAGCTCACTAAGCACAAGTCGAATCAAGATGAGACGATGCAACGCTCTCGACCACGACCACAACGCGGCCACCGACGGCGAGCGGAAGCAATGGATACCGTGGGCGCAGCGAGAAGCGCAATCGAGGGCATACGTGGCTAGGGCAGCCTTGAGGACGGGGTCGGGGAGCGACAGAGCACCGCCGACAGCACGACAGAGCGGCGTCGGCGGGCAACCGCAGCTCCAGAGTGCGAACGAAGAAGCGCAACGACACATGCCGAAAAAGAATGTGTGCCAACGCCCGCATCGCCCGCCGAGCGGCGGAGCGGACGTCCCTGGGGATGCCCGTGCACACCGAGCAAGCGCGATGCCTGCGAGCACCGAACGAGCGCCATGCCGACGAAACTTACCGTGACGCTTCAAGTGGCACATATGG
>JARGYA010000291.1:0-175553 GCA_029204335.1 Mycena vulgaris | reverse complement strand
AACTCCGGATTTCATGTTCCCGCCAACGAGGTTACATGTACGCTTCTTGTAGCGCTTTCTTTCTTTAATCACTGACCTCTCGCTTACAATTCCACTAGCGCGCCATCCCTGCGCCCGCTCATCAACGCGTCCTCGACGCGCCATCTTCACGCCACCGCCGATATTTAAATTTTGGATTTACAGTTCCCGCGAGCGGGGTGCAGACTCCAACCAAGACGCAAAACTTTTATTCTCAATTTCTGACTCCTTTCACACACACCCAGATCTCCGATTTTTCCTGCCTGCGGCGCATTTCGAACCTCCGCCCCAGTGTTGCACGTCTCGTGTTCCACCGGTGCTCCGATCTCGATTGATTTTAATGCAGTTCCAACTAGATTTTTTTCTCGGCCTGCAGCGCCTCATAACCATGTCAAGAGCGTCGGTTTATGCCCTCTGGTTTTCTAATTTTCTGCCTGCTGCGCGAGAGGTGAGTCTTTAAATTCTGCTTCATTTAAATTCTTCTCACACAGTTCTTCAGACGCAATCTCCCGCGACTTGGGGCGTTGAAAATCAAATTTTCGCTCAGGGACGCAAGTGATGTTCCTTCCGACGCGAGGCAATCTGCATGCTAACCTACTGCACGAGCCACTTTTTTTCTCCGCTACGTGGCACTCAATTGGATGTGGGAAGGGTTCCAGGTGTGTGCTAGCACATTGTTTCCTGGTTTGGTGATACACAGTATGTCCGCGATGTGGATTTTAATTTTCTTTCCGCTGCGTGGGTCGGGTTCAAGACCGAGGTATGTTCTCAAACCATTCCACTTTGTCGTGACTTGATGCCGTTAGTAGACATCCAATTGTTTTTTCTAGGCACTGCACGTGCAGATGCAAGTCGGGTTTACCCACCAGACTTGGGCAAGGATAGGTCCCTGCTTTTTTCCTCCAGTGCGCGAAGGATTTGGAGCGCGCGGCACCTTTGAATGCCAGGTCCGGGCAAGGACTTGCAGTTGCGTGCACTCAAGTTTTTTGGCCAAATTAAGTAGACAGTCTTGAGTTTCATTAGATTAGCTTGGCTTCGTTAGAGTGCCTTGAAGTAGTGGGAAACCGGCCTCGCGAACACCAGAATCCGTGTTTTTTTCCCGTGACCCAACATGCACTGTTTGTCTCTCGAGGTCCATGCGCGCACTCTGAGGTATATAGTTGCAAGCTCCTGGCTCCGGGCAGGAGACTTGGCGACGGGCGACTTAGAGGCAGGGCAAGGAAGAGGGAGCTTGCTATCATGTGACCAAGGGGATATTTAATAAACAAGAAATCCAGGGAATGACTGCGACTTGGCGGCTTAGATATGCGTCGTCACCGATGTCCTCCCAGCGCTTTCTCTCGTATACGAGGCACCCGAGGCCGATCTCCTGCTTCGGAAGCCGCGGAATCGCAAGACCGACCGCCTGGCTGATGTGCGACTCCTTGGACACGCATACCTATTCCTCGGGCTTCTGGAAACCTTGACCTCAATGACGGCGTATGCACCACCATCCAATCTGCCATTTCCGTTTGCTTACCGTCCCTTAGCGCCTTTTATTTCGGCTTTCAAACGCAACGGCGTTCCTTTCTCTGCGTTGTGGCGGAAATACGGGACGTCGACGGTCGACCCTGATCTTCTTGCGGAGCTGACGAATCGGGCACAATCGCTGTGTACGTTCCCAGCTCTTCCGCCCCCGTTCTTGTGCTGATCATGACGCCCGGGAACAATAGACTTCTTCAACCTTGTGATCATGCAATGGTTCAACTTGCTGTCGACGCGCACGCGCCGCCTCTCGCTGTTCCAGCAAAACCCCTAGGTTCTTCGGCGACGCGGAACGTGTACATCTTCCCGGCGATGCTCCTGGCGCTCGCGCTCGCCTGGTATGCCGTTCCCGCCCTCGCCCGCCGCTTATTGACTCATTTTGTGCAATCAGCTTTTTCTCGTACGTACCTTGGTTCCAGAGGATCTTCCTCACGCGCGGCATCTCCGCCGAGTACTTCTTCTTACCCATGGCGTATGTCTTGTCGCGCCAGCTGCTCTTTCCCCGAGCTCACTTCTTACTAGGTACGGCACCGTCCTGCTCTTCCTGGACGAAACACGCAAGTGGTGGAATCGGGGGCACCCGAAATCGTGGGTTGCACGTATGGCGTGGTGAGGGGTCTATTGTACTTTATACCTTCAATATGATATCATCTACATAACTATCTGAAAACAACGATTTCCCGGGCTCAGCCATCCATTTCTGCGAACTTTTTTAGATTGGCATCGAGGACGTCCTCCGGGGCACGGGCGAACACGGCACATTCCGCCGGGTGCGTTGTAAGGGCGTGCGTGATGAGCGGTGCGTCCTCGTCGGCGACGAGGTTCCTGGCAGACCGTGTGGGCAGGTTGCGAGGGAAAGTGGGAACGTACGTACAGACAGATGCGGCAGTTTTTGGAGCGGCCTTCGTCCGCCTTGCGGTACAGGATAGCGAGATGTTTGGAGGTGAGGGTCGGCGATGGGGTGGTGTTGTCCGGAAGATTAGGGGAGTGCGCCGGCAGTGACGGCGTTTTCCGGCGTTTATCGGGGTGGTCGGCGGAGGGCGGGAATTGCACACCATTGAGTGCTTGATGGACGTAGGGGACGTAGGCTGTGGACGCGGTGGGTGATTGGAGAATCGGGACGGCAAGAAGGCGGTCAATGTAGATATCGGTCGGCAGATAAGCGGGGTCGGGATGCCGCGCGTGTTGTTCATAGGAAACGTGGTTCAAACTGCCGGATTCGGAGAGCGCCTTTAATTTAGCCTCTGCGCTTACTGCCCGTTCCTGCGCTGCAGATAGCGCATCCTTCAGCTTGGTTCTCTCCACCAATACTGGCATTGTAAGCGGGCGGATCTGAACAGTTACATGAAGACTTACAAAAGTCGATTCCGGCGCTGAGTGTTGAAATGAGCGCGCCCGTAGTCTCAGGTATTGCGGAGGTCTCGGTCAATTGGCCGAGAGCCGACTTGAGCTGCGCTCCTACTGAAGTGGTGGGTGACGGGGTTGTCGACGTAGTTTGCGTCATTTCCTCCCACAAGAGGACCAGACGAACTCCTACTGACGCATCCACCATGTCTGCTTCACAGTGGTATCCACCTAACTCTTGGCGCGCCGTCAGCTTGGTGCCAGTCCAATCCGCTGGGAGCTTATCGCGGTGGTACCAGCTCGCCTGCTTTATTGTGCACCAGAGGGCGTACACCGGCAAGTACGGATGCGGAATCATGCGCGCCGTGTCCAACGTCGGGCCGAGCCATCTGACCCATTCTTTCTCGGCATTCAACGCGAACAAAGCGTATGAGGGTGGCGAGACATTCAACCATATATCACCGGGGTTGCCGAGGTCGGGAGGTGGGTCGCAGAGTGCGCGGAACTCGAGAAATTGTACGGGGTGTCGATTTTGCAGCAGGTCTGGCACGCGGAAGGGGAACTCGGGACCAACGTTCCTCGGATTGACGCGTACAGCTTTCCAGGTGTGCTCGAATTGGATGGGTGCCGACGTTGTGGGATGGTAGCTGTCTGCGTCTGGTTGTTCTGGCTTCGTCATGAAGAGGAAGAAGCACAAAGAGGTGCTTGTCATACTAAACAAAGGCAAACCTGTGATCCGAACTTGACATTTCTCCGATGCTATAATCCTCATTACATGCTATCTGCGTCCCAGTCGGGAGTCTAGCTCGCAATCGCGTTCCTAGTCGACTCTTCCTGTGACATTCAAGTTTTCTGGATTGATCTAGGAGCAGAATGATAGGCAGAAGACGCACTAAGTATCATGCGAGCCAATTACTCGTAAGGTTGAAACAATTTACAGTGTTGCAGCTTAAGGGGTTAATAAGGGTAAATATCTTGGTTAAGGCTTAAGGACTTAATTACCCTTAATAAGGGTATAGGGCTTAAAAACGGCTTAAAAACGGAATTTCCCAAAATGGTCGGGACAAGGTATGTAGCGGTAGCTACATCTCGAAATCATCCCTGGACCCAGAGAGGGCACCATCATCCAGCTTTTCATCGCTTTCCTCTGCCGCACTCCATCATCAGTTATAACAAACGAGGTACGAGTTGATAGTGTTATAGCGTCTGTTTAGAAGAGACTAATCATCAGTGCCTCCTCCGTGAACTGTGTTGCGCGTGGCTTTGCAACGGGGTTTTTCACGTTACCGCCGAATAGAAGTGCAAGAGAAGGGGGGATTTTTTTTGCTGTGCGGGAATGTCCCTTTGGCGCATAGCGGGCCGCCGAGGCGCGACGGGCAGTGAGAGAGTGGAGCGCGAAAAAAAAAGGAAATGGCACGTGGCTTTCTTAGGGGGTAATTAAGCCTTCATTTCCCGCTCGTCCATCTTAGGCCTTAATATTAAGGGGTTATTAAGCCTTGGGCTTAATTAAGGCTTAAGAGTCCGTTCGGATGATCCTGAAATCCAGTTTTCAGGATCAGGTTTCAGGATCGGCGCTCGGTCCGTCTGCTCGTCACAATATGTGACACTTATGTTACACCTTGAAATTTTTGGTCTCTGCCCGTCCCTCGCTCCTCAAGCAGATTTACTTGCTCAGCCATGCTGCAGATGGTCTGAGCTTATATTAGCCATGTTAAAATCGATGAAAATAGCAAAATATAGATGGGGACGCAGTTATCTAATGTTATCTGTTCGTTATCTGTCATTATCTATTTACGTCGGGTAAAGGGTTGCCGGGTCGCCGAGCTTTGCCGATCCTGAAAAATGATCCTGATCCTGAATTTCAGGTTCATCCGAACGGACTCTAACACTTAACTCAGAACTGCAACACTGGAAACAAAGACCGTAAATCAGCCCCGCGCCGGACAAGTTTGGACCCATTCAGCACATTAAACTTCCTCGTCGCTCAGAGCTCTCCGAGCCTCTCCAAGCAGGTTGGAAACCATCGCTACTGTACTATTTCGACCGAGTGTTCACCCCATGTCACGCGTCACCACAAGTGTTCATTTTCTTAGGTGTTCATTTGTCGGCAATCACATCAAAACTACCATAAATGGAAGTCCGGCGAATGCCGGAGAGTATTTTTTTGGTGTTTTTCGGCCTATTTGAGCCTCGAAAACTCAATGTCACCGTCACCGGTAGCAAAAGTGTTCAGTTCAGAGGGCCGCGTCATGCGTTACCTGAACACTCGGTCGAAATAGTACAGTATGTGTTCACAAGTTGGCAAAATGGAAGAGCCCCAGATACGACCAGGCAGTAAACCAAAGGAGGCGTCGGGCAAGCGTCTGGGTTATCTTCTTTGATGCCTTGGGATTCCGAGTCACAACCGAGTCATGGTGGATGCCGATAAATCAAATGTTTGTCAGTGCCGTCCATGCGGCCCGATTGCCGACACCAACAGTAAAGCGGCAATCAAGCCAGCTGCCATGCTTGTCCTTCCTTTCGCGATCGACCTCCACAGTTGCTTTTCTGGCTTTTCTATCCCACTTTACTCGTCCCACCACGCCCCCCTCCCCACAACCCCGGCGTCTCAAGGCGCGCAACCTTGCATGCTTACTCCAATCCTTATGTACTTACACTCACTCAGTCGTCGATCAGCGGCGTTCAGTACGCCACGCCCGCCTGCCTTCAAGTCCGTACGCTCCCCTCTCTTCTCTGCCCCACGTCAGCTTTCGAGCCTTGCATTTACGGTACCCTCCTTTCATCGCACCCTTTTCTTAGCCCCAACGCCGTCTGTTTCTCTCCCCGCACACGACTCCACGCCCGTCTCCCTCCCGTTCCACGAATCCATACCGCTGCGCTTCCGTCCCCATCTCACACATCCTCCACCCTCTAGTCCCATCCGTCTCCCTTGCCTCCATCATCGCACGCACGCACGACCGACGCTAATCCTCTCTTCCACAGGTTTGACCGACCCTTTTTCATATCCGGTTCTTGACGCGGTTTTGCGCGTTTGACCGTCACAGAACCGTAACCAGGTCAAAACCGCCTTGTAGAACCTCCTCCAGAGGAAGTTTTACGGCGGTTCTGGTTTTCGATTCCTAGTTTTCATTAGCTTTTTGTGATATGCTTATCGAAACTAGACTCTTTACAGAACTGCCTCCAGAATCGCCCTCAGAGCAGTTTTCTATTTAACCCACTCTCCCACGATTAAACAATTCAGGACCGTTTCCATAACCGACTGCCAACACCGCCCGAATTTAATCTACTCTGACCGGCCCTAATGTGGAAGGAAAATGCGATGGTGAGTTCGAAGGAAAAGCTATTGTATCTAAGGTTAAAGATAAGTTGTTTGGCAGAATAACATATTCGTTCTGCGTTGAATGGACGGAGGGAAAACCGACAGCACGGCATTAATCACCAATGGAAGGTGCAAAATGAGATTGTGATTGAAATGTTGTGGTGCTGCGATAGCGCCATGGAATGAAGTAAAAGACATGAATTTAAAGTCAAATGGACCAGTTATGAGCCTCCAGACATGCAGCAGACGGCGACAGCAGCTTAACCCAAAACAGCGGGATAAAAAGCGAAAAAAAAGACTTCCCCTGAGGCCCAGAAAGAGTCGGAAGTAGAGATTGGGATATCTGAAAAGTTCTCCCAGCTGAAAAGTATTGTAATCGTTGCATTTTTCAGATTTGTTGCTGCAGAAGCCCGAGAAGACAAGTACATCGGGAGGCCGATACAGGACAAAGAAAGGAAATCACCAAGCAAAGATGTGTTTTCAATAGTTTTGCGCCGCCAGCCGGAGTGTATGTACGACGGCGCCGAAGGGACATGAGTCCGACGAAGCCGAGTGTCTTCGGCTGAAGAGGCAGTGCCGGTCAATTCTGGCAGCTGAAAAGCCAAGTAACATAACACTACAGTCAATCCATGCTCCTTGCATTTTCCGCGAAGCGCTGGGTGTGGGTGCGCGCAAGGGCGGCGTGCTTCCAGCGGGTGCGGAGGGCGATGGGTCCGCCGGCAGCGCGCGCGTACTCGCGGAAGATGAGCGAGACCGAGCGCATTATTAGCTGCGAGGAAGGTCAGTGTGGGATTAAAGACTAGACACGATTAGACACCCCACGTAGACAGAAGAGGACACCGCGCTGCCTCGACTCGGCGCAGACGCAGCGACGCTTGGCCCAGAGGCAGCGACGCCTCAACTAGACGCCGCCGCCCCCGCAGCGACGCCGCGCTCCGACGCCTAGCCGCAGCCGCGTCCCCTACCGCGCAGCGACGCCCCGCCGACGCCCCGCGACACCGCATCGACGCCGCCTGAGGCCCCGACTCAACGCAGCGACGCGTCGACACCCCGCAGCGACACCCCCGCCTCGACGCAGAGAAGTCTCCGCCTAGCCGCAGACACCTTGACGCCGCGCAGCGACACCTCAATGCCCACATGCCCCGGCGCAGCAACGCAGCGATGCAGACGCAGCTACGCCCGCCTATCGCCCCGCAGCGACGCGTAGACCTCGATGCGGCGACGCCTCGACCCCAGCAAGCGACTTCCCGCCTCGACACGCCGCCCCCGCTGCGCCGCCTCGACGCAGCGCCTCGACGACTCCACGCCCCGCAGACGCCCCACAGAAAAAGAATAAGAAATCCTGACTCACCTTCGCACCCCCCGACTTCCTTATCTTCACATCCCCCCCCCGACACAAACACAGTGCGCGCGTCGCGAGGGGATGGCGCAGCGCTGGGTCTTGAGGCAGTGGAAGTAGTCGATCGAGCGTGTCGGCCGCGTGGCGGAGGGCATCGAGGAACGTGGCGCTGAGGACGTGGGAGGCTCTAGTCTGCGCGTCCGCCTGGGCCGACGGTGGGGAGGCCGCCTTCTCTGAGTTCCCGTACGGCGTGGGCGTGGAAGCTGCGCGCGAGGGGCTGCTTCACGGAGGGTCGTGTCGTGTCATGTCGAGCGCGCGGGGTAGAATAGGCAGCAAGCGTAATACAATGAATGAGCGTGGTCAAAGAAGACAGCTGCGGCTCGTCAATGGTAATGTCGAGGAACGCCGGCATGCTCGCGTGGTCTCACGCAACGGCGTTTATGCGGTGATGTCACGCTTTGGTCGAATTCGAGCGGGCGCTTCGCGAGCAGGAGGAGCCAGCCCTATCCAAAAATGGGCATCCTTAAAAAAATTGCACGTCTCAAGGTTTTCGGAAACGGCTGTAAAAGTGAAAAGTGACCGCCATAAGTAGCACGCCGTGCGAATACCCGGTACAGAGGGTGAAATTCGTAAAAATCATGTATGTATAGGCTACTCCATGCAATTCCTCCGAATGTTCTCAAGTGCGTGGGTGCGTCGGAATCGTCTCTTCCAGGGCTATCTGACGATATATAAATCAGATTTTTAGAGCGAGACCTCATAATGTAGTGAATTTCTTTTCGGGAAATGGGTGTTGCGCGAACACGCTTTGACCAGTTGCACCGTCGGCCGAAATCTAGATCTGAGATGGCTTCACAGCCACCTCCCGCCCCGCCCGGTCAATGCCGACGCGACACGTCGGCCGGGGCGATCAACACTGCCATGTCGTCTCTTCCACTCTACTTAGGGATAGCACTAAACTAGACGTGAATTGTGCGGAGTCGTCGTTCTCTGCTTTTTACTCTGTCATAATTCATGAAAATACTCCCAGAGCAGTAGGACTATGTCATATCCATGGCTGAGGTCCAAAATTGCATTACCAGGTGCGTTGAGCACCGTCAGAGCATACGAGCAGTTGATGGCTGGTCATGTGATCTGTGGCACATAACAGTTATGTGCCATCCTCGCTCTTTTTGCTCCCTGGTGGCCTCCCTCACCTCGGAGACACTTCTACACCCCCAGTACATCACTTAGGAACATTATAATCCCGTCAAACATTTTTTTCGTTGCTCGTGGACATCACAATTCCGAAAGGACGCTGTTATTCGGAAAATGCGCCATGAGTGATCGTTTCAGGCTCTGCGCTCATGAGTTTGAGCCCCGAAAATCTAGTATTGCCTAAGGAGTCCTTTGGGACTTTCATGAGGCCATGAATCACACAGTGAAGGGCTATCTTCCCCTGGAAACCTTTTTTATGGCTGTGAAATGATCTTTTTGTGGCAGTTCTTCCATTCCCGGGCGTTCCGTCCTCCTCAAAACCAGATGTCCGTGGTCCCAGTATGTAGGGAAAATATCGGGAGGCCAATATCAGTTTTAAATCGCACAATATTGCCCCTGCTGCCTTAAATCTCAAACTCACAAGCCGAGGCAAAGAAAGGGTCGACATGAACAAATTTCGAGTCTCCTATGAATTTCCTGAACTCCTTTCAATCCCTCCTTCTTGCAATTCTTTTTCGTTTTTTCCCCCTTTTGGGGACCCAGCACAATGGTCGGTAAACCCTTCGTTGTCCCGATTTGGACTACTGATGACCCTCACGTGCACAGATCAGTTCTGGGAAACACTTGCGTGCCGGCTCTAAGGGTGAAGAAATATATCCATTGGTGTCAAGAATACATGAGAAATTAGCACTACCACACACTATCAGTTTAATCTTTGGGACAGTGCAGACATGCCTTCACAGCCGGAAATACCACCAGTTCATGCCCTCAGTTCTTGCTCAGTTCAGCATTGAACTGCTCAAAAAGGGCCCACCCATTGGGAACTCAGTATGGAATATTAATCATTAAACTAGAAGACCTCAGAGTACAGTAGAATGACAGACAGGTGAGTAGTAGCATAGTTGGTTGGGTTAGGAAGCTGCCAATACAGTGGCGGTGGTCCGCACATGACCCGGAGAGACGGCCCGCCGCTAGGGGTGGGAAAGCCTTCCCTATTTGGGGGGGGGGGGTCTGGCGGAGGGTCGAAAAAAACTTTTCGACCCTATATCCGCTTTTCGAATCCCGCTTCTCCCTTGGTTACAGATTGTAACAGGACTTCAGATGATCAAGTCCCTTGCAGTCAACCTGTCAAAAGGACCATCACTTCTTATAATAATACACCTGTCCATATATTACCCCGTTCCCAGCCGATGGTATCCAAGCTTCCCTTCGCACTTCGCTCCCATTCGCACTGGAGGCGATTCTCCGTAGCGCAAGCCGCAGTTAACCCGCTCGTTGCTTGCAATGACCGACCCTGGTTCGTCTGGAAAGTCAGTGTAGGCACCGACTCGGAGATCTCACTGCAAATGGCTTAGGTTCCCATTCACACATTAACGCCCAACTCGTTAACGCGTTCCTCGGCCTCCAATTGACAGGCGGACTCGGCCTCGCACTCATCGTCCTAACAGCGCTGGGCTCCCGGAATGTCAAACGCAATTCCACTTGGTACACCTTCTGCTTGGCCTGGATTCTGTCCTGCATCTCGTATACCTTGGTCTTCCTTGTGGGACAACAAGATTCACCCGATTTCGGTATATGTGTCACGCAGGCGGCGGGGATATTCTCTGCGCCGGCACTGTACGTCTTCAGTACTCTGCGGTTTTGAATTCAAACTGACGGATTGGTGTTTCAGGACGAGCTGTGCCACCCTCTCCTTTGGAATAGATGTAACTTTCAGTTTGTGTGTGGTTTTCGTCGCTCTAAATCTCGTGCAGGTGCTGATCGGCGTGCGCGCGGCATCCGGGAATATTCCACCAAACCGCAGATACTCCACCACTCTAGTCGTAGGGTTTCCAGCTTCCCCAGGCCAACCCTACCTGAATCATTGAAACAGCTCTTAATCATTCCATTCCTTATCTGGCTTTCCCTTTTCCTCGGGTTTCTTTTGGTAGGAGGCCGTTTTGTCTCTCTTCTTAATTCTAAGACATTCAAGTTCGGGGTCAACAATCCGGGCTTGGTTGAAAAAGGCATTATTCCACCCCCTAAAATTGTGATGATTTTTGACCGGTGGTCATACCAGGACCGAATGGGACATATTGCCTTATAGATTCTTCCAATCCGTAAGCGCTTTCTGCCCTTTTGTTTCCCTCCATTCCTCAAACGTTCATAGGGGAAGAATCAACGGCTCGATAGCCGCTGCTGCGATGCTTCTCCTTCTTGTCATTGAAGGTACACCCGAACCTACGAGGATCCCCTCAGTCGTTCACAAGTTTTGGAACAGTTTACATCGGAACCCGCCTCTTTAGAAGCCGTAAACTTCTGAAGGATCGTCAAATGACTAGGATGGCAGTGCGAGTCATGGTTTTTAGTTCACTCAGCGCGTTAGGACTAGGGTACGCCGTTGTCTTGGTTCGTTCTTGAGTCGCCAATCACTCATTTCTCAGGGTTGGTGTCGCATTTGTCCTATACCCCATACGGGGCCCGCTCTTCGATATCTTATTGGCCGTGAGTGAGCACCCCCCCGTCCCCGATTTGTTGCAATCTATCTGACGATAACTCTCAGTCCCGGCATGCGGAGTCATAATCTTCGGAACACAAATGGTTTGCATCGCCTCTTTGCTGTAAATATAAAATTTCTTCTCATGTCGATTTCCAGGATCTCATTAACGTCTGGTTTTTTTGGCGCCGCCCACTAAGCGAAGCGAAAACCGATGAGCTGAAGTCTCCCTCAATATATGTTGCCACGCCCCGGTTTGAGCGCCGAGCCCAAGTGGTTTAGTTTGTAACTTGTTTATTTCTTATGTAGCTTCTGAAGTTTGGTACGTGTATATCTATGTCGGACCTCGGTTATTTCTTATGTAGCTTCTGAAGTTTGGTACATGTATATCTATGTCTGAATCGGACCTCGGTTAGTTCTTATATCCTAGCAATAAATAAAAAACTTCCACGAACGCAACGTCGCCGCGCGAGGGCTATGACACGGTAATGTGCCCCCGGCGTTGGGCTCGGTTGGCTGGTTATCGACTGGGGGAAGGACCGGAAGGACAGGATTGCCGCATTGAGGTTTGGAATTTTTCGCAGAAGTACGGTCTGCTTTTTATTCCGTGTGTTCCAGATGGACGCGGCGTACATTGTAATATGCATGTAAATCACTTGATACTTGATTTTAACTTGACCCTTCGAATTTCAGCCTCACTTTATATGTCGACGCGATGCGATGCGCTTCACCGTGTGAGTGTTTCGGATACAATAGCCTTTCGGGTCTAAGTGGACCCAGATTGATTGGCGCCGGTTCCTTCCTGCTCTTCTGCTTTCGTCCAACTGCGTCCAATGTCCCGTTTTGTCTGCGTCGCGGTGTGGTTTGGCGACGCGACCATGTGAGGATTTGCGTATGCTTCTGCTGCTTGGTCAGCAGCCGCGTCTTTCCTTCAACCACATCAGGCTCGCCGCTCGTTCAAACTTCATAACACGCTCCCTCTCGCCGCGCTACCTTCCACCTCTTGCCTCGCCATGGATCAAGAAACCGCCATTCAAATTCTTTGTGATGCAGCTGATTCTGTGTTCCGCATTCTAGTCCAATACTTCCCATGATTTTGTTCAACTAGTAGGTAAACTGGAATCAATTCTACAGTGCCCCAATATTGACACCGATCGCCTCCTGCACAGCAGTAATTTTGTCCATACCACCATCAAACCTACCATAAATTCAATGGATATGCAATATTAAATACATCATTTATGAGGGCTATCCATGGGGCACAGTACAGGGGAGAGATCCGGCCAGATGAATGGCTAGAGGAAGTGGTGGGCCTGCTGCCTACAGGGCAGGAGGTGTGGGAAGACGGAGGGAGATGCCGAGAGCTCATGCGGCGACTATTTAACCCTATATGGATTATATGACATAATAGAAGCTCCTCACCTCCTGACACCGATGCCTCTTCAGGGCCTCTCAGGGGGGTTTTACTAATACAAAAGAACCCACCTGAGAGGCCCATTTGTCATGGCATTGGTGCTCGCTTAGGTGGACTTGTAGGTTATACTAAGCCATGATACATTCCAAGGACACTGAACCATCATCTCTTTGTTTGTCCATCCCACCACTCATCCCTCTAATCTATGGAAGCCCTTTGAAACACCCTCATTCGAAACACCCTCTATCTTGGCATTGTGAGGGCTGAATATGCTCTGTGTATGCCCTCACACAGGAGCAATGTTACACTGGTGATTCCCCAATACGAAAGCACCGGGAAACCCAATTTGGCAAAACACCGCAATTCACCAAATGCACCATACCCACTTTGCACACACCATAGACAAGACCTTTCGAGGTCCTGTCCTTCAATGGGGACACAGACCAACAGGAGGAAACCCTAAATCGACACGGCACTCGCACCAAACGACTCCGACCACTGGTTAGAAGGCGATTCCTCGAAGAGAATGGTCACATCCTCAAATTCCACAATCACCATGCACCAGGACATTCGCGAGCGTAGCACTGCCAGTTGCAGGAGAACTCTGGTTAAACACCGCACCCCCAAAACAAGGGGACCGACACATTGTGGGAGCCCACACCCTGTATACGGCTGAACCATGAAACAGGATGTCCACTCCTTATGGTCTGGACCCTCGCGTTTGACCAAGTTGACCTCCAAATTCAAATTGGCAGCTCGTGTTTGTGTGAATCTTCAGTTTTGCTCTCGCGCTCACCCAGACAACAATACCAACCACATGGACAAGCCTGCCTCGAGGAAGTTTACCACACCTCAGTTCACGCTTGCCTTCAGGCATTCTACCTTCCTCCCCACCGCAGTTCACCCCCAGAAGCTTGGGCTCACCACCATTGGATATCCTACTCGCGCCACCTTCCTACACAGACACACCGTCGTGCAGTAGTGGGAGCCTTGTAAAGACGTCAACTTAGGCAAATTGTCTGCGACCACACGAACGTACCAAGCGACACCCCTCGCTGTATTCTAACCCTCGACTATGTTAAAGTCACCTACGGAGCTCCCATTTGGCGGATTCCTACATCTCAGCTCACGCCCGTGCATTTGGGGAAAGGCATTGACTTAGAGAGAAGTAGAAGGCTTTAGGAGTTCAGGAAGCTAGAAGACAGCTAGCCTGACAAGTGTATTTGACCTCTGACCCCATTTTGCACTGACCGTCTCGCGATTTCCCAAACGCCAACCAACAGGAACCACCAGAACATGTATCCACCACTTCCTCCAACCAGATTTCATCTGTATCACCCCCTAGAGGACGACCAAGCTACCGACTGAATACCATCCCATTCACACCCGTAGCACCACGGTCCTTATCACACCGCATGCACATGGGTACTGATATAATGTAGTTGGCTCTGTTCTCGGTAAGTTATACTTTGGCCCCAAGTTGAGGTACCACCATAGGATCATGCCAATAGAGAACCTAAGCTCTGTGACTGTTAAGCTACTCATTCAGAGCTCCCGATAGCCTCTCATAGAATAGAGAGAGCATGCTTTATAAGTATAAAGACGTAAAATGCGAAAATACACCTGTGGTTTGTACACAGTTTATCACCGGATTCTACATTCAGAATGCTCCAATCCTCCCCTATCATGACTGGACGCATGGGCATTCATTGTACAGGACCCCAATCTCTAAATAGAAGGCCTTCGACCTGACAATATTTGTGATTCAGCAAATGATGAATTCATGCATGTTGATGAAAGACACTCCAGGATTTGTCATCTAGATATTGCTAATTTTGGTAGCAGGATTGGGTCGATGGACCCACCGGAGGTATGGCCGTATAAGGGTGGTGGATATCTTAGCTATTCACACCCAAGTAAACCTGACCTAGTTCTATATTCAATAGAATACCAGGGGTTCAACAGTAGGTGGAAGTAAGATACCTCCACCCACGTGTCACCCTGGTACTTATACAGTAGGGACAACAAGTATATACAATGATTAGGTAATATATGATTAGGGGCCCGATGTGGGCCCCATTTGAGTAACGTCCCGTTACACCCCTCCCCCCAGGACGAACATGCGAGTCCGAAATTCAAGAAGATTGGAAAATTGACACGGTGCCGCAGCTGCGCCGTTCGTTAGCGTGACGCTAATCACAACACTGCCCTTATGGGCTGCCGTCTTCCGGAGGGTCCTCTAGCGTTGTGCACAGGCCATCCCCATCATCTTCGTCTGCCGAGTCGGGAAGTGCGGTGTTGAGCGCCGCGGGGTCGATCTCCCCATACTCGAGCTCCGTCACGGTAGGTTCGGGGAGATTGTCCGGTATGTCGGCATTGGTGTCGGGCATGATAGCAGGGGCGGGAGGTACCGGGGGCATTTCGGTGTCCTCTGCCTGAGGCACGGGCGCACACATCCTAGCCGGGAACCGCGTTGCCGAGGACTGCACTCCCGCGCATACGGGACCGTACATGAGGTCGCCCCATCTGGTGATGCGCGAGTTGGGCCAGCTCAGCACGTCGAGCGGTCCCCGGGGAACCTTGGCGAACACTTGTCCTGCTGGGTCTCCTGTGCGTTCGCGTGAGTTCCTCCAAGACGCGGCATAGGCGTGTAGCGCAGCCAGCTCCAGAGAGTTGAGGGCTACCCCGTGCTGGTGAACCCAAAGCATGGCTTGCGAGAGCGTGATGTTCATGGCGTCGAACGGGAAATGCTCCAGAGGGTGCTCAGCTTATTGCCAGCCCCCTCTCATGACCATCCGCTCGAAAAGCCCGAACATCGACAGGCCCGTTAACAGGACCTCGAGGAACTGGGCGTGGTGGATGGAAGAAGACTCCCGGATCGGGGCGAGGAAGTGTAGCAGCCGAGTAACCGTCACGTCCCACTCGAGGGGTCGTGTGCCAATCGGGGTATCCGCCGTCGGCCACCCCCCGTCTTCGAGGCAAGTGCCCTGAACCCACGTCGTGGTGGCCCTTGACGCCATGTCCGCAACCACCATGTCCGCAACCACCATGTCGAGGCTGACCCCAGATCCGTGACGGCCCTGGGTCGGGGTGGTGGCAAGCAAAGCTCGCCCTGCATAGGAGGGGCGATGCGGGACTGTGGGCGCTGCGGCGGGCATCAGAACATCCGGGTCCACAGACGACACCGCAGATTTTTGCGCCTCCGTGGCTCTTAGTTTCTTCAGTTGATCGCGGCAACGCTGGTTACGGGTGCGCGCCGGCGGCTCCTTCCCAGCTTCAGCGCGTCGCGACATGGGGGTGGAGTCCCCCATGGTGGTGTGAAGCCATCCGGATTCCGCCCTATTCTGCTTGTGCAGTATGTATTGGATCCCGTCCGGCCTGCGCGCGCACGGACTGCCGCCGTAGAAGCAGATTAAATGTAGGAACATCGCGCGCGCACGAGGGCAACCACCCATCATCCACCGGATGAGGTTGCGCGCCTCAGGGACTGTGCTGAACTGCAGGTTGCCCCACAGTCCTGCGCCGCTGGGGGCAGGAGGCAGGGAGGGGACGGGGCCTGCGGCACCTGAAGGGCAGCGAGCCACATCAGTAAGCCGGGCCTCTTCACAGGCGCGATACTTTTTCAAGTGGCACCCGTCTTCGTTGTCATCTTCCGAGTCGCCATAGTCGCTCTCGTCGTCCTTGATGGCACGCACTCACTGCAGGGTTCGAAGAATTTTTAGAGCTCTAAATATGCTCCAAGACATGTCGGCTCTTTTGGAACTAATATTTCCACTTTGGGAAGATTAGTTAAAAGAGAGATCATGGTTTCAATTCTGGTTGGTGCTGAAATATAATCCCTGTTTCATCCTGGCCCGCTTTTGGAAAGATGACTGATTGTTTCACTAATATTTTCCTCAAAAATGTGTGACATCTTCTCATTGAAAAGATTACTTATCTTTTCAGGCATTTATTTGAACAAAGAAAAGAAAACATAAGTGATAGATCTGTCACAAAGGTGTGACATATTTCCAATCCAACCAGAAGGGGAAATATTAGTCATCTTTTTTAAACTGGGCCATGATGAAACAGGGATTATATTTTGGCACTAACCAGGATTGAAACTATAACCTCTCTTTTATCTAATCTTCCCAGAGTGCAAAGATTAGTTATGAAAGAGCTAACATGTCTTGGAGTGTATTTAGAGCTCTAAAAATTCTTTAACCCCTGCAGTGACTGGGAACACCGGGTGGCCGTTGGCGTCGAGAGGAGCGTGGTCGACATTAATGATGATCTGGGGGGCCTGCTCGTTGTGTCCCGACGATGTAGTTGAGGTAGAAGGGCGTGAAGTGAGGGCGCGCTCGCGTAGGGCTTGATCGCGCGCCCTTTCCTGATGCGCGTGCGTCTCAGCGCGCAATCCTTCCCGGCGCTCTTCCGGCCCATGCATCTGGCCGTACTTGCCGCGCACATCTGCGCGTGGCGGGTAGCGAGGCGCATCAGAGCGTCGATCATTGTACTCGGGGGCACGTCAGTTCTGCCCTCGGTAATCATCGATCTGCGCCTGGTCCTCTCGGGATAAGAAATACCCGTTATAACGCCGAGTTTGCTCTTCGCGGTACCTGAGCGTGGCGCCATAAGCCCCGGTGTACCCGCTGTACCGGTCTTCGTATCTTGGGAGCGGGGGCCCGCGTTCCACAACGGGGGCCCTGTCCGCAGTGCGGGACTCTGAACGGCGTGCGAGATCACGGGGTGATTCGTTTGCCACGGGAGGTGGCGGAGCCGCGGTGGGATAAGGACCGCGGTGCTACAGGTGTGAATGGGATGGTATTCAGTTGGTAGCTTGGTCGTCCTCGAGGGGGTGATACAGATGAAATCCGGTTGGAGGAAGTGGTGAATACGCGTTCTGGTGGTTCCTGTTGGTTGGCGTTTGGGAAATCGCGAGACGGTCAGTGCAAAATGGGGTCAAAGGTGAAATATAGTCGTCAGGCTAGCTGTCTTCTAGCTTCCTGAACTCCTAAAGCCTTCTACTTCTCTCTAGGTCAACACCTTTTCCCCGAATGTGCGAGGCGTGAGCTGAGATGTAGGAATCCGCCAAATGGGGGCTCCGCAGGTGACTTTAACGTCGTCGAGGGTTGGAATACGGCGAGGGGTGTCGCTTGGTACGTCCTAGGGTCGCGGACAATTTGCCTAAGTTGACGTCTTTACAGGGCTCCCACTACTGCACGACGGGATGTCTGCGTAGGGAGGTGGCGCGGGTAGGATGTCCGATGGTGGTGAGCGCAAGCTTCTGGGGGAGAGCTGCGGTGGGGAGGAAGATAGAATGTCCGAAGACAAGCGTGAACTGAGGTGGGATAAAACTTCTGTATTGATGGGTCTAGTACACTTGGTGTAGAAGTGGGGGAGAACTAGAAACCCGAAGATTGAATGTCTACTGTGTCTAAAACATGTCCTCTTTTATACCATTTCTCGCTACACAGCCTCAAGGCGCCCGCTACATGTGCTACTTGCCTCGAGGCAGGCTCGTCCATGTGGTCGGTGTTGGCGTCTGGGCGAACGCGAGAGCAAAACCGAAGAATTGCACAAACGCGAGCTGCCAATTTGAATTTGAAGGTCAACTTGGTCAAACGCAAGGGTCTGGACCATAAGGAGTGGACACCCTGTTTCATGATTGAGCCGTATACGGGGTGTGGGCTCCCGCGATGCGTCGGTGCCCTCGTTTCGGGGGTACAAAGTAGTGGGAATGCGGTGTTTGACCAGAGTTCTCCTGCGACTGGCGGTGCTACGCTCACGAGTGTCCTGGTGCATGGCGATTGTGGAATTTTGAGGATGTGACCACTCTCTTCGGGGAATCACCTTCTAGCCAGTGGTCGGAGTCGTTTGGTGCGAGTGCCGTGTCGATGTAGGGTTGCCTCCTGTTGGTCTGTGTCCTTATTGAAGGAGTTTCCGGACCTTGAAAGGTCTTGTCCGTGGTGTGTGTGAAGTGGGTATGGTGCGTTTGGTGAATTGCGGCGTTTTGCCGAATCGGGTTTCCTAGTGGTTCCGGATTGGGGAATCGCCAGTGTAACATTGCTCCTGCGCGAGGGCATACACTGAGCGTATTCAGCCCTCACAGCGGGAGCAGCAGCGCCCGCAGGGCCACCGCTGGTTGATGACCACGGAGCCACTGCGGGGTTTTGTCCTAGGGTGGTCGGCACCGAGCCGAACTGGGCGATGGCTGAGGGTAGAGATGCCTCGTCATCTTCGTCATCGGGAGGGGGCTCGAGATCGTTCAGATAGATGGGACCCACACGTGGTCGTCGCGGGGTCCCTTCCAATAGCTCTGGGTTTCGTGCCGCCAGTACCAAGCCCTTTTTGGGGATTGTACCCACTTCTTTGGGTCGCGGGCCATCTTGCTCTGGCCCGTGGTCGATGTAGGAGAGAGAGAGAGAAAATAGGAAGATGCCATCAGGCCATCACGAAGATGGCCTATTTTGACAAATCTTGCCAACGTGATACTCCCTGCGACTCAAAGTAATCGTCGAGTGCTTGGGCCCCACCGAGGGCCGCGGGCGTCTCCCATGTGAAGTTGCCCGCAGTCCACTTGACCCATAATCGCACTTTGCGTCCGGCCCATTCGTGTCGGACGATCTCATCCACGAACCATTCTTGGTCGGTGGGCATTCCAAAGTTGTAGAAGCGTTGCGCTTCTCGACTAGGGAATATGGAATCATTGTTGGCTTCGTGGGGTCGCAGCAGAGAGCCATGGAAGGTGGGATGGATCTTCCTGTTCCGCAGCTCAGTAGGTAGTTCCAAAGTGTACGTGGAAGTACGCGGGAATGATTTAATAATCTTCACTGCAGGGGTTAAAGAATTTTTAGAGCTCTAAATATGCTCCAAGACATGTCAGCTCTTTTGGAACTGATCTTTCCACTTTGGGAAGATTAGATAAAAGAGAGGTCATGGTTTCAATCCTGGTTGGTGCCGAAATATAATCCCTTTTTCATCTTGGCCTGGTTTTGGAAAGATGACTGATGTTTTCACTAATATTTTCCTAGGAAGTGTGTGACATCTTTTCTTTGAAAAGATTACTTATGTTTTGTTTTCATTGTTCAAACAAAGCCCTGAAAAGATAAGTGATGGATCTGCCACAAAGATGTGACATATTTCCAATCAAACCAGAAGGGGAAATATTAGTCATCTTTTTTAAAACCGGGCCAGAATGAAAAAGTGATTATATTTCGGCACCAACCAGGATTGAAACCATAACCTCTCTTTTATCTAATCTTCCCAAAGTGGAAAGATCAGTGTCTTGTAAGGGCCGATGAACTTGGGCGCGAGTTTGCGTGTGCAGCCCTTCGGCAAATTGAGATTCTTCGTCGAGAAGTACACCATGTCCCCCTCGTCGTACGGAACCTCTTCACGGCGGCCCTTATTAGCGTAGTGCGTAGAGCGGACGCGGGCCTCGATGATGTTATCATGGGCCATCGCTATGTTCGCCAACACCTGTAATATGAATTCACGGACACCCGGCAATTCGGTGGCTTCTGCCTCAATGCCTCCCATGCGGGGCACGTAGCCATGATTGAGCTCAAACGGGGCGTACCCCGTAGAGGCGCTTATGCTGGAATTATGTAAGTCTGGCACTTACAACAGTTGATGAAACCTGGTCCAATTATTACTAACCATCTTTGATGGATGATCCCAGTATTTAAACCTTTCATATTGTAAGGATGCTGCTCCAACCTTACAACATCCAGACAGACACACCAATATTCACACACCACTATTTCCGCCTTACTCCACTGCCGCACTGCCGCTACCTATAGTTCCGCCCTTACATTACTGCATCCTATCACTCGGGACTTGAGACCTCCCCTCCATGATTACCGTACTTCATGCCTCCATACCCTATCATCCATGGACGCACTCCGAGATTCCTATCCCTGGATCTCACTGCTGGACCTTTGGTCACCACACGCACTTCTGACTTGTACAGCTTATCATCGGAGCTTCAGTCGTGTCCACATTCCTCTTCCTCCGCTGCCGCCTTATCCTATGATCATCCTCTCTCCGACATTCCGCTATGATCATCCCTCCCTTCCGATCCTCTGCATCGCCGGCATGATCACACTACCGCCTCTCTGCACCGATGATGGCAACATCGGTTCAGCCCCTGTCCTTGGATTGGTGCCCCATTGACATCCTCTGGTATCGCACGGTCATCTCTGGACCATCGCTATCAATACCAACACTGTTCCCCTCTGGAATCATATGGTCATCACCGGACTATAGCCTTCCAGATGTCTTCCGCAACCGACCTTGGTTTCGTCGCACACTGTTGTTCTGGGCTTGGCCTCTCGGAGCTGTATTGATCTTCCAGAATCATCCTCCTTGCTACGTGTTGTCTGATTCCTCCCTTCCACGCTGTCAGCCATGTACGCATCTCATTGCCTCTACATCTGCTCTCTACCTCTGCATGCAGGTGTCCCTCATATCACCTCTGCATTGCCCTCTGTGTATGCTGTTGCACGCTGCACTACCGGACTTTACTCTTCCAGGTATTGTCACCACCGCCGGACTCTACCCCTTCATTGCGGTACTGTCATCCCTGCCGGACTTTGCCTTTCTTGGTATCGTCACTCTGCGGTTGTCCTCTGTCCTCCCATGATATGACTTCCACCTCTCAACTTCATCCCATCTATGTTGTCACCCCGCAGTCTGCACAGCTTACTGTTCATCCTGCTATTGCCTTCTCTGCACCGTCCAACCTCTCCCTTCCAGGATTGGTTCTGCCTTTGCTGTCTGCATCGTACCGCCACTGTTCCGTGCTATCGCACTGCACTACTGTTATCCATGCCGTCCTCATCGTACCACCGCTGGCCCCTTCAGCCCTGGTTTAGCACACCAGCGCCTCAGTCCTCATTGCTCCTTGCAATCCCGCATTGTATCTTTACCGCTACCATTGATTGATCATCATCAGTTTCGATCTTATTGTCTTTCGACTGATCCTCGTTTGACTTTCAGATTTTCCTTATCATTGACTCGCCATATCCCTCCTCAATGATCACCTATACCGCTCTTCGACATCTTATCTTTCATATTGTGGTTGTTGAGTCCTTATCTTACATTCTGATTTATATCTTATCTTACATTCGATTCCGTTACATATTCCGTTACATATCTGATCGCACATTTATTGTGACCGTCATATAGTTACATCATCTTCTCTTCCTGGTCTTGACCACCATGTACCTTCTATAGTGGCCGTTCTTGAATGACCACACTATTGTTCTGTCATTCTGGGCTACTCTTAGTTTCGTCTGGCTGACCGCTCTAGTGTTGACTGCCTCCACAATACGGCAGCCTTCCACATATCACATGTTCTTCTTTATCTTGTCTTTCACTTACACTACGACAATCTAGGTTACTATTTCTTTTCATGTATTCCTATCTTGTCTTTCACTTACACTACGATGATACGACTGGTATTAGCCCAGCCGTGAAATCTCGCATTTTTGCGATTTCTTGTCAAATACAAGAAGTCCCCTGCCTGGTGGCATACCGATTAGAGTCAGAGCGAGCTCCGCACTGCTGACTGTGTAGCAAGGATGCGAGAGAACCGTATAGGCATTAAGGTTATACTACGACTTGGTCCTTCAAATATCGAGGATCAGTATAGTAAGCTTAAGGATGCCTCGAAGTTCGTCAGATTCAGTCCATAACTCATATCTGAGGGCAGATTGCGCTGCAAAAGCTAGTTACCATACCCAGGAGATTAAACACAAAAGCCTAAGACTACTAGTTGGAACACAGTATACCAGACGCAGAGACAGGACCAGTCCGAGGACTGCTATTGGGCCATCCTGGACAGGACTGGCACGAGCACGAACTAGACTGCAGTACCAGGGACAGTCCGAGGCCTCCCAATAGACTCACATTAGGGCAAAGCATCGCCCGAGGACTACTATGTCGGTCACAAAGTACCGGTAGGTACAGGTCCGAGGACTCTAACTCGGTCCGAGGGCAAACCCAAGCCTTGAAACAACAGCACGGATGAACTAATTATAGTTCGAGGATTTGTGCGCCTGACAAATACCGATGCTCGGAAGCAGCCGAGCTGAGCCTAGATCATCATAGAGCCCATATGACGTGCGCGTCGCGTCCGAGGGCCCTAACAAGCACAATGAACATCCTAAACAGGCAATGGGTGAACAGTTCAGCTCAGACACAGCTGAAACAACTTCACGGAGTGGATACCCACGGCCGAGCCGTCTCCGTCGGCCAGAATGATGACGTAGCATGAGCTATTTACAGCCATGCTGAGGCAGAGCAAGCGCGAGGGCGCAGACGGCAAAGCACGGCCGTCCGAGGACTCGCTAAATATACACCAAAAGAGGTGCCAGGCACCAGTTGTCTGCGGCCGGACCTCACCAAAATAGAGCGGCATCGTCGCATTTCCGTGTTCAGTTTCAAATTACTCTTTTTCATTTTCCAATTACTCTTTTTCATTTGCAATTTCTCTGTTCCTGTCACATATCCTCGGACTGTCACATAGTAGCCAAATTAGTACAAAAGACCAGCCAGAACGCGATGTTCAAGCAGCACATTACAGCCCAGTTCGCCTAGACTCACGTCGAAAGCTTATTCCCAAGGCATTTGTGACTCTGTATCGTCCGCGGAGATTTGTTGTAATAAGCACATCTGTTGTTGTAGATTCATTAACAAGAAAGTTCGATTGTTGGCTACATCTAAGCTTTAAGGTTCATCTAAGCCACTCCTACTAGTGCATACAAGTTGCCTAGTCATTGTCCCCTTGGTTGCAGACAGTTGTGCACCAAGTATTGTCCTATCAGTGCATACAGTTGCCTGATCATTGTCCCCTCGAACTGCAGACGGTTGTGCAGCGAGTATTGTCCTACTAGTGCATACAGTTGCCTAGTCATTGTCCCCTCGCTTGCAGACGGTTGTGCATCGAGTATTGTCCTATCAGAGCATACAGTTGCCTGATCATTGTCCCCTCGAACTGCAGACGGCTGTGCAGCGAGTATTGTCGAGCCGAGCCCATACAGTTGGTGTCCTCGGACTCATTTACACCCTTTAAAACCATATCCTGGTATCTCCGAGGCCTATCTTTAGGTAGTTCTAAACTATCTGTAGTTCCGAGGACGTCCTAATAAGACTCCCTACGAACGGTTTCTTCAACATTTCCTGAGAGGATTCAATCTTAGTCGTATATTTCGGCGTAGACCTGAACTCAAATCATTGGCACTGTGTATTGGTTGTGTGGTGTGTGTGTGTTGGTTGTTTGAGTGGTGTTCATAGCATCCCTCGAGTCAGTCAGTTAGGTCACAGCCGTACGCAGGTGCACCGTTTCAACGACAATCTAGATCACTGTTCTTGTCTTTCTGTCTGAATCAGTGAAAGGACGCATCAAAAAATTAGATAATCAGTTACAGTTGGCAGAGGTCATGAGGTTGAACCTGGCCAGTGGCCACACTTTATCGCCGAAAGTGCACCAGGTTGCTGTTACAGCAGGTGACTGATCATGTGACCTTGGAAGCCAATTGCAGGGATAATAACCCTGGGGCAGAATTATAAGACCTGATAACCACAGAAGGGGGCAAAGTTCTCAGAGAGAGGAAGGGTGTAAGAATGCTGGCTTACAACAACTCCAATGTCCTTATATAGGCGTGCAGGGTAATCAGTACAACTGATTATCTATCTACCTTTTGGTGTAGTGGTCCGGGACGCGCCTCGGACTTTCTTACAAATTAATCACGAATTCCACCATGGGTAGGAGGTAGACCCAATCCTTTTGGGTAGGGTCCACCATGGTGCGGAGGATCTGGGAGATATTGCGAATGGCCCGTTCTGACGCTCCGTCAGTTTGCGGGTGGAACGATGTAGGCATCAGCAGTTTCGTTCCCGTGAGGCGGTGAAGCTCTCGCCAAAACTTGGACGTGAATTTCGCGTCGCAGTCGGAAACAATTGAGGCGGGGATGCCGTGCAGTCGAACAACGTCACGAACAAACAGCCAGGCCACATCGGAGGACGTGTCCGTGACTCTCATCGGAGTGAGTGATACCATGCTGGTGAGTTGGCAGATCACCACCAACATGTAGTTGTACCTGAGGCAGGCTGGAAACGGCCCTACAAAATCCATCCCTATGGAGTCCCAGGGGTGGCGGGGCACTGGCATTGAATGGAGCTTCCCTGCCGGACTCATGTTGGAGGTCTTAGCCATCGCACAAGCCCGCAACTCCTGCAGAACAAATCTATGTCCTTGCCCATCTTAGGCCACCAGTACTAGTGCCGGGCGTACTCCGCAGTGCGGAGTTTGCCCAGATGGCCTAGCGTTCGGTGGGCTTGGTCAGTAACTACCTCCGTCAACAATCGTTTCCCGTGAAGGCGGGCCCCGCGTGGTATCACTAAGCATTTCACGCCCGCAACATTGCGTGCGTAAATGAGCCCGCCATCCATTGAAAATTGTGAGAATACCGTGGGGGATGCCAGTACCTTGGCAAACACCGGGTCCTTGGCGTACCCCAGCTTCACGGCTTTCAAGAAGGAGGAGTCACCCTCGACACGCTCGTACAGCGGTTCAGTTGATCGCAGCGAGTCCTCGAGGGTGATGGCGGAGGCGTCAAAGCCTTCGGCTTTCATCTCCTCCGCGTGCTTCTCAAGCTCTTGCGCTTCGAGTATCCGGGCCTCTATGGGCTCGTCCACCCGTTGCGCCATAAGCCCCAATGGGTGCTCCGCGAGTTCTTCATGACGCAGGCGCGTGAGAAACTCCGAGTCCGGGTCTAACCTAGTGTCAGTGTTAACATAGTCAGCTGGAGAGTATATGTCCTCCGGGGTATCGTTCTCATATAGCCTTGAGAGGCAGTCGGCGACTTTATTCTCTGGTCTGGGGACGTGCACTATCTCGAAGTCAAATCAAGACAGGTACTCGTCCCATCGGATGAGATGCCCATTGAGCCCGCTGCACACAGCGGTCTTAACAGCGAGTAATGCTTTATAGTCAGTGGCGATCATGATTTTGCGGCCGATTAACTTGTCTTCCCACTTTAACAGGGACTCGATCATTGCGAGCGCCTCCTGCTCGTAGGTCTTGTACGAGCGTTGCGCAGCGGTAAACTTCTTAGATAGGAACCCGGTGGGGTGGCAAGTCTTCCAGTCTGGCCCTTGCCCGTATAACACACCGATCCCTACTACCGAGGCATCACATACTACCCAGATGGGGTCCGGGTTCTTCACATCAAGCGGTCGCAAGATTGGGGTCTTGCGTACTATCGCTTTAATGCAATCCAAACAATCTTGGTGGAAGGGCCGCCAAGCATACGCTTGGCCGCCCTTGCAAATGGATTCCAAGGGGGAAGTGAAGTGCGCCACTTCGGGGAGGAAGTGGACAAGGTATTGAATCAATCCTAGTAGGTGCAGCACTTCGTTATGCGAACGAGGGGAGTGCCAATCCAGAACCTTAGACATCTTGTCAGTGTCGGCATAGAGCCCTTGGTCATCGATGTGATGTCCGAGGCAGTCCATGTCCTTTGAATACAGGTCGCACTTTTTCTTGCTTAGGTATAGCTTCTGCTCCCGGATTCTTGCGAATACGGTAGCCAGGTGGGCTTCATGCTCCTCAACGGAATCCGAGAAAATGAATATATCATCCAAGTATACGTGAACCCAATCACCGATTACATCCCGGAATATCCAGGTCATAAGTCGTTGGAATGTAGCCAGGGCGTTGCAGTCCCCTTGCTGCATCACCCACGAGAGAGCCGTACCGAACGGCATGGCAAAGGCGGTCTTCCAGATATCTCAGTCAATTATTCGGATCTGCTTGTATGCGTCTGACATGTCTATCTTAGACCGATGCTTGGCGCGAGCGACATCCATACGGATGGTGTCCTGATCCGGGAACAGGGTAACATCTTTGACAGTATTGTCATTGCGTTGTCTCCCATCCACCACAGTGCACAGTTTGTCGTCCTTCTTGGGGATACAGAGCAGCGGTGCGGCCTGGGGAACAGGGGTCATTTCCCACCATCCCACCTGGGTATACTGCTGAATCTTAGCGCGTAACTGAGGGCGAAGTGCCTCCGGGCAGTGGGGCATGTGGAAGTTATACACTGCTCACTCGTCAATGAGATTAATCTCGTGATTGATCTCTCGTAGAGGGGGAAGCTCCAGCGGTATAGGGCCCATCAGATCGGCACACGCCTCGAACCACCTTGCCTGCAACGCGTGCAAGCGCTGAGGTGTGTCATCGTCCTTTATCGGCTCCTCCGTTATGCACGCGCTCCATAGCGATATGAGGCGGACGGCCTCCTCGAGGGCTTCTTCTCAAAGGCCATGGGGGTCCTCGTCGCCCATTATCGATATGCGGCTCGCGGATGATAGCACTGTCACCCGGTCGGTGTCCAACAGTCCAGGCATCACCGCGGCGAACCGGTGCTTCGAGTTCTCAAGGAACCCGTCGCGGGGGCGATCGAACAGCCGGAAAGTGATAGTAGTAAGTCTACAACCGTCTTCGATTGCGGTGCCGCTTGGTGTCGTCTTGACGGCACGGGGAGTATCGGAGTAACTCACCCAATTGTCGTAAGAATAGTTTACATTGGCGAACCCCAAGCCCTCGACAGGCGGAGGAGTCCCCCTATATTCAGATTCGGGCTCATATACATAAGGATGGTCTATAGGAAGGGTAGGTAACGGGTCCAGTAAGGACTCCTCGTCGATGACCTCTTCCACCGTAGCACGGCTGGCGCTTCCGTCGCAGAGCCGCGATGTAGTTGGACTCCGTTTCGATCACATAATGATATTCAGAGGGGAGGAAGGGTAGTTGGTCATAGAGCACGCTCTCATCTACCGCATCTTCTACCGTAGGCGGCGGGTCTTTCGGAGTATCCCTGCGCACGAGTTTGAGGGGGACCAGTCAGTTGGCCCGCCCTTTTCCCTTTGCCACCGTTTTGTGGGTGGCGAGTAGGGAGGCTTCTTTGAGTGAGGAGAACACCTTAATGATGGCGCCGTTGGGGAAGCGTACCTCCCGCTTCCCGAAGTCGAGTATAACACCATGTCGGTTCATGAACGGGGTGCCAATGACGGTGTCGTAGCAGTCGAGGTTCACTTGATCGAAGTACAGGTGGCCTTTAACGCCGCCAAAGTCGATGGGCACCCAGGTGCCGAAGCTGATCTTGGATCGACTGCCGACGCACCCAAGCTGCAGAGTGACCTGCTCGGTGAGAGGAATGCGAACGCCGCCGATGGCGTTAGCATACTCTGGGGTCACCGAGTCGGTGTTACTGCTGGAGTCGAAGAGCGCATACGCGCTGCTCGACCCAACCTTAATGAGCGCGGAAAGGCAAGCGATAGTCTTGCTCAATCTGGATGGTTGGTCCATGAGCCCTATGGTACCGGGTTCTGCTGATACCGGGAGGGATCGGGGGCAGCGCACGTTGGAGAGGTGCTCAATACGCTGCGTGAGGACTTGAGCCTGAAGCCCGGGCATCCCCTCGTCGTCATCTCTATCGGGTCCAGCAGACGCTGGTCCCTTGTGGCACGCCGTACCTGGGAACAGATTGGGCTTGGGATTGCCAAGTCCGGGACGGCCGCAGGTGGGGACATTGAATTCGTCCGTGCCTGGCTGGACCTCCCACGAGGTGGTCTTCTGGACGCTCATGTAAGGAATGCCAAGCTCGAGAGCCCGCTCTCGAATAGCGGTTCTCATCGCAGCTTGGTGGAGTTCCTGGAAGTGAGGGTTGCGGAAGCGGTATGTGGGTCGATCGGAGCGCTTGACGCGCAGATCCCCAGACGCAGTGAGATATGTGGAATACTGCTCGGTGTGGTGATAGTCATGGATCACAATGGAGCGGAGCACTAGTTCATCGCGGACATTCATAGGCATATGAACGTCAGGCGGGGTGTTACGCTCATCCATTTGATCATTGGGGCCGTGGGTCGAGCTCGCATCAGTGGTGAGCTCGTCCTCACTTTCTTCTGCTTCTCCGTTGTATGTGGGGTAGGATTCCAGAACAAACATACTTGGAATCACGAGGTCGTCCGCAGGCTGAGCATCGAGCATCACCCGACTCGCAGCTAAGAGTTTAGGCGAGTCATCCTCGTCGTTGTCCAACACGGGGGTCCTTTCGAACTCAGGGACGCGCCTCAGGCTAGCCTGTTTGCTAGCTGAGTAGTACCCGTTGGACTCGTGTGGAGATCCCGGGTAACTCGGGGGAGAAGATGGGGGTGAGGAGGAGGAGGACGCGCCCGGGCTCAGGGACAATTCGGTGGTCTGCCATGGGTCGCGAGGAGGGGTGGACATCGGGGATATATCCACCACAGGGCCCAAGTCCTCGTCAGACCCTGGAGGGGCGGTTGCTGGTGCAGCGGCCACGAGGGTGGCCCGATAATCTTCACGCATGAGTAGACGGTGAGTGAGCTCAAAGTCAATGTTGTGTTGGGCGATAACGAGACGCCCTTTACGATGCTCGAGCTGCACCACGTTACGCTCGATGTTGGAGGTGAGTTCCAAGTTGACGCGCAGTGCGATGGCAACCAATCGGGGCATCCGGGAGGAGGAGCTAGCTGGGAACTGGGCTAGTCCCTCAATTATTTTGCGGGCCTCCGCGCGCTCGGCCGCCATTACTTCTAGGCCCTGAATGGACCGACGTATGTCGGCCACATGGACCGCAAATTGAGGCCGTTGCATTTCCAAGTCGACTGCGGTGGTCCGGAGCAGAGCCGGTGAGAATGCCAGGGCGAGGGAAGGTTGCGTCGCCTGAGAGTCTACCCATGCTTTGCGCGCCCTTTCCTCTGCACCGATGGCCTTGATTAAGGCTCACTCGATGGAAGCGTGCACAGACGATAAGGATGTAGGTGGGGCCGCTTCGAACTTGCCCAGGAGGGTACGGTACGACGGCGCAGGGGCAATCAGGGGAGACTGACGACCACGCATGCGGTCCTCTTCCGCTGTGTCCCACAGCGTAAAGCTCTCGTCCATTAGGTCGAGCTGATAGTTGTGGATATCCAACCGCGTGTATCGGTTGCGGTCATGAGCTGAGGCAAGGTCGACGAGAACAGCTTCATTCTCGTCGTCCTCTGTTCTTTCCTCGTCGGGTATCACGCACAGCGAATAGTACTGGCACACGGCTCCCACGTGGATCTTGCCGGTGTCTGCACCGTCGAGTATTTCCTCCAAGTCGGGAGCAGCGTGGGGGTCGCCTTCGTATTCCTCAAGAACATTGGGGTCATCGAGTAATTCGTCGGCTTGGTATTGGGATCCGCCCCAGAGACCCTCCGCTAAGTCAGTGGGGATCCCTGCGTCGGCTTCTCCTTCGTATGGGGTCTCCTCGTCGCCTTTGTCCATATAGCTTTCCATGACGCGTTGGGCGCCAATGCGAGGCCGGGAGGACGCCGACTCGTTGTATTGGGCGCAGATGGGGTCACTAGCGATGTGACCCACGATGCCGCACCCAAAACACGTCTTGGTGCTCTTGGGGGTGGTAGCGGGAGTGATGATTGGTCCGTGGGACCGCTGATCCGATGAGGTGGCTGTTCGCACCGCCGCAGTTGGACCTCGAGTTGCCACTGACACAGCACGCGATTGCAAGGGCCGTATAGGACCTGCTCTAGCGGGCGCCGATGATCGGGCAGGTGTCGAGTTGGGCCGCGCGGATGGTGCTGGCCCGACTGATGTCCATCGCATCAGCGCTTGGGCCTCAATCCAGGTCTGCGCATGGTTCTTGAGCATTTCCAGGTTGGTGTACTCAGGGAATAAGCCGCGACGAATTAACTCGTTATGCACCGACACTGGAATCTCAGCCATAAATCTCTTGCGGATGGTGAATGGAGTGTGCGGCTCGCGCATTTTGTTGGAGGTTCGTATGAGTTCTCCAATGAGGTGCTCGACCCCGCGAGCGGGATTGTACTTCACCACGTCGTAGTCATGGGTGGCCCGCTGCGCGGTAGCTGACGTGACGAACCGGCGATGGAGCGCACACAGGATCGTGTCAAACTCGAACAGGATAGTACTCTCGCGGTCCAGGGGTTCCACCTCGGTGTTGAACCACTCCAGTGCGTGTCCGTCCAGCGCTGTTTTTAGGTACATGATATGGTGGTCCTCATATTGAGGTCCACCGAGTCCGTATCCTTGAAGCCAGGTGCAGAGTTTGCCCAGCCACGGCATGAAGATGTCATCGTCGTCTTCCCCGCGGAACAGTGGGGGGTTTTCAATCTTAGGGACTCGGGGCGGAGCTACCATAGCGCGCCCGACGTGCCGGTCGACCATTAAACATATCTGGTCGTCCTTTTCGGCAGCGAATACCTCAAACGTGGTCTCAGGGTTATGCTCAGCCGGATGCTGGGGAGTAAGTACCCCGGATATGGATTGATTCACACCCATCGGAGCTAGGTGAGGGGGTTCATCGCGGCTGCGGGCGGAGCTCCCATACGGGAGGCGCTGCCCTGCGGTGGATACACTGCCTGTGCCCGCGAATCGGGCCTGTCGCTGGGTGTTGGCGGTCCCGCCAGAGCGAAACTCAGCGGGGGCAAACGAATCCATATTGCGGGTCTTGCGCTCGACCGTACCAAGCCCGCGGCGTTGGAAGTCGTGAGCTGACTCCCTGGGACCGCGAGGGGCGAGTGCGCGATCCATGGGCTCTCTGAGGTCCCCCAAGTCGGTGACCGCTACCTCAGGATGTTTCTTCCCCGGGTGCAGGGACACCGCACACGCAGGGCGAGAATTGCTGTCGGCCACGGCTGCGAGCAGTTGTGCCAGCTGTTCCTCTGTGGCCCCAATTGCTCGAAGTACTCGAACATTGCTTTCCACCGTTTCTTCGAGGTGAATTGTGGCGGCGACCACTCCGTCACTCAAGGAGTCGATGCAGGTCGCCACTTCATCTCTGAACTCACGAAGTGAGGTGGTCGCGGCGCGGAAGTTCTGTCGCTATCCGACTACTAGCTCGGTGGTGGCTAGTAGTGACTGGCGGGATACAGACAGTAGCCCACGAAGGGAGGTGAACCGCGACTGCTGTTCTGCGGTCAAGGGCGACGACTGAATGTCCGAGACGAGTGCCGAGAGAAGCTCCTCCGCAGACGACCCCGCTGGCTCGAGGGACGTTCGTGCGCTGGTGAGGTCCGAGGCCTCTGAAGATGTCTCGGACGTGTTCCGCAAGGGAGACCCTCTCGGGGGGAGGTCTGGGACCGTCTCGTCGTCGAACACATCATAGTGATTGCTGGTTATGGGGTCCAACAAATAGTTGACCCCGAACTCGTCGCGATGTACTTTCCCACGGGCATGCACGGGTGAACGGATCGTCGGCGGGTTTGCGGGAGAAGCCCCGTCAGTGCTGACCACTTCTGTCGATCGGGCAGACAGGAACTGGCCCGTCAATCCCGATACGTTTCCAGTATTAGTAGCGCCGTCGGTGCTTGCACTAGCCATAGTAATTTTGTTGTTGTCACTAGAATATAAGGGTTTTTGGTATCCTTAGATTATAGTACTGCCCTCGGGTGAAGGGCAAAGGGTTTTAAAAAGTATAAGGGTGGTGGATATCTTAGCTATTCACACCCGAGTAAACCTGACCTAGTTCTATATTCAATAGAATACCAGGGGTTCAACAGTAGGTGGAAGTAAGATACCTCCACCCACGTGTCACCCTGGTACTTATACAGTAGGGACAACAAGTATATACAATGATTAGGTAATATATGATTAGCGGCCCGATGTGGGCCCCATTTGAGTAACGTCCCGTTACAGGCCGGTAACAGAGGCCTTCGCCACCAATAGCACCGGCGGCGGGAAGATGAAGGGAGATGCCGGGATTCACGTGCATGGCATTTTCACCCTATAAGGAATACATGACATAATAGAAGCACCGGCCGCCCTCCCCTCCGATGCTAATCAGACCACTTAGGTAGGTTTTCCCACTACAAAAGAACCTACCTAAGTGGTCTTGACGTAATGGTTTCGGCGGTCACTTAGGTGACTGATTTGTTACTGTATGTACCTGTTATGCAAAGCCATTCTACCAAGCAAGGTCTGTGGCTGTCTGTGGCCAACGGAGTCGGCACTTCTAGTACATACATACTGTCCAAATTTGTGGTTTAATCACCTCACACCTGTCATGTGAACTCGACAACCTTGTAAATTTCCAGGTCTTGACAGATCACCTTGAAACTCGGGCGTGTGCTCCCACACTGGGCATATATCAGCAGAATGGGGTAGTTCCATGAAACGTTCAAACATGGCGCTACGGAAATTCAAAACTTCTGAAAAAGAAGTGGAAGAACCATTCCATCAGCTGCCCGGTTCAAAGCTGTGGAAGAAGCGCTTGGGCAGTTGAACCAGGGCCATCAACGTCATTACGATGATGTCTCTGCCGTCCTTCATGGAAACCGAAATAAAGTAGGTATCCCTCCACAGTTTTGTATGGAACTGTTAAGGGTCTTCTGGCCAGTCCATGGAGGCTGTTTGGTACGGGGCTCAGGTTTTCGATAATTATTGGATCAAGGGAACACCGAGTTCCACTTTGACTGCTGTCGAACATTGACACTGCCAGTCACCGGCAAGAATCAAAATCAAGGTCCGAACCCGCTCGACATGAAGCAGTGTCATTGTCATTTTACGGAGATCCACCGGATGAGCTCCGGTGCTCCGCGTATAAATTGCAGAGAAACATACATTCCTCTTCGCAGCATGTTTTCTTTCAGCACCTCTCTCGCTATCGCCCTCACCGTCGTTTCCTTCTCTGGGGGAGCTGCCGCTGTTTTATGCGGCGTATGCAGCCCGATCATTTTTTATAATGGTCTCACTCGAACCTTGACCCAGACGCGGGATGGGAGCAACACCCTGCAATGCAAGTGCGTATATTCCAGTTCGGGCGTCGGAAATAATGCTGATAAGATTTTGCAGCTATGACACTCCCCCAATCTCGGGCTCCTCCCCCGTCTGCATATATCGGGTACCCTTTGTTGATTCTTCGAACAGGGAAACCATATTCACTTCTCCGCAGGATCCGGACGGCGCTCTAGTCTTCACCAACACAGGTCCGACCTTGACCTCGCTCCCCGGAGCGTGTCCCTCGATTACGTTCGTTACAAAGACGTCGTGCTAGGAGGAGTGCCGTCTAGACAGAATCATCAGCGTCGAAATTGGAGTCCACGAAGATCTTTGAACAATGTCACGTGTTGGCTAGCTTGCAACTTTTGAAGGACGTTTGAGCACACCGCGCCCACCTCACTAGAAACCGCTCATGTTTTTCGGGTATTAACCATTTATGGCTGCGCGCAATGACGGAGCCCATTGCTTCAGAATTGATCAATCGCCACATTGTTGCAGATTGTGGGCAGCCTTTGTTATGAGTCTACTGAATAAGATGAGTTTTTCGGTCTAATAACAGGAATTATCCACCATTGCGCCACGTCGGCATCCGGAAGCCCTCCCGTCCTCTGGCTTCGTCTACCAGTATTGTTCGCTTCTGCGCAAATCCGATCCGTCCGCACCCGCTTCTGGAACCAGGCATCGGGAGTGAGAACCGTCCCATCCGCATCAGGCAACCAAGAAATATCCCCTTTCGAGTGGCTCGACTCGTCCAGATTCTTGACATAGTCCACCATTTCTTCGAACGCCATGCTTATCCAGTACGATTGCTGTATGCCCCGGCATATTCATCGTCGCCTCCGGTTCTTCATCCCTATCCTCCATATCCTCCACACGGTCGCTGTACTCGGCCACGCCATCATACTTGACGGGGGCGAGGATGTACATCGCATAGGTGCAAATGGGCTTCTGGCCAAGGGCGAGCCAGATTTTGTCGTCGTCCTTCCATACTAGCAGTGCGGGAAGATCGATGGAAACGGGCTCTTCTGATCCGGGTGTGTAGTTGAATTCGACTGTATGCACCACCGAGGAAATTGCAGCCTCGAATATGTTCGACTCCATCGGTTTCTCCGCTCCTATAATATGTTTGGGAGAGCCTGGGCCAGACAGCATGCAATGACAGGCCACTCGAGGACCCAGACACGGAAGTCCTCTGGAAGGTAATCGTGCTGCTCGAGGAGTGCATCAATGTATTCCTGGTGATCGAAAGAGCGGAGATTTTGGAGGAGCCATGGCCGTGACCTCTCTAAGACGGGCGATTCGATGATTTTAAAAGTAAAGATCTAGAAGCGCGCGCCGCGCAGGAAGCTAGAGGAACGAGATGTCTCCACACCGTGACTTGCTGACGCCGTCTGCAGCTATGAAAGATTTAAGAGAACACTGGGGAAAGATTTGGAGAAGCAATGAGTCATTGGGAAGGTCCTCCAGTCGGGCCATGGTCGAGTGGTATGCGAACTGGATCCACGGTGACAGCAGCGGGAAGATTCTCCGAAGGCATCAGTCACGAGCCTATCCACCCGCTTGCATATCGCCTTTCGCCTCGCATATTCTGGCAAAATATAGTACATTAACGCAAGCTTCTCACAAGCACCCGCCAGCCAACCGAGTTTCTGAATAGAATTATCCCTGGTCACATGACAGATGTTATTCTTGGATGTTCGGGCGGCATAACGGGTCCAGACACCGTTTATGAGCCCGTCCCCACCTGAGTAACGGTCAAGCTGCCACGTCGCACCTGCCATTTTCTACTCGACAGCGAGACATGTCTCTCCCATAAGGCTCCAATCATTAAGTTTTCGTGTAGACCTGAGGGCAAATTAAACGAAAACGGTATTTAAACGGTTTAAAACCGTGTAAAAACCGTTTATAAATGGTTTTTTTTTCTCGGAGAACCTAAGTTTTAGTCAGAAATGTCAATTATGAGCCCCAACCGTAGTCCAGGACGCATTCTGAGGAGGCTGACACTATTATAATGTTCGCAGCTATACAACGTATCAACCTCAAGTATCCAGTGCCATCCTAGTACTTATATGATAGATGTTGAATCCGGGTTCAACTTTAACCTGCATACACAAATACACAGTCAATGAGTGAAGTCTTCCGAAAAATTGGATCCTGCACCGAGGGATACTTTCAGCAAGATGTGTCTGGCTTGGAAACTTGATCTTCGGGAGGATCAGTCAAAGGAGGCGGCGGGGACGGGACGGGGATTGCCGACCACCATCAATTGATTACTCGATTGGGATAGATCTTGTTTTGATCCCGCCCACCGACCTCCGCAAGAAGTTTGTTTTGCATTGGGCCTGTACCGGGCATTCTGATGAACCCCATGAATCATCTTAGTCCTCAAAAACTCAAGATTTAAAGGTGAATTACAGGGCTCTGGTAGTGCTCTGGCTGTAACCGTTTAAACCGTGTAAAAATGGTTTGTAAACCATTTGCACCTCCGCTCAAATAAAACGGAAACGAAAACGGTTAAAACCGTGTAAAACAGTTTATACTCGGAAACGGTTGGAGCCTTACTCTCCCATTCTTGGCTTTCGTCGTGTTCTTGCTCGCGCTCATCGCTCAGGCATCGCAAACTGTTTTCAATGCTGCTAGGAGCGACGCCGCCCAGATTGTCGCTCCTGTGGGAACCCTGGAAGCTCTTTCGGAGACATCATTCAACGCGCTCTCGCACCCGGCGTTCCCCCAGTATGTTGTCCGCATCAAAAGAACCCCTTTCTGCGACGAAACCGTGCGGTGCGTATTGATAATGCCCAATGGCACTAATCACGACTCTTCCCAGAAGTTCTGATCTGGCCTGTCGATTGTAGGGCATACACTGGGTACATCGACGTCGCGGCCCGGCACCTCTTTTTCTATTTCTTCGAGAGCAGGAGCGATCCGGACACGGACGACGTGATATTTTGGACCAACGGAGGTTTTCTCCCTACCCCCTCGATTTAGAGATTTCCCATCTCAACTTGTATCATACCTTCGTAGGACCGGGATGCTCATCTGCAGTCGGTTTATTCATGGAGTTGGGTTGCGTGCCATTGGCTTTAATCCTCCTCGCCCCCGTGATCCTGATGCGCACTTGTCAGGCCCCTGCAGAGCGGTAAACACGGAGAACGGGACGGTGTTTCACCTATATTCGTGGAATTCTAACGCGAACATTTTCTTCATCGACCAGCCGGTGTCAGTGTTTAAATTCAGATTTCTGGAATGCATTCACTGACGTCCTAATATAGTGGCGTCGGGTTCTCATGGGCGGAATACGGCGAGACTGTCGTGCGTATATAAATTCCTGGATGAGTTCTGCATAAAAGTCGTAATCTTCAGAGCACAACCGAGGAAGCCGCAAAGGACATCGCCGCTTTCATTGCGATTTTCTTCGCCTACTTTAAGAAATTCCAGGGACGTGGGTTCCACATGGCCGGCGAATCGTTCGGTGTCAGTACGCTTTCTTCACTGGGGATGCAGTCCTTGCTGATCTTGTATCAGGGCCGCTCAGTTCCCATCTATGCAGCAGCGGTGTACGACCAGAACGCGCTCCTCGTCAAGGCTGGCATCCCGCCGATAAATATTTCCTCCGTCATGCTTGGTATGCTTTTATCAAGTTATGGTCGGTTTCATCTTGGCAAGATGTTTCGCAGGGAACGGAATGACCGATATGCCTAGTATGATGCCGGCCTGGTCGGTATAGAATTTGTTTCCTTGATTCAACCTGTTCACCCAATGGGCAGGTATGAAATACAATGCTCTTCAGCATCGGTCGCTCCCGTCCAAGACATTCGGTATGCGTTAGTCTCCTATAAACAGACGCTACAACTGATCTCAATCATACCTCGTGTGTCGTAGGTATGTGTTGCGTGATGTTTTCCAAATGTCTCTTTACTCAACTCAATGCAGGACTTGCGTCGAGATGAAAGCACGGGTACGTACTTGAGAAAGATTTTCGAGAGAAATAATGCAAGTCCCCCGGCGCCACTAGCTTTCCCGTTGCACAAAATGGATGAACGGAGCCTGCCAGGATCAGTTCGACCTCATCAGCTGTGGGGCGGCAACCACCTTCTGCTGGGAGTCAATGATGGATCCATATCTTGCTACAGGTTAGTATCGAGTGCGTTTGGCGTCCATCGAGGCTGAGTAGAGCAGGTCTCAATCTATACGACATGACCAAAAAATGTGGCGGCGGCGACTCCGGCTTGTGTTACGACGAAATTGAGTGCGCGCCGTCCATTTCGCTGAATCCCGCTGATCCCTTACAGCGAGATCACCAAATACCTCAACCGGAAAGATGTTCAGGCCCTCCTGGGGGTGGACCCGCAGGTTTCTCAGTACGAAGTGTGCTCAAGCATGGTCGAGCGCGACTTTACCCTGGCACTCGATGTCGTGAAGGGCACAACGGACTACGTCGCCGCACTCCTCGAGCGCGGCGTGCGCGTTCTCGTTTACGTCGGCACGTACGACTTTGGGTGTAACTGGATTGGCAACGAGGCGTGGACGCTGGCGCTCGAATGGAGTGGCCACACCGAATTCGTCGCTCAGCCGCTGAGGGAGTGGACCGTGGGCAGCGGGCGGGCGGGGCGGACGCGAGGCGCTAAAGGCCTAACGTTCGCGACTGTGGATGCTGCCGGACATATGGTGCGAACAATATATTTGACGGATGACTTTCATCTCAGGAGTCATGTTTATAGGTGCCGTACGACAAGCCCAAGGAGTCGTTGGAGATGGTAAATCGTTGGATTGCAGGCCAGCCTCTCTATAAGGCCAATTTGTTACATTATTTTCAAATTCCATTGGTTAAAGGAAGAGTTATATAGCCTAAGACACGCAATTGAGCTCATTTTTCCACTTTAAATTTTACTCTCGATGAATCGCACCTTGAAATAATTTCGACCGATGGATTGAACTCGGCGAACCCGGATCACCGTACCAAATCGGTGCATACCGTGATTCGTTGGATTGCCGCATGCTGCTGCGATCTCTCCGGAGTCCTTCAGCCACCTTCATCGGATGGAGTCATTTCGCACCTTCCGAGCTCAGATTCTGCCCTTTCACCTCTCGAGTTGATACTCATGCCCTCCTGTTTCACATAATTTCGTTCAAATCGAGAGCCACGGGTGATGCACCCCACTGCCGATATCGAAATTCGGTGGTTGTCGCAGCCCAATATCGAATTTGTTCAAGGCTTCACAAATGCTCATAAAATCGCAATAAATTCGAAGACAAATACTTCTGCGTTTTTGTATGTCCACAGGACCAGACGGGAGCTATTTCCTTCATTTTCTGAACCTACATGATGTTTAGGCTCGAAACGGCGCATCCAGGTCAGTTTTTGCATCAAATCTGCGCCAGAACAAAATAAAGATAAAAGTCTAGAGAGCAATATAGCACAAAGGCCCAATATTTGCAGAATACCCTCGGTTCCTTTCTGAACCAACTGCATCATTTCAGCAAGATGTCCAATTTTTTGGTGCTCATCACACCATCGTTCGACTAATTCAAAACTAACTCGGTTCAGAATCAGCGCCCGTTCAGCATCAAGGAGCATGGCCTTGTCGGCATCGCTGGGTAGGTAGTCTTTCTTGCATAATATCGGCTGTTGACTTGTGTAGGAATGTGGGCTCGAAAGGAAACTGGGCCAGCAAGGCCTCCAATACATTCCTCGACACTATACTCACATAAAGCCCAACTTAGCGTACTCACCTGTAAATGCGAAAATATAGTACGCCACCCGCTTCTCCCCGCGCTTTAATGAAAACCGATAACACTGCCCGCATGGTCCATTTCCTGCCGAAGTTACGACCTTGATATGAATCACGCGATGGCGTTCTTTTTCGGGTGCAAGTACCTTCCGCCCCCGCATCGTCGCTGTTCACTTGATTTTCTGTTGCAGGGGCACTGGGTCGTACGATCCTAATCGGAGTGGTCAGGATACGAATGGTCTAACTCAGTTGTTTCAAAGCTCTCCCTACAAGCACGTCAGTCCACAGATTTTGCGGCGCCGCACCTGCCTCGAATTCCAATACCTCCGGATCATCTTCTGCGGGACTATTTCTAGTTCCCCAGGCTCCATCCGCATCTGTATCCGCCCCGCGCTCCGTAACGTTTTTTCCCTGGAATACATAACGTCGCCCGCCAGGGACACAGCCCGTGCTAACGTCTAATTATAATTCAATTGTATCCGCCGGCCGGGGGTGCCACTGAATTGCGGGACTGGATTTAAACAGGGACTCAATAGATCACGGAACAGATGAATATCGCGAGACTGCATCCATCCATCCATTCTCATGACAACGCCTATTCTCCCAACGCCTATAAAGGTCGACGCGAGTACGGAGGGGAGAACCACCAACTCTCGATGAAGCTTTTCGCCACCCTCGTCCTTCTCATCGCCCCTGCGCTTGCACTTGCTCTGGTGCGCATACTCTCTTGGTTGGGCTCACAGTCCGAATGAATACTTACCCATGGGCAGCCCGCTATCACGCCGGCCGGCGCGAACCACCTGCGCTCCATGACCGACGAAGAGAGGCGCAACTGCGGGCTTCCCTGCGTACGTTGGCCCATGCTGTGTATCTGATCAAAGTCCTGATAAAAGTATAGACATGCCCCGACCTGAGCTGCTTCGGCCCCGATCCCTGAGTGGACTATGCCATGACGGGAATCCGCATTACTACTATCGAGAAAGGGCGGGTCGATGTGGACAGAGTTATTGAAGTGGCGGATATTGCCTTGAGCTAGCTGTTTATCGACAGTATCACTTTTGATACGACAGACGGTCACCAGTCTACTGTGATCCGAACTTGTCATTTCTCCGATGCTACAATAGGGGAAGTCAGAGTTGACGAATCAGCGTCGATTCACGCTCGAATCACGTTTCGATTCGGATCCGATTCTGAGTAGTGTTTCCATCAAGAATCGAGTTTCGCTGAATCAAATGTGAATCGCTGTTCCTCCTCCGGAGGAGGAACACACACTGAATCGAATCAGAATCGACGCTGATTCGACGGCTTTCAATCCATCATCACATCTGATCTAATGATCCAACAAAAATTGTTTCTTGAATCGTTCCTGAATCGAAGACAGAAACGGGGCGGTCGAAGTTGAAGGCGATTCTCGGTCGATTCTCGACTCAGAATCGTACCAGAATCGAACGAGGAATCGACCCAGAATCGACAGTGAATCATCAACTCTGACTTCCCCTAATCCTCATTACATGCTATCTGCTTCCTGGGGAGTCTAGCTCGGAATCGCGTTACTCGACTCTTCCTGTGTCATTTTTGGATTGATCTAGGAGCGGAAATGATAGGCAGAAGACGCACTAAGTATCACGCGAGGTCTTGCAATGTGAATTGCTCGTAGGGCTGAACAGAGACCGTAAATCAGCCCCGCGCCGGACGAATTTGGAGCCATCCAGCATAAAACTCGTCTTTCCTCGTCGCTCAGAGCTCTCGAAGCCTCTCCAAGCAGGTTGGAGATGATCGCTATATGTTCACAAGTCAGCAAAATGAAAGAGCCCCAGGCAGTAAACGAAAGGAGGCGTCTGGCAAGCGTCTAGGTTATCTTCTTTGATTTGAGGCCTTTGCTCTTGGGAGAAAAATACGAACGAGGTTAGGGTCTTGTTTATAATTCCTGAGGGGATTATAAACAGTTTTTAATTTTTGGTTTATAAACAGGCTGTTTATAAACGTGTTTATAAACCGGGTCGCGTATAGGGCCTAAAATACGATTTTTCGGCTTCCCCGTCTCAAGTTTTCTTCGTCCCAGCTTTCCTACCGCCCCCGGGGTGAACTACGATGCTGTCCGACCAATTTGCGAGGCTCCGGATCGCATCTGCACCCGCCACCGGCTTATCTGCAAGCAAATCCCAGAAGAATGGCAGCCGGTGTCGATTCCGTCACGGTACGTGTCAAGAGTCGGCTGGGAGGTCGGAGGAACCGAAATATTCCTCGTCGTAGTACGTAACCCCAGCGCCCGACATAGCGCCTCAGAGGTGTCGCTGAGTGAAAAATTTAAGCGACGATCAGTGATTGGCGGCCCCGGATCAGTCCCGAATATAATTTAAAACCGAGCATTTCGCCCGATCCAATTAAAAACCGGTTTATAAACCGGTGTTTATAAACATGTTTACAAACAAGCATAATAAACAAGACCCTAAACGAGGTCATCGGGCTTTTCGGGCCAGGAATCCGGGAGTTCATTATTTCCTGTCGCGCTCCTAGCGCATGTTGGGAGTCATGTGCACGAAGGAGGCTATTGCAGTCGGCTTGCAGTGTAGAACACCTGTTGGTGACAGGTGTGGTGGCGACTGGCAATTGCTAAGCCTGAAGAGAAGAATTGCATGCTGGTTCCGTGATGTATTTCTCCATTCTGCGGCTGCACAAGTCCTTCAACGCTTCAAAGCTTCAACTCGGAGTCTAACGTTCCATTCTAACCGTTCGAGGTGCAGTTGGAACTCGACACTTGGCTGGATTCAGAGAAGAGTCGGAGAAATATGCAGTTCCAGCCAAGTCCGCCGCAGCTTGTTCCTGGTAAACGTGATACCTCCAATCAAGTTACAGTTTTACTCACTCGACGGTGTTTGGGTGGGACGCAGTGTCAGTGCGCTTGGAATTGTACTTTACCGGATTCGCACTTGATTTCCTCGAGTTCATGAGGATGGTCAGAGAGGAACAAGCCACTGTCAGAAAGCTCCAAATTTCTGACACCCAGAGTCGTGACACTGAGAAGAAGAGCAAATTATCGCCCGAATGTCGATAAATCAAATGTTTGTCAGTGCCGTCTATGCGGCTTGATTGCCGACACCCACTTGGGTGATCGGCGTAAAGCAGCAATCAAGCCGTGCTTGTCCTTCCTTTCGCGATCGACCTCCACAGTTGCTTTTCTGGCTTTTTTATTCCACTTTACTCGTCCCGCCGCGGCACCTCAAGGTGCGCAACCTTACGTGCTTACTCCAATCCTTATGTACTTGGATTCACGCCCGACGCCCCTCTCTTCTCTGCCCCACGTCAGCTTTCGAGCCTTGCATTCACGGCGCCCACCTTTCATCGCACTCTTTTCTTAGCCCCAACGCCGTCTGTTCCACTCCACGCCCGTCTTCCTCCCGCTCCACCCCCGCTCGGTGGACATCTCCGAGGCGTCAGTGTACCGCTCCTCCACCGTCGACGCTAATCCTCTCTTCCAGACACCATGCTGCGCCGACATCGTTCTCCATCCGCCAAAACGCGACGACGCCTGCGCTGATGCAGCCTGTCCCCACGCGCGGGGTGCTATCGTCTTAACGCCCCGCTCCCCTCCCCGTCTCCGCCCGAGTCGAGGGTGCCGCAGCCCCAAGGGGAATGCACGCGGACGTGGCCTGCTGCACTGCGCAGCGTTCCGTGCCCGCCTCTGCACGAGCGCGTACTCGCGCAGAGCTGTGGCGTGTGTCACCCCAGTACACCGAGGCTGGGCGCGAACGACGCCCGCGTGAACACGAGGATTTGTGGGCGGCGAGCAGGGTACGAAGCCAGCGCCCCGCGCCCTCGCGCTCGGGGGGTGCAGGTGCGAGGGGCCGTAGCAGCGACTCCTTGCGCTCGCGCGGGGAGGCATCGTGTCCCCGTACTCAGGCACGGGGAGGCGGTGAGCGATGCGCGCGCGGGGAGACATACTCACGGGGATTCGGTGAGTGAGGCCCGCGGATGGGGTGCAAGTACGAGGAGGAGCGCGGGGCGGGGGATGCGGGACGGGCTGAGCGCGAACGAAGCCAGCGCAACGCGGGGCGCAGCAGTGATTACTCCCAGGGCCTCTTACGCCACTTTCAATCCCGCGATCTCCGAAGGCAAGGTCGGTCTTGAACCGTAGATTTTTAACTCCCTTAGTGAAAGAACGTGCGCTAACGATGTCCCTTTCTCTAGGTACTTTGGGGCTTTACCTGTCTGAGGTGCCACCGCCACAACACGGCTCTTACTGCCGATCCCACCGCTCTCTTTCTCCGTGTCGTCGAAGCAGCTGCATCAACTGTTTCTGATCCCCGTGTCTCTGTCCTCGCCTCCCTGCGCAGCGCGGCAAGATTCTGCGGATTCCGCCGTTACCGCTCGCCGCGCCCCGCAGCCCTCGTTAGTACCACCTTCCGCGCCCCGCAGCACGCTCTGTACACGTAGCACATGGGGATATGGAATGCTCTTTTGATACTCTGCATAACCTAGATGTCTGACCTATCTGAACGAAACCAGTCCGCCTGTTCACTGTTCGCGCGGAATCACACGACGAACTGCAGATCTTTTGTGGTGGGTCCCAGGACCAGTCTTCCCTTCCGCAACCTCGCTGATTATAGTCGGGTAGTCAAGATCTCAGTCAAGCCAACCAGTGGAGCATGGACATGTACATTTGCGAAGTTCCTTCAGATGTAGCTTTCGGGGGATACGGTGGTTCGACTCCACCCGAGGACATGCGAGATACGGATGACCGCGTTTTCGGTTTCCCACCTTTCTTGCTTTTCCGACCTGAATCTTCGACATCCACGCTACGGCTCGGCCGTACCCCAAACTTCCCCGCGGCACATTGCGCAATTCTGGCATGGACAATATGACGTGAATTTCCTCGGCGCTGCAGTCTTAGATCGCGGAATTTCGATTGAGCCTGCCAACGTCAGGGGTCGATGCATATTTCGAATGATATTAGGCACATTCAATATTACAGCGCTTACAAGGAGTATCCGGAGAGGTCGGGGTTGTCGGTACTTTCGCGCTTCTTTCCCAGAATGTTGACAGGGCCATTGGTAGAGTTCCAATTGGATCATCTTCGATCTTGGCGCAAGGCCCATCATTTGCATTTCAATTGAGCATGCATGCCAACGTCAGGGGTCGAACAGAACTCTTCTTCGTAAAACAGTGGTAGTATCCGGAAAGGTCGGGACTGTCGGCACTTTCGCAGACTACCATGCTTCTTTCCTAGGATGTTGACAGGGACATCGGTGCTCAGCATGTCGAAGTTGATCCTTCTTAGTTGACTCCAAGACATTTGAAAAGGCTCTTCAAATTTCGTTCATCCTAAGGCACTCCCCCCCCAACCCAGACAGCCATCCACTAATGCAGATCATCTCTTCTCTCATTGCCCTCATGACACTTGCTGCGGCTCGCATGGTCGCCGCGACAGTCAAACCTGTCGCATTGACTCCTGCGAACGTCGCCGTCGCTGGCTTGATCAATATCAACGACTTTCAAGGGTTCGGGCTCAATCTCGTCGACAACGCTGCTGCTGCGCCTGGTGAGGGCACAGCAGTCTTCGTGTTTCCCGGCAATTTTGCTAGTTTCGTCAATCAGGAAGTGAGCACCGATTTAATCTTGGCTTGCTGACTGCTTATTCATATAACGTAGTGGGCTTTTATCCCTCAGGGATCTAACTTTCACATTGCTAACGGGTTGAACTCGTCGCTGTTCCTGTCGTACCCGGCTGCCGCGTTCAATGGAAATCCCTACGGCGCTGAGCTAGTCGTTTTCTCAAAGTTCCCCGCCACCTTCTCCCTTCAACCCGTCGGTTCTTCAGGAAATACTGTCCGGTAAGTCATCTCACAGAGCTCGGTTCAATAATTGATTTATATTTCGGTTAGGATCGTTGAAGTCAGCAGTCAATTGGCACTGACGTCCTGGAAGGCAGTTCCGGGCATGTCGGGTGCTCCGGTTCGTAATTGTAATTTGAATGGAGCAGAAACACGATATAATACCTCTAAACAGGCTATTCTCGCCCAGATCGACGCTTCCCTACAACCGCAGCAGACCTGGACGCTTGTTGCAGCTCGTGAGTTACATCGCGTCTTGGAATGTCGTTGTTGAAGCTGACCGGCTTGAACCCCGTAGCTGTTGTGTAATTAGGCGTGTGCATATCACATTGCGCAAAGGATTAGCATTGCACTTCTGACAGCTAGTTGAAACAAGCGACAGCATTCTACCTACTGTCCACTATAAGGCTCCAACCGTTTTCCTTTTAAAACGTTTTAAACGGTAAAAACCGTTTATATTTTCGTCTAGTTTGGGCCGGGGCCTAGACGAAAATAAATTATAAATGATTAAACGATTATCTTTTTCTGCGGGGCAGATTAACTCGGAGACCCGACCTGTGAACCCGCGGATCCAAGGCCGAACTAAATCCTCCGAGCTGTGGCACAAATATGGGACGGCGATCTTCAGCTTTGACGTGTTCTTCGGCCCCGTACCGAACGCTGAGCTTCGATCAGAAGGTGGAATTTTTCAATTATACGCCTTTCTATCATTTATGCTCTCATTCCCGGATTATTGTGGACGGCGATCTTCGACTTTGACATGCGCATTGACGCCACACTCAATACTGTGTCTTTATCCGAAGACGAAAATTTTCAATCATACTCCTTTCTATCATTTTGCTCTCATTTCCTGGATTACCCTTTGCATTTGGGCAGGCAGCATTCACTCAGGCTCGACGGACTTGCGTACATCCCTGGCTCTTTTTCCCCCATTTTCTTTGTTTTGTTGCTGGGACGTGGTTAGAATAAATTGAGACCAATGTGATGGTACGTGTTTCTGAGACTCGCTGCCCATTTCCTCGACCATGTCCACAACGGCGCGCGTAAACACGCGCCGAAACAATCAACCACCATCATGCGTACTTGACAACAACAACTCAGAGGCCCCCGACGCGCTCCAGCAGCAAGCCGCGGCAGGTACGTCAGATTCGGTGCGTGTCCTGACGCGTCGTAATGGAATTCTACTGTCCTACGACCAGGCGATCGACCGATGGGTTCTAAGCGCCCGGAGCTGCACCCGCTCCTCCTCTCGCCCGAGGAGTGGAAAAGGCTCGAGAAATTGGGGGACATACTCAAGGTGCGTACTGTAACTTTTTATTCTTGTTTTCCCTTGCGAACTTGACGAAATTGCACATAGGAGTTCACGAACGTTACTCTTCAAATGTCCAAGTTGCCGACTCTACCCTGGGTTCTCCCGATGTACGAGCCGATGCTCACCCTTGCCTCCCCCTCCGAATCGCGGCGGCGGCTGGCTTGGACAAGTGCGATGTAGCGCATCGGCACCTGGTAAGGATGAGATTGGCGGCGGATGGCGGCAGAGAAAAGCGACACAAAAGGTGGTGTTATGACAGGCTGCAAAACGAATGGAGTCAGAAGGGAAGGTGAAGGAGGGTAGATGGGAGAAGGCAACACACGAAGAGGGCCGGAGACTATGCAAGCATCATAATTAACATTCCCCAATGTGTTTTTCTCATCAAGTGCTTGCATTTCCAGGATCTGGGAGCAGAATACGGGGGCACAGCCTACTTCATCACCCATTCTGCATCAAAACTGAGGTAGATAGAATGATTTCTTGACTTGTCATATTAAAACGAAAATCTCAATTCTGACTCTAGTCCGAAGTCCTCATATAGGTACGTGATTGCTAAGGGTTATCCTATCAATTATCTCCCTTTTGGTGTAGCAGTCATGAACACGTCTCTGGCCTGCTTACAGAAGAGCTGTCGTGAAGGGGACAAGTTCACCAAGACATCTTCACATCTATATAAGAAAGGAACACGTTGTCTCGAGACAAACCGGCTATCAGCTCCAACGGTAATCTCCGAATAATGTCATTCTCCACTGATTCTCCACTCGACTGTTGCACTGATATTTATAACCTGCAAGAATGTTGAATACTTTGCCGAGGAAAATAAGCTCGAATTCGGGGGTTATGAATTTTTTCCAGTGTAAAAAATAAAGGAAAAGAGCCCCGAAAGTACTCAGCCATAGAGCTTTTTTGCTGAAAAGCAATCCCATGGAGAGCTTGAAGGCACGCAGTGCTCTGATAGTATCAAGCGGAGTTATTCGGCTGTCGAGGCTCCCAATGAGGTCATTTGGCCTGCTCCACCGTGTTGCTGGATTCTCCACCGCGGTGTTCGATTGCTTTTTATAATTGTTGGGATGTTAGATACAAGCTGGAAGAAGGCACAGAAGACACCTATATAAACATGGATGCCTCGGGATCATGCCACCACCGCGATGCGATGTTGACTTTTTACTTTTTGACTTTCGGCTTGAACTACTTTACGCTTGAGCTCATCTTGCCTGAATAGTAGATATCTTGCACAACTGCCATTCGAGCCATCAAATGGCTGTCTTATGTTGCGCAACCGAATGCCTAATGGCCGGCTGCCGGCTGATAGACACAATTTGAGCCATGTGTTTTGATGCGGAAATCTGATTGAAAGGGAGCTCATGAATATACCTCAACCATTAACATCTGAGGCTCTGGTTCCCGTGAAACAAATCACTGTGGCTGTCTAAAGGACCACCGAAAGGGTCGAAATATGAGAGCTAAGGATGGGCACCTGCCGATGAGGCCGCGAGGAACCAACTGAAGGTTGGTGACAAGCGGCATGATTGAAATCTCAAAATCTGTTGAATTCTCTGTTCCCATAGCGTAGCACGGGTAAACTGCTAGTGGTCTTTTCATATGAATGTCTGAAGAAAATGCTTTAACATTATTTCCAAATTTTCACTTTGATTTTCAGTGGAAAATGTTAGGAAACTATTTTGATGTTTTCACCTGTATTTACCACTGGTTGAGCATTTCAAGTTTTTCAGATCAATTATCAGTGAAAAACTTCCTTTATTTTTAACACATTTTTCACTGAGAAAGCATCTCAAAATTTCAAATTGTTTTCAGGACTTTTTTGACTGAGAATCAAGGTGAAAAACTGGAACCAAAATTTGTGACTTTTCTTCCAAGAGTACTACCAGTTTCTGCAGTATTTTTTCAGGTCTTTTTTCACTGAAAAAGCAACTGAAAAATTTAAAATTCCTTTCACTACTTTTATGAGTGAGAATCATGATGAAACAAAATTCATGTCTTTTCTTGCAAGGCTGACACCAGTAATCCAAACATATTTACGGGCGAAAATGGTGGTGAGAAATTTAAAACTCTTTTCACCACAATTGTCACCGGTGAAAAACAAAGAAAAAGCCTGAAAAATCTCGAGTAAAAAACAGTGAATAATTTGAAATGGATAATCAATGTTTTCACACATTTTTCACGATCTTTCATTCAGGTTTTTTCACTGAAAAACATAATGAACAAGATGGGGCACTTATTACCCCGATTTCCAGTGTAAATACAGGTGAAAACATCAAAATAGTTTCCAAACATTTTCCACTGAAAATCAAGGTCACAATTGGATATCAATCACGCACCTATATAAGGACGTGGGACTGTGATAAGGTTACTAACGCCTTCTGCACTGAGAATCTCCTCTGGCATGCCCAGATGGGTTCCAATCGGGCGGGAAGTCTCAGAGGGCTCTATGATGCATGCTTCCACCAATTTGAACGCCGTGGACCATCCATTCTCGCTCAGCTCACCCAACAGCAAATTTTGCGGGAAGAGTGCAAACAATTTGCGCTCTTGCGGTTGGGAGTGTGTTACAAGCTCAGGACTGTGTCACAGTTGTCAAGGGCTCGATGATGCATGGTTCCACCGATTTGAACACCATGGACCATCCATTCTCACTCAGATCACCCATTGGTACATTTCACAGGGAGATTGCAAATAATTTGCGCTATTGCGGTCGAGAGTGTTTTACAAGCTCAGGACTGTGTGACGGTTGTCAAGCGCTCTATAATGTGTGCTTCCACTGATTTCAACACCGTGGATCATCCATTCTCGCTCAGATGACCCAGCAGCAAATTTGGTAGGGAGATTGCAAATAATTTGCGCTCTTGCGGTTCGGAGTGTGTTACAAGCTCAGGACTGTGTGACGGTGGTGAGAGGGGTCCAGGACTGTGACAGGGATCAGAGGGGTCCATGATGCATGGTTTCACTGATTTGAACACCGCGGACCATCCATTCTCACTCAGATCACCCATTGGTACATTTCACAGGGAGATTGCAAATAATTTGTGCTATCGTGGTTGAGAGTGTTGTACAAGCTCAGGACTGTGTGACGGTGGTCAGAGAGCTCTATGATACATGGTTCTGCCGATTTCAATGCCACAGACCATCCATTCTTGCTCAAATCACCCACCAGCAAATTTGGCAGGGAGATTATGAATAATTTGTGCTATTGTGGCTGGAAGCATTGTACAGGCTCAGGTCTTTGCAATGGTGGTCAGAGGGCTTCCAGATATATCCTTCCAGCGATTTTAATGCCGCAGACGATCCATTCTCACTCAGATCACCCACTGGCAAATTGGCAGGGAGATGGTGAATAATTTGTGCTATTGTGCTTTTGACTACATGACTTGCGATGTACGTGCGTCATTGATTCCTCTGCTCCTTCATCCATCTAGCAGGTATTTGGGGCGTAAATTAGCTATGTAGTGTTGCTGTGCTCCAATGCTAATAAATACTATTTTACCCTCGATCTGAGTGGAATGCATAATCAGCCTGAGTGCGATTTGTGCCAAAAGTTGATCAGCCCCAATCATCGACTGAACAAAATTAACCTTCAACCGGTAGAAACAGAAGGATCTGTGGACTTCATCCGGCCGGAAATTCTGTCTTTTCCGACAGGATGAACCGAAGATGTTCTTAAATTCTTTCAATCAGACAAATCCAATGCACCAGTTGGAAACAGAAAGCTTCCGATCGTACAAAAATTGAAATCTCCAGCAGAACAAAAAGAAAGGATTGGGACGTCCAACTGACTAAATCTGTACAAGACTAGAAGCCAATGTTTCTACGAGCAATGCCAACTACAGTTCCATGCGGCACATGCATCACCTATCATCTGATTAGGATTAAGGTAGTCCTCTCGTTCCAGGAGGGGTGTATCAGTCTAGGGCAGCAGGTATTTAAATAGAGTTCCAGGGTTATCAAAATTCTCAGCCCACCCGCCCCAGGAGCAGATATTACGGAACGGCCAGCGGAGGACCATTGCAAGGTACTGACAACCCCCGCGACAAAAAGAGTGGGTCCTGTATGGGGGGAGATCAATCTGAATGTCCAAGAGATTGTTGCGGAAATATGCCATAAACTAATGCGAAATGTGGTGATGAGTGATCTGAGCAAGAATGGATGGTCCGCGGCATTGAAATGGGTGGAGCCCTGTATCTGGAAGCCCTCTGACCACTGTCACAGTCCTGAACTTGTACAATGCTCCCAACTGAATAGCGCAAATTATTCGCAATCTCCCTGCGAAATTTGCCGATGGGTGATCTGAGTGAGAATAGACAATCTGCGGCGTTCAAATCGGTGGAAGCATGCATCATAGAGGCCTCGGATCACCGTCACACAGTCCTGAACTTGTACACCACTCTCAACCGCAATGGCGCAAATTATTCACAATCTCCCTGCAAAATTTGCCAATGTGTGATCTGAGTGAGAATGAATGGTCTGTAGGATTTTAATCAGTGGAAGAACACATTATAGAACTCTCTGACCATCGTTTCCCAGTCCTGAGCTTGTACAACACTCTTACCCCCAATGGCACAAATTATTCGCAATCTCCCCACAAAATGTGGTGATGGGTAATCTGAGGGAGAATGGATGGTCTGGGCCGTTGAAATGGGCGGGAGCAAGCATGATACTGCCCTCTAACCACCGTCACACAGTCCTGAACTTGTACAGAGCTCTAAACCACAAGAGCACAAATTATTCACAATCTCCCCGTGAAACTTGCCGTTGGGGGATGTGAGCGAGAATGGAGGGTCCACGGCATTCAAATCGGTGGAAGCATGCATCATGACCCTCTCTGATCACCACTGCACAGTCCCGAACTTATACAACACTCTCAACCCCAATAGCGCAAATTATTTGCAATCTCCATGTGAAATTTGATGTTGGGTGATCTACGCGAGAATAGATAATCCGCGGCGTTGAAATCGTCGGAAGCATGCATCTGGATTGCCCCTGATCACCATCACACAGTCCTGAGCTTGCACAACACTCTCAACCAAAATAGCACAAATTATTCGCCATCTCCCTGCAAAATTTACCAATGGGTGAGCTAAGCAAGAATAGATAATCCGCGGTGTTCAAATCGGTGGAATCATGCATCATAGAGCCCTCTGATCACCATCACCCAGTCCAGAACTTGTACAATGCTCTCGACTGCAATAGCGCAAATTATTCGCTATCTCCATCCAAAATTTGATGTTGGGTGATCTACGTGAGAATAGATAATCCGCGGCATTCAAATCGGTGGAAGCATGGATCATAGATGCCTCTGACCACCATTGCACAGTCCAGAACTTGTACAACAACCTCAACTGCAACAGCGCAAATTATTTGCAATCTCCCTGTGAAATGTACCGATGGGTGAGCTGAGTGAGAGTGGATAGTCCGCGGTGTTCAAATCATTGGAAGCATGCATCATAGAGCCCTCTGATCCCCGTCAAACAGTCCTGACCTTGTACAGAGCCCTATACCACAATAGCGCAAATTACTCACACCCTTGCTGCGAAATTTGCTGATGGGCCATCCAAGCGAGTATGAATGGTCTGTGGCATTCAAATCTGAGGGGGAGTCCCTTGGCAACATCTCAGATGCCCGTGAGACACGGTCATCGACGAAGGCAAGTCGGGTGTGACTTCGGACACAGATGATTCTGATTCACCTGCTAAACCCGTCAGAAAGAAGCGCGGTCCGAAACTGAAGGCAAAAGCCACCAGTGGCGAGGAAAAGGCGAGGAAAAGTTCCCAAACCCACCAAAGAAGAAGGCAGTCACCAAAGAGAAGCAAAAGGTGAAACCCAAGGTGAACCCAAGGTGAATCCGAAGAGTAAGTCCTCGGTATTGTGTGGGGGTCGGAGTCTGACGCTGTGCAAATTGTGGAGAAGAGTCCTCCAACAAGTGCATGTTTATACTAATGTCTTCAGTGTTCCCAAAGGAGCTTCCACAGGCAACCAACAGGTTTCTATCATGTCTTCACCATCTTTTGATGACACCCTCAAGAAGTTCTATGGAACTATTGGCTGTGTTAGTGCAACGCTCATGGCTGTATAAATTCTCTAGCGCCAAGCTCAGAGACCCGACCATCAACCTTAGTGATTCAGAATACTCGACAGGGTTGATAACTGATGCGAAGGCAAGGATCAGAACCGAGGTAGATGAACTGAATTCCTGTGTTGCCAATTTGAGAAGCGTTGGAGGGAAATAGGGAGCCGAAAAAAAAATGAATGCGCAGATTACGCGCTATGAAATGCATCATAAGCCATATTAGTCCCCCCTCCAAAAAATCTAGCTCGCCTGGACCCCATCTGGGCATGCTAGGCGAGATTGTGGCACAGGAGGCAGTGGTTGCCAGGTCCCAAAAATGAAATGAAAATCATAATTCTGACTGTTTCATTAAGTTGTGCATAAATCCGTAGGTCAGATCTAGCTAATCACCAGCCCAATTCCATCCAGAAGTGAGTGAGGTAAGGAGGAGTCTTTCACGGGGATCAAAAACAACCGAAAACAATAATTTCTGTTTATGCCTTCAGTTCTGTTATCGGCTCTAACCAAATGCTGGACAGTTTATATGTCCGCAAGTACCGGTGTAGGAAAGGGACAGAGTGATGGCCATGACCAGGAAGGTGGGCAGGCCATATGTGTAATACGAGGCAAGGTAGCACATGGTGAGAGGGAGGAAGGGAAGAGTGTTGATATATATTACTCAATCCAGGCATCACGGCGCTCATGTGACTGGCCGCAAACTGCTTCTATTAATTCACAGAGACTCCTGCAGAGGATCAAGACCCTCTCTCTACAATGAGACCCCAGGGCTCACTCCAGACAAGATAGGGCACAGTCAGCCAAAGCAGTTATCTGCCGTCTTGCTCTTCTGCGCTCAAATTCTTTGGTGACCAGCAGGGACCATCATTCACCGGAGGACCATGCTCCCCAATTTCAATGCAGCAGTCCATCTCGTCTTGCTCAGATCACCTATCAGCAAATTTCGCAGGGAGATTGCGAACAATTTGCGCTATTGAGGTTGAGAGCAGTGTACAGGTTCGGGACTGTGTGACAGTGGTCAGAGGGCGCTATCATGCATGCTTCCATTGATTTCAATGGCACGGAGCATCCATTCTCGCTTAGATCATGTCGGAAAAATAAAAATAGCCTTATCAGGCGCCGGCCTTATAATGTCATAATCAGGGCCTAATAAGGTAGCCGTGCACGTTATCCGGCAGTTATCCGGGAGCCGGCCTGCTGATTTGGCACGATATTCTTACCCAAAATGTCTCCTTGCGCCTTGCCTCCACTCGCCTCACTGCGTCGTAATATCACAACCCCCGCTTTCATTCACGCCACGCCGATGTTTCTGATGAAGTAAATGGACCGCCGGCGACGCGCACCGCCTCCTGGACTTGAATAACGGCTCAGTCTAAGATCCGCTATCCTCGTCTACAGTCCGAATTCGCATCTGTGGTGCGATGCTAGGTATGTCGCCCGCCTATGATCATGTTCCCTATTCATAGGGTACATCCACGATCTCGCCCAGACACTGCCGCTCAACCGCTCGAACAGTATGCACCAAACCCACCAGAGATCGCGCGAGGAAATGAAGAGCTCAGGTATTGCAAAATGCGCGTGTATCTCGATACCGGAATCCAGGTCATATGAATCCCGGATAGAAGTCCCGCATGCGGTTCGCACTCAGGCTGCGCATCGCGATTCTGGAAGCACGGCGCTTTGCACCCAACACATTAGAGGACGTACAGATGTCTCGATGTGATGTATGTTGATTGAATAACCATTATCTCAATGCTACGTTCCATGACGGTCTGGGTACAAGGTCTTTAGTCGAAGGGACATATCACCGTCGACCACGTCAACCACAATAAACTCTCCAGGTTTGTCGAAGTCGGGTGCTAGGAGCGCTCCACGGATGATGGAATGTACGGAAATGAACTCTGAGTTCTTCCTAGGCTGTGCGCGAACCCGATGGAACCGTAGCGCCTTGTCCTTTTTGCTCAAACGTCCTGTCGGAGCGTCCAAAGGCAAGATGAGTGCGAATGAATGCGCGGTCTCCTCCACTGTGATAGAAAATAGATAGAGGAGTTGAGCAAAGAGAGGCTCCTTTTCTGTTTTCACCAATACACCGTCGTAACGAGGGTGGCCGTGGAATTTCGGGTTGCATCGTAGATAGTCCGAAGATGAGGTCCAGGTGCTGAGGGAGTCATAGTGTACCTTGAGGAATTGAAACGGCACAACCTATTGCATTAACAGTCAGTTGAGATGTTCTTGGGCAAGACAAAACATGTACCTCCTCTTTACCATCAAATCTCAATGGCTTTCCATTGGGCAAAGGATACTTGAATGCGGGAAGGAATTTGGTAATGAAATTCCCGAACTTCACGCGGAATTTATCAAAGGCGAGGTCGTGGGATGTTTGCTCCAAAGTCGAGAAAGAAACAGGCTTGAGGCTCGAACCAATATCGACATTGGACAGTGCGGAAAGTTTCCGCGTCTCTATATCCTCTGGAATCTCATCTGCGTCTTCATCGAGCACATCAATTTGTTCCCGAATAAATGTAGCCACAGTACGACGGTGATCATGTTTGACCAGCTGAGAGTGTTCAATTTGGCGTGTGCCCAGTGTGAAACGCTCGAACATACCTGCGGAGTCACATCTTTAAAATTTGTCAACCGGTGGTAGGTGTTCCTGATTGCACCGTGCATGGATTCACTGGTTTTCGTTCCAAAATTTCGACTTGCTCCTTTCTTTTCGATGTCGTCGAATATATGATAGCGCGCGTGGAATTTGGGGAAATTCCAATTCTTCTCGCCGTGGTCTGTTCCCTCGCAAGCGGTGACATATTTCTGGCCGTATTCAGTACGTTATTGGCTCGAATGCTTAACCATACCTTCATTGCTAAGTCAAGGATCAGAACCTCACGGCGCCCGGCGGCAATAGTCTCCGAGGTGTGGACTTGGAACCCGATGGAAGTGCGCAACTCGAGGTAACTTCGAAGGGATTGCAGCAGGAGAAGGCCAGGTTCATCAACGAGAACATTGTGAGCCACGAAAAGCATCAATTTAGCAATGTCTTCGTGTTTCGAACCGTCGTTAAAGGAGGTATTCATAACCGTTTCGAAATGGTTTAATCCTCTCCACCGTGGAAATTTGGACATCCTGAGTATTCTCAGGAGATGATGGTGCATGCACAGGAAAAAAAACATACTGTGCATCTATCTTCACAATGGCTGGGCGGCCCAACTCCGTAATTCGTGCCTTAAATTGACCAAACAGGTGATCACCCCAAAATCCACCATCGTCTGCGTGCAGCGGGTCGTACGAGATAGCCTGATGGGGGTCTGTATTTCCGAGTTCCCAGAATGCATTCTAGTCATAATTAGATGAACCAGAGTGACGAAGCAGAAAATGGCACACCTTGACATCCCGCAATCCGTGGTCTTTAAGAATTTCCTCCCGCTCGGCTACGGTTCTTGTTTCTCTAGCCTCCTCCAGAATGCGCTGAGATTCAATTCCCGTGCGCAGTGGATGTGCTGTGGAAAGATCTGACTGTTGATCCCAAGGGACAAAACATATCGGGCAAGGATAGAGTCCCTGCAAACCACGAATGAGTGCCATTACAGATCTAAACCTATTTTCAATAAATCGGAGAGAAAATTCAAGGAGGAACGTACGCTTCTTCGTAGTCTGCAGCTAAAATCAGAATCATGGGCCAAAGCCAACGGATAATTTCATCTCCACACTTCGTCCAATTACCGACTTTGGACGGATGTACAAGGGATTCCAGTAACTTGGAGAACGCAGTGTGCCAGACTATATTTTTGAAATTGCTGAACGCTGGTTTACCATTCTCCTGAGGGTCGTCTTTCACCTACACATCGAAAGTATAAGTGAAGCAAACACCGCAGGAAATGGAACATACTATTGGTTGATGACCCACGAGCTGACCACTACCGAACCGAGTACTGTTTCGGATCGCAATCGGAATGTTTGCGACTCTGGCTCCTACCGCGTACGCCTTTTGGGTGCCAAAGGAAGAGAGTTTTGACTTGTCTGCATACACGACAAGACAGACGGGCTTCGCAGCTGGATCATTGGGCAAGGCCGACTGAATAACCATGAGCTGGTGCATGAAGACATAGTTTTCTACTCACCTGTGCAGCCCAAAATGCGTCGGCGGTCCAAGGTTCATGGTAGAAGCGAACATAAGTTTCACCGTTGAATTTATAAGCCTTTTCGGCGTCCCAAACGAAACAAGCAGAAAGGCGAGGGTCCTGAACAAGACTTAAGACCCAGTCCCACAGTGGACGAGTGTATGTATCAAACTCCTTGTCCTCGGTCTTGTACTGAATTTTTATTGTGTCTTTCCGGAACTGGAAGTACAAAATAAGTACGAGAAGCACGAACTGCGGATGCAATGTCTTACCGCAGTGCATTTATGCGAGGCCAACCCCCAGAGCTCATCCAATTCTCGTTGGTTTGCCAACGTGAACTCGTTCGGATGGGATCCACAACGTCGGATAAGAGAGATCAATGTCTCAATCGCATTCTTGTTCAACATATTATTCTCGCAAAATTCGGCCACTTCAAAATCCAGTTGGGATCGAAATGGCAGCCATGGTTGGTCGTCGGAGGCTGCCGGTTGCTCTGCCATGGTAGCTTTCACATATTTATTGAAAGATTCGAAGGTGGGCGAGCGTTTGCTATGAGGATGAAAAACACGTTTGATTTCTTCAGGTGGCGGAGGACTTTGGGGGCGTTCAGGATCATCATCGGGCAGAAGATCCTGTTCAAGGTCAGGATCTTCTGGAAAGTCGTCAACGAGATAATCTAGAGCGTTTGAATGTCAGAATGTGGTTATCCACAACGATTTAGTACTGCGTACCCGGAAGATCATTTCTTTCGGGTATCCGCACTCGCGGCGGAGAATGTCTTCCCGGTGGTTGGACTGGGTGGCCGGCTTAAAAATATAAACTCCCTTGCATCAGAACAGAGGATATACTTTTACCTCTTAAATGGACATCAAGTTGGGCGTATTGAGCTTGACCTACGTCAATATTTTTCAACGATTGGTTATGGCAAGAGTAAAGATGAACATACGTTGTTGGGCCTTCAATTTCATGATAAAATTCGTGTCTTTTCCCTTGATAGCTTTTTGGGAGGCACACGCAGCTTCATGTTTATCGATGCCCCTTTTGTCGTAGGCACCACCACAGTGCTGACAGGCGGGTTTGGGGGGCATGACAAGGAACTGCTAGTCCAGAGAAGGGCTGTGAACTGGGTAGAATATTCTTGCGAGCGGCGGACGGCGTGAGTGAACTTAAACGGAACCGACTTGGAAAGCGAAGTTGACTTTCATCACATGTGCGCGTTAGTGAAACATGTGCAAACATAATCTCCCTCCGTCTTCGACCACTGTCGCCGCCGCGAGACAGCGATGTGGACATGTCGCTCTACCGGTCCGCCTTCTTCGTTGAAGCGCTTCCATGCACTCCGTGGGCGCTTCAACCCAGTGAGTTTTTTCTTCCCTTTAATTTCTCGGTCTGAAACCTATGGCTGTCTTAGCACACTCCTCTCGCTTCCCTGCGCTTGTTTTCCCTCTCAGGCACAATCTCGCGATGAAGACCTCAGATCCCTAGGTGATTCTGGACAAAAATCACGGCGCCACAGAAAGCTGTTCTCGGGACGCGGGGTCGGCATCCCTAACCATGTCAACACGCAGAAGCTCATCCAGATGTTCAATCAGAACATGCTCCTCGTGTCTTGCAGCACGAGCTACTTTTCGAAGGCACTCACATCTGTGCCTCTCGCACACACTCTCGTTCAAGAGCATACCGTCGATGCTGCCCACCACATCGAAGCGCTCGCTGCCACTGGGACATGTGGGCGCCGACCGAAGCTCAACTACGCGGACGCAGGCAAGCCATAGCTTTTGTGCTACCTCGAGCAGAAGGGGCTCGCTCACAGACGCAGACTTGACCGTTGTTCCGGAGGTGCGCGACATCCTTCCCTTCTCTCCCCAGCTGCTACCCCCGCGTCCCAGGCCTGCGACGACTCCTTCGAGGAGCACGTCCTCGTGTAGCAACCGGAACTCACGGGGCTGCACCTTCACGGCCACGGAAGTACTATGGCCTTTGAGATGCTCCCGCCTGCCGAGGTCACTTTCTTCATTTTTCTTCCAAAGTACTGACGAGCGCCTCAGCCCGCACCAACATACACCATTCGACTCGCACTGTTATTCATGTACCTCCCCCCTCGGTTCCTTTTTTTGCCATCCCGTTTCTCATGATAATATATCCCACTTTTGCAAACACCGGTTTCCTCCGACGGGTATCCTGTTCTCGCTCGACCCTGTCTACTCTTTACCGAACATTCAATTCTCGGCTATCTTCCAAGTTAACCAGTGATCGATCACAACTGAAACGTAACCACTTGGCCGTTAAATATCACTGTAAGGCGAGTATTCCTTTGCCCAATCACCATGTCAGCTACCAATGATGTCGTCTTCACAGAGGTTCAAAACTTAGAGTCTCCCCATGCCCTCATGGATTCAGATGTTGCCATCGTACGTCGTCTGAATCGCCTTTACGTTCCGTCCATGCTCAGATGCGCTGGTAACGACAGCTCGAAAGCCTGCTCAAAGCTCGCGAGCACCAACTTGAACTCCTCAGAACGGCGTACTTTCAGGTTCGCGGGGACTATCAAGCTGTGTTAGCTGAACGCGATGCGCTCCTGGTACGTCATGAAGAACAGTGCACTCAATACCGCCGTGTCATGTGAGTAATTCATCTATTCGTGTTCTGTCGCAGACTCTTATTGAAAAAACTTACGCCTAGCACGGAACTGAAGGACCAAACTGCCGACGTTCATTTCTGCGCCTGGCACAAGTTACAGGCCGCAACTCGTCTCACTCCCGTTGTGATGGATCCCGGAGCTGGTGGAGCTAATAGCGGACTGATTTCGTTGTAACCCATCCAGATACATCGTCGTCGTCAAAGTTAAATAGTGTTGCGACCTCCCTTTTGTGTCGGCATGTGTCTGAAATTACCGTTTGAGAACTGAACATTTAGATTGACCCTGAAATTTCCAAGAACATGTATCGTCAAATTCAAGGCACCAACACTTGTTATGTAAATACTGTTTCCAGGGAATCCCTTCGTCGGCCGGAAACTTTCTCTCACTCTCCACCATGCCCACTCCCACTGAAGACGAGGACTACGACGATGGTGGCGACCTGCACCTCCAACCAATCAATTACAATGCTTCACGCGATGAATTGATAGCGGTTAGTCCTCAAATTTGTGTCTGGATTGTTCTCATCGTCTCCGCATTTCAGGCCTTGAAATCCTCTCAGTTATCTCTAATGAAAGTGCTGGGAGAGAACCGTGAGCTTCAAAAGACGAACAGCGAGCTTATGGCGGTTTCAACCAAGAAACGTCGTAAAGGGGTTGAGAAAGACCTTTTGGGCTACCAACCGCACATCACCGCTCTCGCTAAGAAGTTCCTCTTCACCCGAGCGCTCTTCATAGACTCTGCAATGTTCCGACTGAATCTACCGCAGCCTTCGGAGAGACCCGAGGACCAGTTTGTCAGCGATGAGGCGTACCGAAACAGCGTAACCATTGCGCTCTACCAGGACATCCCCGAGAAATTTCATTCCCTTCTGGATGCAGAGACGTATGGAAGCTTTGCCAAAGACGTACGTGAATTGTTCGGGGCACCAGAGTGTAGAACTCACTTGATATTCCATTTAGTTTATTCACGAACATTCAGACGGACGTTTGACACTAATTAGCATCATTCGCAAGACCCTTCCCGTCATTTTGAAGGGCTTCAACATTGATTCCGACCTGCTTACCACGGCCGGCGCTGATCGCAGCAACAACGAAGCTCTCAAACACTTCCTTTGTTTTCCCAACGAACGAAAGGCGACGCTGTATGCGCCTGTCTTGTTTCCCGGCCCGACCCGAAATATGAACGAGCTGTTTACTGGACCGGTAGTCATGAAGGTGCGTCCGAATAATGGTGTTCTTTCAGATTCTAACATTGCAAAGGTCCACCGACTGATGTACTTTGGTCCTGGGAGTCTCGTTCCGGGAAAAAAGCCAGCACCGAATTCAAATGGGATCAGGATGGGGTTGAAGCAGGTAACGGAATCGTCGATCTCAGCAGCCGGAATTCTCGTGCGTCCTTAACTACTATGGATGATCTTGAGGCTGACATGCAGCGTTCAGACTCGATTCGTCTTATCTCCGGATAAAGAATGGGGGACCTCCAAGACGGACTGGGAAGCAGAGTACCGAGCATACCACAAACTCCTCGCTTGCAATCGCCATCTGCCACATGTCAAAAGAATCTTCTAAAAAATCCACTCTTTCGTTTTCGATGGCATCGATACTTCCAATGAGGCCACCACCTCCGACACGGATTCAGACCGCGAGACCGAGGACGCCATCGCCGATGCAATGAGACAATTCGAGCTTGGCACTGACCCCGTATCTGTTCTGGAAGACGATGCTGATGCTCGTGGCGTGGTCACTCCGGTAGCAGAACCGGTTACTGCAGTCAGACAGGTCCACTTTCTTGACGCGGAATTACCACCCGAGCCGCCGGCGGAAGCTCAAAATGCTGTTCCGGATGCAGACGTTCCTACCGGAAGACGCACTCGTGGTCGTAATGCAGGGGCTATTGCGGGGAGCGGTGAAGAGCCTAGTACCACGACTGTAGCTACACGTAGAAAAAGGAGGACGTAGTTAGAGCGAGTCAAGAATGAGACATACAATTTACTTCTTTTTTTTTTGTTCAATGAAGGCCGGCTAGATGCAGTATATATTGAGCAACAGTTCCTGTGTAAGAAAGGTTGCCTGGTGCAGTCGTTATGTTAATGTCTTTGAAATTTCGTTACTTGTTTAGAGGTCGCCGGTTCGATCCATTACAAAGCCTCCCGTTTACAAGGACAGTATGTAATGAATACAACAAAGTATATATATAAATAGATTTTTTCCTTACTGTCCCCACAGGACTTACAACGTACCGGCCTTAATATCAGCCCTTATAATTCACTTCATTCCTTATCTAGCTTTATAACGTCAGCAGCTCCTTCTCAGACCCCGGATCCTTATCATGTGGCCTCATCTTATCTGGGACTTCCATCTTATCAGGTCAGGATAAGAGCGCCGGTCCTGATGGCCTGATCTGACCTAATCAAATCTTATCGGCTTCACCAGGTTTTTCCGACACACTCACCGGCAAATTTGGCAGGGAGATTGCAAATAATTTGTGCTACTGCGGTTGGGAGCATTGTACAAGCTCAGGGCTGTGCCGACAGTCGTCAAAGGGCTCTATGATGTGGGCTTCAACCGATTTGAACACTGCGGATCATCCATTCTCACTTAGATCACCCAATGGTAAATTTTGCAGGGAGAGTGCGAACAATTTGCACTCTTGCGGTTGGGAGTGTTTTATAAGCTCTGGGCTGTGTGACAGTGGTCAGAGGGCTCTATGATGCATGCTCCCGCCCATTTCAACGCCGCAGACCATCCATTCTCACTGAGCTCACCCAACGGCAAATGTTACAGGGAGATTGCGAATAATTTGTGCTATTGCAGTTGGGAGCTCTGTACAAGCTCAGGACTGCAACGGTGGTCAGGCGGCTCTATGATGCATTCTTCCACCGATTTCAACGCCACGGATCATCTATTCTCGCTTAGATCACCCAACAGCAAATTTGGCAGGGAGATTGTGAATAATTTGCGCTTTTGCGGTTGAGAGTGTTGTGCAAGCTCAGGACTGTGCAACGGTGGTAAGAGGGCTTCCAGATACAACTAAGGCTGAGATCTCGATCCCTGCGGGGAGCCAGAGCAGCGGCCGGACCGGAGATGTATTGTACGGAGGATTGCAACAATGTTGCACAACAGCAAGGAGGTATAAATGCCCCGTTGCGCAGGAAAGGATGACCGAACACGGGTGAGACTTGGGCGAGACTACTTGTTAGGTGTGTGATGGGGACCAAACAATTCCACTCCCATCTCGGCCCAGGACCACATTGACTGTGCTACTACCAGTGGGCGGCGTAACAGAAGCGCACGGTGCAAAGAATTAAAGCCGACGCCCATGAGGATGCACAAACGGCATTGTCAGTGGTGTGCTACAGATGGAGGTTATCAGATGGACTCGCCTCCCGGGGAGGATTGCGAACGATGATGGTCCCATGAAGGCTCCACGCTTACAAGCGTTGCTGTATGGAGGCCTCCGCGAGTCCTCGTGTCTTCGGGTTAACCAAGAGAAGCTGCCCCGAATCTGGAGCAATCCGGGCCAGAACGTCGACAACACGAAAATCCATAGACCCCGTGAAATGTGGTGATGGGTGATCTGAGCGAGAATTTATGGTCCACAGCATTGAAATGGGCGGGAGCATGCATCATACAGCCCTCTAACCACCATCACACGGTCCTGAACTTGTACAACACTCTCAACTGCAATAACACAAATTATATGCAATCTTCCCACGAAATTTGGTGATTGGTGATTTGAGCGAGAATGGATAGTCTGCAGCATTGCAATCAGTGGACACATGCTTCCGGAAGCCCTCTGACCATTGTCACACAGTCCTGAGCCTGTACAACGCTCTCAACCGCAAGAGCACAATTTACTCGCAATCTCCCTGCAAAATTTGCCGATGGGTGATCTGAGCGGGAATGGATGGTCTGTGGCATTGAAATCGATGGAAGCATTCATCTGGAAGCCCTCTGACCACCGCTACACAGTCCTGACCTTGTACAGGGCTCCTAAATGCAAGAGCGCAAATTATTCACAATCTCCCTGCAAAATTCATCAATGGGTGGGTGATCTGAGAGAGAATGGATACTCTGTAGCAGTGCAATTGGTGGAAGCGTGCCTCTGGAAGCTCTCTGACCACCGTTGCACGGTCCTGAACTTGTACAGAGCTCTCAACTGCAATAGCACAAATTATGCAATCTCCCCGCGAAATTTGCCATTGGGGGATGTGAGGGAGAATGGATGGTCCACAACATTGACATCGGTGAGAGCTTGCATCTGGAAGTCCTCAATGTGGTCCTGGGCCGAGATGGGAGTGGAATTGTTTGGTCCCCATCACACACCTAACAAGTAGTCTCGCCCAAGTCTCACCCGTGTTCGGTCATCCTTTCCTGCGCAACGAGGCATTTATACCTCCTTGCTGTTGTGCAACATTGTTGCAATCCTCCGTACAATACATCTCCGGTCCGGCCGCTGCTCTGGCTCCCCGCAGGGATCGAGATCTCAGCCTTAGTTGTATCTGGAAGCCCTCTTACCACCGTTGCACAGTCCTGAGCTTGCACAACACTCTCAACCGCAAAAGCGCAAATTATTCACAATCTCCCTGCCAAATTTGCTGTTGGGTGATCTAAGCGAGAATAGATGATCCGTGGCGTTGAAATCGGTGGAAGAATGCATCATAGAGCCGCCTGACCACCGTTGCAGTCCTGAGCTTGTACAGAGCTCCCAACTGCAATAGCACAAATTATTCGCAATCTCCCTGTAACATTTGCCGTTGGGTGAGCTCAGTGAGAATGGATGGTCTGCGGCGTTGAAATGGGCGGGAGCATGCATCATAGAGCCCTCTGACCACTGTCACACAGCCCAGAGCTTATAAAACACTCCCAACCGCAAGAGTGCAAATTGTTCGCACTCTCCCTGCAAAATTTACCATTGGGTGATCTAAGTGAGAATGGATGATCCGCAGTGTTCAAATCGGTTGAAGCCCACATCATAGAGCCCTTTGACGAATGTCGGCACAGCCCTGAGCTTGTACAATGCTCCCAACCGCAGTAGCACAAATTATTTGCAATCTCCCTGCCAAATTTGCCGGTGAGTGATCTAAGCGAGAATGGATGCTCCGTGCCATTGAAATCAATGGAAGCATGCATGATAGCGCCCTCTGACCACTGTCACACAGTCCCGAACCTGTACACTGCTCTCAACCTCAATAGCGCAAATTGTTCGCAATCTCCCTGCGAAATTTGCTGATAGGTGATCTGAGCAAGACGAGATGGACTGCTGCATTGAAATTGGGGAGCATGGTCCTCCGGTGAATGATGGTCCCTGCTGGTCACCAAAGAATTTGAGCGCAGAAGAGCAAGACGGCAGATAACTGCTTTGGCTGACTGTGCCCTATCTTGTCTGGAGTGAGCCCTGGGGTCTCATTGTAGAGAGAGGGTCTTGATCCTCTGCAGGAGTCTCTGTGAATTAATAGAAGCAGTTTGCGGCCAGTCACATGAGCGCCGTGATGCCTGGATTGAGTAATATATATCAACACTCTTCCCTTCCTCCCTCTCACCATGTGCTACCTTGCCTCGTATTACACATATGGCCTGCCCACCTTCCTGGTCATGGCCATCACTCTGTCCCTTTCCTACACCGGTACTTGCGGACATATAAACTGTCCAGCATTTGGTTAGAGCCGATAACAGAACTGAAGGCATAAACAGAAATTATTGTTTTCGGTTGTTTTTGATCCCCGTGAAAGACTCCTCCTTACCTCACTCACTTCTGGATGGAATTGGGCTGGTGATTAGCTAGATCTGACCTACGGATTTATGCACAACTTAATGAAACAGTCAGAATTATGATTTTCATTTCATTTTTGGGACCTGGCAACCACTGCCTCCTGTGCCACAATCTCGCCTAGCATGCCCAGATGGGGTCCAGGCGAGCTAGATTTTTTGGAGGGGGGACTAATATGGCTTATGATGCATTTCATAGCGCGTAATCTGCGCATTCATTTTTTTTTCGGCTCCCTATTTCCCTCCAACGCTTCTCAAATTGGCAACACAGGAATTCAGTTCATCTACCTCGGTTCTGATCCTTGCCTTCGCATCAGTTATCAACCCTGTCGAGTATTCTGAATCACTAAGGTTGATGGTCGGGTCTCTGAGCTTGGCGCTAGAGAATTTATACAGCCATGAGCGTTGCACTAACACAGCCAATAGTTCCATAGAACTTCTTGAGGGTGTCATCAAAAGATGGTGAAGACATGATAGAAACCTGTTGGTTGCCTGTGGAAGCTCCTTTGGGAACACTGAAGACATTAGTATAAACATGCACTTGTTGGAGGACTCTTCTCCACAATTTGCACAGCGTCAGACTCCGACCCCCACACAATACCGAGGACTTACTCTTCGGATTCACCTTGGGTTCACCTTGGGTTTCACCTTTTGCTTCTCTTTGGTGACTGCCTTCTTCTTTGGTGGGTTTGGGAACTTTTCCTCGCCTTTTCCTCGCCACTGGTGGCTTTTGCCTTCAGTTTCGGACCGCGCTTCTTTCTGACGGGTTTAGCAGGTGAATCAGAATCATCTGTGTCCGAAGTCACACCCGACTTGCCTTCGTCGATGACCGTGTCTCACGGGCATCTGAGATGTTGCCAAGGGACTCCCCCTCAGATTTGAATGCCACAGACCATTCATACTCGCTTGGATGGCCCATCAGCAAATTTCGCAGCAAGGGTGTGAGTAATTTGCGCTATTGTGGTATAGGGCTCTGTACAACGTCAGGACTGTTTGACGGGGATCAGAGGGCTCTATGATGCATGCTTCCAATGATTTGAACACCGCGGACTATCCACTCTCACTCAGCTCACCCATCGGTACATTTCACAGGGAGATTGCAAATAATTTGCGCTGTTGCAGTTGAGGTTGTTGTACAAGTTCTGGACTGTGCAATGGTGGTCAGAGGCATCTATGATCCATGCTTCCACCGATTTGAATGCCGCGGATTATCTATTCTCACGTAGATCACCCAACATCAAATTTTGGATGGAGATAGCGAATAATTTGCGCTATTGCAGTCGAGAGCATTGTACAAGTTCTGGACTGGGTGATGGTGATCAGAGGGCTCTATGATGCATGATTCCACCGATTTGAACACCGCGGATTATCTATTCTTGCTTAGCTCACCCATTGGTAAATTTTGCAGGGAGATGGCGAATAATTTGTGCTATTTTGGTTGAGAGTGTTGTGCAAGCTCAGGACTGTGTGATGGTGATCAGGGGCAATCCAGATGCATGCTTCCGACGATTTCAACGCCGCGGATTATCTATTCTCGCGTAGATCACCCAACATCAAATTTCACATGGAGATTGCAAATAATTTGCGCTATTGGGGTTGAGAGTGTTGTATAAGTTCGGGACTGTGCAGCGGTGATCAGAGAGGGTCATGATGCATGCTTCCACCGATTTGAATGCCGTGGACCCTCCATTCTCGCTCACATCCCCCAACGGCAAGTTTCACGGGGAGATTGTGAATAATTTGTGCTCTTGTGGTTTAGAGCTCTGTACAAGTTCAGGACTGTGTGACGGTGGTTAGAGGGCAGTATCATGCTTGCTCCCGCCCATTTCAACGGCCCAGACCATCCATTCTCCCTCAGATTACCCATCACCACATTTTGTGGGGAGATTGCGAATAATTTGTGCCATTGGGGGTAAGAGTGTTGTACAAGCTCAGGACTGGGAAACGATGGTCAGAGAGTTCTATAATGTGTTCTTCCACTGATTAAAATCCTACAGACCATTCATTCTCACTCAGATCACACATTGGCAAATTTTGCAGGGAGATTGTGAATAATTTGCGCCATTGCGGTTGAGAGTGGTGTACAAGTTCAGGACTGTGTGACGGTGATCCGAGGCCTCTATGATGCATGCTTCCACCGATTTGAACGCCGCAGATTGTCTATTCTCACTCAGATCACCCATCGGCAAATTTCGCAGGGAGATTGCGAATAATTTGCGCTATTCAGTTGGGAGCATTGTACAAGTTCAGGACTGTGACAGTGGTCAGAGGGCTTCCAGATACAGGGCTCCACCCATTTCAATGCCGCGGACCATCCATTCTTGCTCAGATCACTCATCACCACATTTCGCATTAGTTTATGGCATATTTCCGCAACAATCTCTTGGACATTCAGATTGATCTCCCCCCATACAGGACCCACTCTTTTTGTCGCGGGGGTTGTCAGTACCTTGCAATGGTCCTCCGCTGGCCGTTCCGTAATATCTGCTCCTGGGGCGGGTGGGCTGAGAATTTTGATAACCCTGGAACTCTATTTAAATACCTGCTGCCCTAGACTGATACACCCCTCCTGGAACGAGAGGACTACCTTAATCCTAATCAGATGATAGGTGATGCATGTGCCGCATGGAACTGTAGTTGGCATTGCTCGTAGAAACATTGGCTTCTAGTCTTGTACAGATTTAGTCAGTTGGACGTCCCAATCCTTTCTTTTTGTTCTGCTGGAGATTTCAATTTTGTACGATCGGAAGCTTTCTGTTTCCAACTGGTGCATTGGATTTGTCTGATTGAAAGAATTTAAGAACATCTTCGGTTCATCCTGTCGGAAAAGACAGAATTTCCGGCCGGATGAAGTCCACAGATCCTTCTGTTTCTACCGGTTGAAGGTTAATTTTGTTCAGTCGATGATTGGGGCTGATCAACTTTTGGCACAAATCGCACTCAGGCTGATTATGCATTCCACTCAGATCGAGGGTAAAATAGTATTTATTAGCATTGGAGCACAGCAACACTACATAGCTAATTTACGCCCCAAATACCTGCTAGATGGATGAAGGAGCAGAGGAATCAATGACGCACGTACATCGCAAGTCATGTAGTCAAAAGCACAATAGCACAAATTATTCACCATCTCCCTGCCAATTTGCCAGTGGGTGATCTGAGTGAGAATGGATCGTCTGCGGCATTAAAATCGCTGGAAGGATATATCTGGAAGCCCTCTGACCACCATTGCAAAGACCTGAGCCTGTACAATGCTTCCAGCCACAATAGCACAAATTATTCATAATCTCCCTGCCAAATTTGCTGGTGGGTGATTTGAGCAAGAATGGATGGTCTGTGGCATTGAAATCGGCAGAACCATGTATCATAGAGCTCTCTGACCACCGTCACACAGTCCTGAGCTTGTACAACACTCTCAACCACGATAGCACAAATTATTTGCAATCTCCCTGTGAAATGTACCAATGGGTGATCTGAGTGAGAATGGATGGTCCGCGGTGTTCAAATCAGTGAAACCATGCATCATGGACCCCTCTGATCCCTGTCACAGTCCTGGACCCCTCTCACCACCGTCACACAGTCCTGAGCTTGTAACACACTCCGAACCGCAAGAGCGCAAATTATTTGCAATCTCCCTACCAAATTTGCTGCTGGGTCATCTGAGCGAGAATGGATGATCCACGGTGTTGAAATCAGTGGAAGCACACATTATAGAGCGCTTGACAACCGTCACACAGTCCTGAGCTTGTAAAACACTCTCGACCGCAATAGCGCAAATTATTTGCAATCTCCCTGTGAAATGTACCAATGGGTGATCTGAGTGAGAATGGATGGTCCATGGTGTTCAAATCGGTGGAACCATGCATCATCGAGCCCTTGACAACTGTGACACAGTCCTGAGCTTGTAACACACTCCCAACCGCAAGAGCGCAAATTGTTTGCACTCTTCCCGCAAAATTTGCTGTTGGGTGAGCTGAGCGAGAATGGATGGTCCACGGCGTTCAAATTGGTGGAAGCATGCATCATAGAGCCCTCTGAGACTTCCCGCCCGATTGGAACCCATCTGGGCATGCCAGAGGAGATTCTCAGTGCAGAAGGCGTTAGTAACCTTATCACAGTCCCACGTCCTTATATAGGTGCGTGATTGATATCCAATTGTGACCTTGATTTTCAGTGGAAAATGTTTGGAAACTATTTTGATGTTTTCACCTGTATTTACACTGGAAATCAGGGTAATAAGTAACATATCTTTTTTCTTCTGTTTTTCAGTGAAAAAACCTGGATGAAAGATTGTGAAGAATGTGTGAAAACATTGATTGTCCATTTCAAATTATTCACTGTTTTTTACTCAAGATTTTTCAGGCTTTTTCTTTGTTTTTTACAGGTGACAATTGTGGTGAAAAGAGTTTAAACTTTTTCACCACCATTTTCGCTTGTAAATATGTTTGGATTACTGGTGTCAGCCTTGCAAGAAAAGACATGAATTTTATTTCAAAATTTTCATCTTGATTCTCACTCACAAAAGTAGTGAAAAGAATTTTAAAATTTTCACTTGCTTTTTCAGTGAAAAAAAACCTGAAAAAAATACTGCAGAAGCTGGTAGCACTCTTGGAAGAAAAGTCACAAATTTTGGTTCTAATTTTTCACCTTGATTCTCAGTCAAAAAAGTCCTGAAAACAATTTGAAATTTTGAGATGCTTTCTCAGTGAAAAATGTGTTAAAATAAAGGAAGTTTTTCACTGATAGTTGATCTGAAAAACTTGAAATGCTCAACCAGTGATGTCTGGTCACTTCTGACTTTCCGCCTCAACATGACCCCCAAAATAGGGAATTTGATAGTGGCAGGTATCGGCAGTTTCAAAGTCCACCGACACGGTATTCCCGCCTTGTTTCTAGGATTAAAGTACCTTTTCCACCTGGTGCGCTCCTCAAATTTCCTGAGAATCATCTGTGTTGTCTGAAAACCCCAAACTCAGTTCCTTTGACACAAAATTGGTTAGTTTTCGGTATTCAGTAAGCAAAGTGAGGGTATGGTGCAAGACTGATGTTATTATCTTCTGCATTCTCCCATCTCTTATTGTTGGTTTGATGTATTGGTTATTATGTGGTGGTCTTTGTTCATTGTTCGTGAGTTCGAACTCAGCTGCTTCCTTTATTTTATTTTTCCAGCACACCGTCTCCCAGGACTTCTTTGTACACCAACCAGCTTCAGCATTTAATTATTCTTTATTTGGTGCTGCACCACATACAATCACAACACCACACTCGTAGTTCACCAACTGGAGTGAAACTTTGCGGTTCAACACGACCTGATGACAGATCGGCTGACTTCTAGGTCCTAAATGGACAAAAATTGGCCTTCGGGGGACGAAATGCTAGGTCATGTCCGGACAAAAACTCGGAAGCGGGTGGAGAAATCTTTGGGCAAAACATGGTCAGGAGGTATTCTCGGTAGAAATTTGAGCGGAGATGTCTCATGTTCACAAAATCCTGTTTTGGCAACAAAACTGAGCTTTTCTCACTTAAAAGTCTGGTTTGTAACACTAGTTTAAAAATTGCGAATAAATTTCTCATTTCAAACTTTTTTGAGGACTGGAAAAAAAAAAATCTTCTTCCCCGGTTGGTCGAGATTCAGTCACATGATGCGGCGCGCTGGTTTGCCATCATGAAACATGACTAAATATAAGCCCTTTTCTCGCTCTAGGTAGTACAGTCGGCTGGCTCATAATGCATTAGGTCGTAGTGCATAATGCTCATAATGCATTGGATTCACCGATCTACCAACTTGGTACGCTTGTGTTTATGCATTTTTAGTCATAATGCATAATGCATAGGATTTGGCGGGTTCGCCCAGGCCAGTATGCATTATGAGGAGCTGATTCTTTGGTGTCATTTTGGGTTTTGGATGGGATTTCGAGCAGATATGGACTACGATTTGACCAGGAACTGACAGGAACACTGATCCGTAGCAATTGGAAAGGTATTGGCTCACGTCTGTCCAGGACACGTCTCAAAATCATCCGAAAGTGACACAGAAATTTCCAATTCTGGCCATATGTCACGGATGTCACACCGTGGGAAGGATTCCACAATGCATATTGCTTATAATGCATAGGCTTTGAGGGTCCACGGACCCTATGCATTATGAGCCAGTCGACTGTAACCCATTGCCTGATGGCCGAGTTTGGTCTCAGATATGGACCCCTTAGTACTCCATATTTGACCACTTGAGAGGGCCCATCATATTTTGCCCACTCTCAAGCAACTGGTTGACTATTTGGTGTCAAATACCACCATCTGGTGTGATTTCATTTCTGCAGAGTTCAATTGGAGTCAATACCTACAACTGTATATACTATCAGCTCTCTATACCGCTAGATGAGATTCAACTGCCATATGTGGGAGGCAGAAATTACCGCTTTGGACGATTATCAGCAGAGGCTGCCCTGTCAGACAAAAACCAACCAAAATGTGTCCAGACAAAATTTGGAGGATCCAAGATTTTTGGGACCTAGCCTCGAAAGGGAAAATTTGGGGTCCTGTCATTGTCAGGTCGAAAATGCGCAGCCACGTGATACACACCCTCAGTAGACTCGTTAACAGTCTGCCATACAGAGTGCAATAAATGTGACGAGCACTATTGTCATAGGCAGACTGGTACTTGTTGTTTGATGGCATTCAGCGGGGCGGGAGTTTGAAAATTTTAACTGGTGCCAATGACGGCCATCAATTCGCTTTCGTCATTGAATCATTTCGGTTGTAAGATCACCTCTTGTTTCTACCCATGCACAAGCCCCTAAAACATTTCTGAGTAGACAGATGTCTCCAAATTCGAGTTTCACATCTGCCCTCGGTTTAGAGTTTTTGGAACCACTCAGATCCAAGGCCAGAACAGGAGCCATCAAAAGATTTCAAACTCCCGCTCGGCTCAATCCCGCTTAACGAGAAGTACCAGTCTTTCGTTTTCATTTCTTGTTTATACCGGTTCTCTAGACAATCATTTTCTTGTAAGCAGAACTATGCTCTAAGAATATTTGCCTGCGCAATTTGCGCAGGAGCCCCCTCTCACCCGCTGTACACGCAGATGGTAATCATCGAATGCTAGCCATTGATTACAATGAGCTTGTCACACTCTGTCTATTAAAGGGCTGCGGAGTGGCCTAAACGACAACTATCTCAAACTTACGGCTTCCCATTGACTTGGCAATCACCGTGAAATGATTAGGGTACTCTGTTCTGCTTATCAGAGACTAGGAAATGGACTCTACCAGAAGAACCCATGGTTGAGGGCAAGAGATTCTCAGTAGTTCCAATGGACCTGTACTGTAACCCTGCTGACCAGATAGGTATTGGGTAGTATCGAAAGATATCTGAATGAAAGCAACAGTCGGGCCAACTGAGTATTGGCGATGGTGATTGGGCCGGGCAGGCATCAGCTGTTATTTATTGGGACAGACCTTCTGCTTTTCTGTGTAGGCCCCTGATCAGATCACTGCTTCAATGCCGCGGTATGCAAGCAGCCATTTGTCGCTTTGATGGAGCAACCAGACATCTTTCAATCATGATCAATCAGACACAATCGGCATCGCTTCTGCAGGTGGCATCCATTCTTTTCAGTTCTAAGGCAAGTTAAAAATGCATGCCTCGAATACTAATTGTCAGGTGGTTGTTATTGACTTAGCCAAGTGGTTTTTTTACATAAGTAGCGCGACCAATGCGCGCCCCTGTTCAGTGCTATATCAAATAATTAAATGTGGGTTCAAAGCCAGGCCGCTGACAGATGGATGTAAGAGAAGATCTTACGATAAGCAAGATAAAATTGTGGAAAGGGTGAACACGCACCTGGGGAAGTGCCCATCCACGTCGGTTTACACCTGCCATGTCAACTCTCAATCTACAAACACAACGTCAGAATCTCCCGTGATCAGCGCGGTTTACGATCTGCAACAGGCGAGTTCATATTCCTACATGCACAGTTTGATCCCATCCAAGAGTAACATCGGCCCTGAGAGTTGAGTAGCGCAAAGCACAGATCAACGAAGATGTTGGTGCAGTCATTTTGAGACATTGGGAAGGGCTGGGATGTGGTGTGATGAAACAATGTTCATGTTGTAGCAGATGATGTGTGTTCCCGACTCTGTTGCTCCGCAGTCGATAAGCGGTCGACAATAGAGCCTTTTCTGTGGTTCCGTGTGGACGCTGATCAGCGCGCAGGCCTTAAATAAAAGACCTGGTCTCTGAATTGGTAATACAGTGTTCCACCGGTCAACGGAACACCCAAATTAAATTGCTGATGCCCTTATTTTGGGGTACTTTTTGAAGGTTCCTAGTAGGCCAAAATGTGCATCCATAGCTAGTACATATTTGGATATGAAGTCTTAATTTTTGGTGCAGAAACGAGGGAGCAACTGAGTTAATTTCTGCCACCACTCAACGGTACACTCACATGGTCTGACGTTATTATGATTTGATGCTGTTTTCAAAGGACTGCCTAAACACGCGCTGAACCTCGATGACACACAAACAAGCTATCTAAACCTTCTAGAGAATAGAATTAGTGACCCTGACCATAGTTGAACTGCAATGGATGTGTTGAAGATATTCTGTGGCTGACTTCCCACGGTGTCTGACCGATCATTTTTCCCAAAACGGACGACGACACGAAAAAAATTGTTTCCTCCCAATGAACTACGATCTAAGTCATTAAAATGAACTGTCATATCTCTCCCAGGTATTACAACATACCACACTTTTTTTCTCTCATTTTTAAATTGACTTTTTATGCTTTGCAACTCATAAGTAGCGGTGAAGATATTTCTCCTGCAAAGAACACTCACTCTATGCTCAAGTTGTGTTATACACATATGGGTAACACCCTCAAGACTGCTCCCAATTTATTATAGAACCTCACTGCATCTTGCACTGATATAATACAATATTCTTTCCGGCTGTACCGTTGCCACGTGGTGTACCGTTGACTGGTGGAACACTGTATTGCTCAACAGTATCATCGGCACTTGAGAATCCCGGCCTCTTGTAAAGCACGTGAATTCAAGGATAATATCGGATATTGGATTATTATAAATACTAAACAAAAGAAGGAAGAAGGCAAGATTGTAAGCAGGCATAGCCAACAGAGGAACGACAACAACTAAGTACAGGGATATATATACTTAACACCATAACATGAATACTGAGTGAAGGACTGAAACAACAAGTTCAGAGTAAACAGACATCTCAACCACACTCCTCTGACCCAACTCAAACTGGCACAGGACCAAGCTCTTTCCCCTCACTCAGACCTAGATTCTCTGTCTCTCCAATTTCTTCAACCGGGTTTCGAGTTGTTGCTTTGAGGGCTGCACTGGGTGCATGGCTATCTGAGAGAAGTGCAAAGCTCCTTGTGTATCCTCCAAGCACATCTCCCGTGATGCTGAGAAATTTCTCATCAATGAGGGCAACTTTTTTGGCTTGAGATGACCGTTCAAACAGAGATCTTGCACTTCTCAAATACTCTGTTGCCTTTAACACATCCCCTCTTTCCTTTGAGATGTATCCAAGTTGAAGCATACATTCTGCTCGGCTGCAGTGGATGTCCATCTGTGTGAATCCCTCGAGGGCAACTGTCAGAAGGCTGACTGCTGTATCCTGATCACCTTCGGTGCAGAAAATATCCCCTAGGAACTGGAGAGCCTTATGAATATCTAGCCTCTGCTGTGACTTTGAGGCATGCACAAGATATACTATTGTCCAGGAAGATGGCCAATCTGTTGAACCCCAGAGCCTTCTATCACCAAGTTTCTCTAAACAGTAGTTTACCATTTCAGTTTGTTTGCCCCAAAAGAGTGAAAGGCACGTGTGGAAAAGCAGCTTTGCAGATGGTTGATTTCCTTCTCTCAGATGGAGGGCTCCCTTTATAGCATCACAGATCATTACATAGTCCACATCTCCTAATGAATTGAATATTGATTTCGCTGTATCAATCTTCCTTTCCACAGCCTCCATCGGTACATCCAGAAACACATTGACTTCCACAATATTAAGCACAGTGAAGGCATGAGTGTGTGGCACTAGTTCAACAGGGGCTCCATGAAGAATTTGTCTGTGGATATCTCGGGCCTCCACATATTCTGACTTCAGCTTGTAGATCTCTGCCTGAGTTCCCATAATCATGTTTTCCAAGTTACCACCAGACCTCCCACAGTGAACTAGGAGATCTCTTGCCCTGTTGCAGAGGGAGGCTGCATATTTGTAATTTCCAAGTTTATACCAACACTGTGCTTCAATGTCTAGTGCCAGTGCTTCCTGATATAAATTTGCAGAAATCTGTGCTAGTCGCTTTGCCTCAGATGAATATATTTGGCCTGCAGCTGGATCACCCATTTGCAACTGGAGCCCTGCTAGACCAATTGATGATTCACACTGTCTTTTGGTGTTCCCAGTTGAAATTGCTAATGAGAGTCCAGTCTTTAGATAGTTTGTAGCTGTAGGAATATCATCCTTGGAGTGCTGATAATAGGCTCCTAAAGTGTTGTAAAATCGACCTGTTGAACCTATTCAATCATAAATAAGTGATATTGCTTGAGGACTTACATTTGACTTCAGGGTCATCAAAGTGAGGTAATTGGTTTATTGCTTTGTCAACCAGTTCTTCGGGATTGGGAATTGGCTGATATTGCGAACACTTGAAGATCTCTGTAATCACAAGGACCTGCAGTCCACATGGGAAAGGTTGAATATGGGTAATATGGTCCATCAAAGGAGTCCGGCCATGTTCAGCAAGTCTACTAAATCCATTGAAATATATGATGCAGTAGACTGTATCAGCTGCTGCAGGCTTCTGGTGCTGGAGCCTGTTGAGAAGGAGGCCCTGGATATTTGAGAAATTTGATGTGATTTGTAGGACTTTCCCAGAAACTGAGATAGTTCCAGAATATTTGTACTCCAACTCCAAAAGCTGATGAAAGTAGTTGAGAAGAGCCTGAACAAGGTAGTCCATGGGGGGATAATATCTTGCCATATATTCTCGAATGGGGACCAAGGTCTTGAACCGTCTATGGTCATCACTATAGGCCAACGAGGTGGAAACTAGGGCTGCTTTACATCTGAGGATGTCTTTTATTGGAAGCTTGCTTTGTACCAGCTCCATATCTGAAAGGCCATCTGGGAGCATTGAGAGAAGGCTCAATAGATCCTGGCAATGAGGCACAGATGTGATTCGGGGGCTTGATAGAGACATTGAAATGGATAGATCAAGATTTGATCGCTTGTTGTAGCCATCCGAGATCATAGAGGTTTGCTCTTCCTCCCAACGGGCCAGCACATTGAGGCAACCCTCAGAGTCAACCAAGTGGGCCATGAGATCAATTGCAAGTGGCATGTTTCCAGTCAGGAGGAGAACTTTGTCAATGTCATCACTGTCGTGACAATCATCTGCAATATCAATGAAAGTCTGTTGTGCAGCATCCTGTGTCAAGGGTTCCAAAGCTGGCAAGAAAGGCCGAGTCCAGCGTACAGAGGCTGGTCTTTCTGTCCCTCGGATTGTGATCTACTGAGTGTTAGTTGCAATAACAAGGTGAGAATATCCGCACTTACAATTAATGCAAGGTGCTTTATATCTGTAAGCAGAGATAAAAACTCCTCAATGCCTCGACGGATTTCTCTTGGCTCCCACAGTGTCTCCAAGTTATCCAGGACCAATAGACAGGCTGGATTGGTGGCAAAATGATGCAAAATCACTTTGGCCAGATCTTTCGTCAGCTTCAGTCCCAAATGGGCCCCAATGAGAGTAACTAGTTCATCTGGACTTGATGTAGAGTCGCAAGCAATGAAGAAACGATGCTGGGCATATTTCCCAGCAATTGTTGGATGATGCAAAATAGCTCTTGCAAGACTTGTCTTTCCCATTCCACCTGCACCCAAAATTGATATCCTGGGTGTCTCCTGCATGAACAGCTTGAGAATGTCGAAAAGTTCAGATTCTCGGCCATGGAAGATTTTTGGTTCTGATGGCAGCATGGAAATTGAAGTTGAGCTTGAGCAGAATAAGATTAGCTTCAATTTTATCAATCTTAGTTTAGACCATACCTGTTGTAAGAGCTAGAAAGGACCCTAGTTTTCTGTACAAAGTTACTGCTTGCTACACCCAGAATAAAAGGTTCACCCACCAATGACCCTCTGTCTGAAGTGGTCCCATCAGAAAAGGCATCAATCAAGTCCAGAACTTCTTGGTGTTGGTCTTCTGCAAATTTCTGTATAACTCTAACCTCATTGAGGAGATTGATATCCTGAAGCTGTTTTTTTTTGGGTTGAGTACTTGCATGTGCATATGATAAACCACACCACTTCACCCTAAAATGATCTAGTGCCTCTTCCAAACCCATGTTACAACCCTTCAACAGTTTACTCATTTCTCCCTGGCGGAAAAAATGTCTGATCTTGCTTTTATCCTGTTGGGCCTCCACAAATGTATGGATCTTGTAGAGTGTGCTGAGGACATACAATCAACCAAAATAATGTAGTTTTGTAGCCAGAAAGACTACTCTGTGAATTTCCCGAGATGATTCAACATGCTTGGTGACAAATCTTGACCAATCTCTGGCTTCATATAGAGAGAAACAATTGCATATAGCAACCCATAGGTCTGCTGCATCAATTGGGCACAATCACTCTTGTTTTGCTTGACAGTCTGGCAAAAGTGAGATGGATTTTATGATTTATAGTCAATATGTACCTGCACAGCAGTCAGCAGAGACTTGGCAGTGTTGGAGATAGGTTCCAAGAATGGAGTCTTGAAGCTTTTAGCAAGGACCTCGAGGGTATCCACTGCTATAGTGAAACATTTTATAATGTTGTTTAATCTGATTTCGGCCACAGTAGGCTGAGGCATTTGGTCTGATGGGCAAGAATTTGGACTGTGCTGGAGACACAATCCTTTTTATCCTTGATGTACGTGGTGTTAGCGGATAGCGCACTTTTAGCAAGGGGTGATTGATCTCTAGATCAGCCAATAACTTTAAGTCCCACGAGCCCCCCCTCTGGGAATGATGGACAGATGGCATCAGCGGCGCCACTTCAGACGCATCATGTATACGCCACTCGCCAGCACTCGCCACTTGCGTCGCAGCGGGTCACCCGCCCTCCTGAATGTCTACTCTTTCAGTTGATTCCTAGCACACTACTCTGCAGCCAGAATGGAACCCTATCCCTGTATATGATGCACATAGATCTCTGTCAAATAATGCAAATCTTCCGCCACAAAGTTCCTCTTCAGCTGTATCTAATACTAGCAGCCATGTGACCTAGGAGCAAGGGGATTGGAGCAACAGGACATGCAAAGTTCTCTCAAGTGCGTCCAATGGGTAAAGCATGGACATGATCAATGTTCACAGTCGATGCAAAATCACTGGAGCGTGATGTGACTATATAGCTTCTATTGAGCATATGTATTGTAGCCAGATGAGTAGCAGAGAGCTTGCAGAGAGCGGCAGCACAGCGAGCACGTAGAGAAAGCCACGACAGTGGCTGTGCTGCCGATGATCCGAGCAGCCATCAGTCGACCGGATTATATTGAGCGATTTAGAGATCAATCACCCCTTGACTTTTAGTGCACTCGGGATTCAAATCCAACTGATATATTGTCTCGCCACAAAGCTGTGTACAATTATTACCTGAAGGTGCGATATAGCAGGATAGCTCGTAGCTGATAGTTTTCGCATTTCCTCTTGTAGTTATATCCAGGCACTTGTAGTATTCTTTTGGTTATACTCAGGCACTCGTCGTAGTGTATATTTTCACACTGACTGAAGTGAGCTACTCAATTACTTACTATGGTTCTCTTTTTGACTTGTACTAGTTATTATTGTCTAGGTGAATATATACTGACTTCCGCTTACGTCTGTGTGTGCAAACACTAAGTTATTATTGTCTAGCTCTCGCGCACTTCTTTGGAGTCTCACTCTTACAGGTTATTGTAGGTTCGGAGCAAGCCTGCGCAGCTCCGGCCCGGCAAGCCGGCCCTTCGCTGAAGGGGCTTGCTTCAAACTCCGCCAAACAAAGGACTTATGAATCCTTTCACAACACACTCAATATATCCTCAAATCGCTAGGTATGAACCGGAGATCTGCGGCCATATCCCTGGGCCGTCTAGGCTACGTTTACATGTCCGATTCAGCCGACCACTGTTCTTAAATCTACGTGTTGATCGCTTCTTCTTCCATTTTCGGAAATCATCCTCTACAAGTCTAGGGACGAGATGGTGCAATGGGTCATTGCAGAGAGAATCGTTCAGGGTCATCCTCGGAATCACCTCAAATATTTTTGCATTTTTAAGGTGATGGTCCATGGTACTCAGTGCTCACCGAAGTGGGGGAAACGGATGGTCACATCCTGTCACACTCATCATCCTGACCTCGACACGTCCTCTGCTGACCTGCGGCACAATTCCAGGACTTTTTGAGCCTCCATTCTTAGTATGCTACACAAAAATCACGTAGTGGACCCGAAAACACGGAGTTGGGAGGTATTAAGATAGCTGGATTTCCTCGCCTCCTTAAATCCACGGCATCTTCTTGTAGGAAGGGAGGAAAGGACTGTAGTACCCGGAAACCAAGCCTTAAATGTTTCATATGTCATCTGCAATGCTTTGGAGGTTTATTCTGGCCAACTGTGATTCAACTGGAGCCCGCATATATGTTTGGAGGCCAAACCTCTCCATTGACGCCATTCCGTCTATATTCTCCCCATTCAACATGAAAATTGCATCTCTAGCATGTCCTTGAGCATCCACCATTCATCCGCGCTCGAAAAGTGATTTTATAGCTTGTATTCGAGGCATAGTTAATATTTAGCGATATATGAGGGGATCAGTAGTCCGGCCGTCCTCGCAAGGCTTACACTTTGATTTCTAATCCCTACTCTTTAGATTCCCTGGTGCTGCCCGCCGCAGCCGCGCCATCACCGGGTCATCAACGCGCCGCTCCCTGCACCGATCTTTAAATTCGGCATTTCGCGCTCCCGCGAGTAACGTCACGTGTATGTTCTTCCCCGCCATATTTTTTTATAATTATTTAACCATTACCTCTCAGTTCGTGTCCGCACCATAACGCCCCCGCCCTCTGCCATTTAATTTTGGAGTTGGCCTTCCCGCGAGCACGCTGTCTGTCCCCTCGTCATATTTATCTCATCGCTAACCTTTTACTCTTAGTTCGCGCTCGTACTCTGCCCAAGACGTAAAACTTTTATTCTCAATTTCCGACTCCTTTCACACACACCCAGATCTCCGATTTTCCCTGCCTGCGGCGCACGTCGAACCTCCGCCCCAGTGTTGCACGTCTCGTGACCTCCGGTGCTCCAATCTCGATTGATTTTAACGCAGTCCAACTGGATTTTTTTCTCGGCTTGCGGAGCCTCATAAACATGTCGAGAGCGTCGGTTTATGGCCTCTGGTTTTCTGATTTTCTGCCTGCCGCGCGAGAGGTGAGTCCTTCAAATTTAAACCCTTCTCACACAGTTCTTCAGACGCAATCTCCTGCGACTTGGGGCGTTGAAAATCTAAATTTTCGCTCAGGGACGCGAGGCAATCTGCATGATAACCTGCCGCACGACCCACGTTTGCTCTCCGCTACGCGGTGCTCGACTGGATGCGGGAAGGGTTCCAGGTGTGTGCTAGCACATTGTTTCCTGGTTTGGTGATACTCAGTATGTCCGTGATGTGGATTTTAATCTTCTTCTGCTGCGGGGCGTCGGGTTCAAGACCGAGGTATGTTCTCAAACCATTTCATTTTGTCGCGACTTGATGCCGTTGGTAGACATCCAATTGTTTTTTCTAGGCACTGCACGCGCAGATCCAAGTCGGGTTTACTCACCAGACTTGGGCAAGGATCGGTCCCTGGTTTTTTTTCCTCCAGTGCGCGAAGGATGTGGAGCGCGCGGCGCCTTTGAATGCCAATTCAGGGCAAGGACTTGTAGTCGAGTTTATTGGCCAAATTAAGTAGACAGTCTTGAGTCTCATTAGATTAGCTTGGCTTCGTTAGAGTGCCTTGAAGTAGTGGGAAACCGGCCTCGCGAACACGAGAATCCGTGTTTTTTTCCCGTGATCCAACGTGCACTGTTTATGTCTCGAAGTCCGTGCGCGCACTCTGAGGTATATATTTTCAAGGTCCTGGCTCCGGGCGACTTAGAGGGAGAGCAGGGGAGGGCTTCCTATCATGTTTTAATAAACAAGAAATCTTGTTATTCTCGAGTACGATGGCCAGTGCAGCATTGAGTGATCCAGGCTTCGGGAGTCTGTTCTTCGAATGCAGCAGTTTTCTTTCTAAGTCCGCGATTTGGTTAATGGAACATGTTCCATTAACCATTTGATGGCGCATCAAAACGGCCATGACATCATCGCCGCACTCGCAGTTTCAATTTTGACATGACAACCGTTTTCAAATTTTGACCAACCACGACTTGACTACGGCTCGACCTTTCTTCAACTCGACCGCGATGACGTCCCTCATCCTAGACTGGTAACCTGTCTGTCTACGGGAATATGTCTACCGCCACTTGTGTCCCGTAGACAGATCGGTCACCGGTCTACCCTCATCCTGCCTGACTCCTCCTGTGTCATTTTCTGGATTGATCGTCTCGGCGTCTCAAGGTGCGCAACCTTGCATTCTTACTCAGCGGCGTTCAGTACACCACGCCCGCCAGCCTTCAAGTCCGTACGCTCCCTTCTCTTCTCTGCCCCACGTCAGCTTTCGCTCTTTCTTAGCCCCAACGCCGTCTGTTCCACTCCACGCCCGTCTCCCTCCCGTTCCACCCCCGCTCGGTGCACATCTCCACCGTTCATCCTCTAGTCCCATTCGTCGACGCTAATCCTCTCTTCCAGACACCATACTGCGCCGACATCCTTCTCCATCCGACGACGCCTGCGCTGATGCAGCCTTTCCCCACGCGCGGAGTGCTCTCATCTTAACACCCCGCTCCCCTCCCCTTCTCCGCCCGAGTCGAGGGTGCTGCAGCCCCGAGGGGAATGCACGCGGACGTGGTCCGCTGCACTGCGCAGCGTTCCGTGCCCGCCTCTGCACGAGCGCAGAGATGCGGCGCGTGTCATCCCAGTGCACCGAGGCTGGGCGCGAACGACGCCCGCGCCAGTACGAGGAATCGCGGTCGGCGAGTCGGGTACGAAGTCAGCGCCCCGCGCCCTCGCGCTCGGGCGGTGCAGGTGCGAGGAGGAGAGCGCTGCAGCGACTCCTTGCGCTCGCACGGGGGTGCAAGTCCGAGGAGCAGTGCGGCACGGGCGGTGCGGGGAGCGCGCGCAGGGAGGCATCGTGTCCCCGTACTCACGGGGATGCGGTGAGGGAGGCGTGCGCGGTGCGGGGAGGCGGCAGATGCCGTGGAGATGCGCGCGCGGGGAGACATACTCACGGGGATTCGGTGAGCGAGGCGCGCGGATGGGGTGCAAGTACGAGGGGGAGCGCGGGCTGAGCGCGAACGAAGCAAGCACAACTGGGCGCTGCACCGACCCCTCGCGCTCGCGCGGTGGACGCCGCGCACGCGGCGTTCGGGGTGCAAGTGCGAGCAGGAGCGCGGCGCCGAGCGCGCGCGGGGAGGCACCGAGTCCTCGTACTCGCGGGGATGCGGCGGTGGATGTCGTGAGCGAGCCGCGCGCGCGGCGCTCGGGGGTGTGGGTACGAAGCCAGCGCGGCAGGAACGTGTCGCGCGCGCGGGGATGCGCAGTCCCCGTGCTCGCGGGGATGTGATGAACGGGGCGAACGCGGGGCGTTAGTGCGCAGGGCGGCGGCGGTGCGAGGACGAGGAGTGCGGTGCCGGCGTTGCGACGAGCGTGGCGCGGGGCAGCACCTACTCCTCGCGCTCGCGCGGCGGACGACGCGTACGCGGCGCTCGGGGGTACAGGTACGAGGGGGAAGGGGGGCGCGGGCGGTGTGGCGAGCGCGCGCGGGGAGGCGCCAAGTCCTCGTACTCGGCGAGCCCGAGATGAGGGCACGCGGAGGCGCGGATGTGGCGCATGTACTGCCCGTGGCGTGCCGCGAATCGTGCGAGGCGGTCCGTGGTAGCATACTACTCGTTTCTTTCTTATACGGGATGAATTGTCGAATGTGATCGAAGGAAAGGATAAATTTATTCATTGATTCATTACTCATATCCACTCGTCACTCTCTCGAAGTTCGACTCTTCACTGGCCGTCTCACCCTCAAGTTCCGAATTCGCCACTGCTCCCCTTTCTCGCAGAAATTGGACAACTTGTGAACGATATCCTTCCTGTTCGAGACGCTCGTCACCTCCAAAGTCTTCATACATTTTTAAGTCGAGATTTAGTGCGAGCTTCAACGCGTGATCCATGTGTTTTTGAACGCCAGCACCACGCTCAAGCAAAAGGCGTAGGGTCTCGAGGCGGTCGTCAATGGTGCCATCCGTGCTTGAGGCGGCGGCACCTAATACGCTGCCATAATCCCCTGCTGGCAAGTTTATATCGGCGCCGTTATCCAGCAGCAGGCGGGCGGTATCACTCTGAATACCGTAACACGCGTAACCCAAAGGGCTGCCACAGAAACCGCCGGGCATGTTGACATTGGCGCCGCTGTCGATCAGCAGGCGCACGACCGCGGTTTGACCGTGGAAAGAAGCACAACCCAACGGACTGCCCGCATATCCACCAGCAGCATCGATGTCGGCCCCGTTCTGGAGTAAAAGGCGCACAATTTCGGTCTGGTCACGGCCACATGCAATACTGAGTGCGCCGCCGGCCATTCCACCGAGTATCTTGGTGTCCGCACCGCGCTGCAGCAGGAGACGCACAATGCCGATTCTGCCTGCCCAACAAGCAGACCCCAAAGGACTGCCATATTCTCCACCCGGTAGGTTGATGTCGGCGCCGTTGTCGAGCAAGAAATGCACAACCTCAGGTTGTTCAGACCAGGTACTACAGGCAACACCCAATGCACTGCCATGGGAGTCCCAAACGGTAGCGGGAATGGGCTGGTTTATGTCGGCACCGCTCTCAAGCAGGAGGCGCAAAATCTCGATGTGGCCCCTCACAGAGGCAGCAGCCAACGGGCTGCCCCCTTCGCCGTCGGGCAGGTTGGCATTAGCACCACTCTTCAATAGAAGGCGCACGACCTCGATGTGGCCATTTTCCGAAGCCGCGGCCAACGCGCATCCGTAATAATCAGACGGTATGTTGGGGTCGGCCTGATTCCGCAGGAGCAGGTCTACAATATCCGTGTGGCCACTGTTTGATGCAAAGGTCAACGCGGTTGCTCGCGGATACTCTGCCGGTGCTAGGTTGATGTCGACACCAGTTGCGAGGAGAGCCTCCACGCCCTCGATGTATCCGTCCTGGCAGCAGATGTGCAGAGGGGAAGGGGTGGAGTATTCCAAAAACCTGCGGGATTTGCTTGAAGAGCAGAAAGCTCTGTATGGGCCACTCCCCTCCGCCAAAACCCGCATGGCTTGAGTGAACAGAGCGGGCGGATCTTCGCAAAGCACCAGGTGGTGAATCCAATGCTTGGCCGCATATTTCGCCAGATTGCTTGCTGGTTCGGCTGGCATAGAATGGTCGCCAACACTGAGAAAATAGCTGATGCATGTGCGTGCGATGAAACTGTATGAGTGGTTCTTCTCGAGGTTGCAGCCGAATCTTGTGCTGAAGTGATCGGATAGGGCATACTCCTTCACTGATGAATGGGCTAGAACTGCCATGGGTATGCCATCATAAGTGGTGGACTTGACGACCAATCCTTCTAGCCAGCGAAAGATGGCGAGCTTGTTCCTCTCCCGGCGCTCCGGGTCATAACTGTATTCGTCCGGGTTGGAAAAGTCGAATGAGAGAGCATCTGCAAGCTGATCCAGCGTAATTTGTCCGGCCGCAAACAGGATCCACCGCAGCGCAGCCATCACATAGACCAAATGTGTTGGGGAGACCTTGTCCAGGAAACGATTGTACACCTTGAACAGGGTGTCCGGTAAATTTTTGAGCGCCTCATCCAGCTCTGTCGTGGACATGCATCGCGAGATTTCGAGGAGGAGACAATCCGCGAGGCGGAACCTATTCGGGCAGTCATCAGAACGGGATCAAATGAGTAGCGGAAAAAAAACTTGCATTCCATTGCTTCTGCTCGCAATCTGATCTGTGATACGATCCACATGAAGTCGCCAACTCTCATATTCACTTTTGCTCTGAATTTCATCGCGAACAAAGAACCTGATGTCCGCCTCCGTGACGCTGTACTTCAGAGCGACCCGCATTACACCATCGAAGCTCTCTGTGAAGACGCGGCGGGACTGGCTGGTGATGAAGACGTGGAGCAGGGTTTCGTTCCATTGGCGGAATGTCGAGATAAGATCCACAAGGCCGTCGTAATTGTCGCACTCGTCGAGTCCATCCAGAACAATGTACGTGCGGCCGAGCTCCCGGAGTAGCACTGGGAGGATCTTCTGCTGCAGATCCTTGTAACTTGGCAACGTCTGGCGGCCAGCATAGTGCTCGTCCAGAGACTTATATGGATCCGGGCATTGATCGGATAGTTGGAGAATAATTCGTCGAAGCGCAATTTCCACGTCTTGGGTTTCCGTGTTGTTGAAATCGAAATAGAAGTACGCGAGGGCAGGTGCAGGGCGAGGGCTTTCCAATTCCTTTGCCAGGCTTTTATCGTCATCAAGTTTGCTTATGACTGCCGAGCTAGTGAGGCGATCTCATCAGCGGCATAATACAGAGAGCTCAAGAATTTTACCAGAGTACACTCTTCCCCGCACCCGCTAATTGGAAATTAGACACAGGAAACAAATCTCGAGAAAGTTTCTCACAATGACCCTCGATCCACAATACTCCTGGATTATCTTGCCATTCGATGAACTCCTTGCCCTCCAAGAACCAGCGTCCAGTCCCGTCCTTGCGACGTTTCTCTGTGTTGTTGTGTTTTTCGGTCATCTTTGGGGGGAAGAGGAGCCATTCTTCCAGCTTTTTTTTGTTGCTGGCCTTGTGTTAGGAGGAACAGTGGTTAAAATGAGGGACAGGCGCGACTCACACCATGTCATACACATGATTGAGAGTATCCGTGTTTGAACTCAGATTTATTGCAAGATCAACCAGACGGTTGCTCTGAGCGACGGTGAGTCCCAACCCATATCATATTGACAGGTGCTCACCCGGAACCTCTCGCCGACTTTAGTGAGCTCTTCGTTGATTTCATCGATTTCGCCAGCTAGAGGTTTGCGAGATGCGAAACGCAAAATCTTGCCCTGTTTGTCGTACTTGTCGACAAGCTCAGAGGCACGGGAAATCAGGCTTCATCCATAGCTAAATGAGGACAAGTAGCAGGAGGAAGGGAAAAACACTCAACGCGGCATATTTCTCCAGGTCTGCCTTGAGGCGTACCATCAGATCGGAACACTTCGTTCCCTCCATCCGCAAGACAGTAGCACAAATATCACCGCTGAGAGCAGTAATGGTGGCGGCAAGGACATCCCTTTTCTCGCGGGTACTCTTCATATCCTAGCGAAAAATAAATAGAAATAAATAACCACACCGAAGGAACATGGAATGAGACGTACTTGGTAAACTTCCAGGATCTGACCCAAAAGGGCACCAACTGGGGCAATAACTGGGGCAACCTGAAGGATCTCTGCGACCTTTTCTGCGATATCCACTGCGACACTGAGGTTATCGACGACGGACTCTGTGGTGCTCTTAGCCTTCTTGGACGCGGTGCGATCGCCGGGAGATCCTTTGTGATGGATCCAATTGCTGGTGAGTTCCTTCCAATCCTTAAAGTCCTTCATCCTGGGTGGAGCTAGTGTGAAGCTGGGTGTCGACGTGGATGGCGTAAACGACAGCTTCGGAAGCAAGGCGGTGCCAACGTACAAGTGCTAAATTAAGTGCACAAATTGACACGGGCTGTGCGTCCCACGTCCCGGACGGCTTTCATCAGGGAAAAGCTGTCAAACCAGATTCTGTGTTCAAGCCGAGTCACCCTCTTTATAAAATTAAGCATTCTGTCCGTCTGAAGCCTTTTCAAATTCTGCCATCCGTCAATCATTTGCCCGAGGATCTTCCGCAATTTCTTTATTTACTTCGAACCACCTGCAAGGAGGCCTGATTAGCGTGCTGTGATTAGCGCCCTGATCTCACCCTCTTTGTCTCATTAGCGCGCTGATTTAATATTACCTCTTTTGTCGATCTTGGGTCTTCGACTGCCCGCACTGCTTCCAGAAATCAGCCTGATTAGCGCTCCGATCTCACCCTCTTTGTCTCATTAGCGCGCTGATTTAATATCAACTCTTTTGTCAATCTTGAGCCTTTGACTCCCCGCACCGATAACTTCGGTACAAGCACAGTGATATTGTTGTCTCTTTTCTCGGATGTTGCTTCTGCGGTTTCCATGGACACTTTCTTTGACAGACGCTAGGTCCAAACTGTGAACCCACATTGCTTTCTATCAAACTGGGGTGGGTTCTATATTTTCCATTCGGCGCTTCAACGCCATGACTTAGCCTTTTCTTCCTTCCTTGATAGCATCGGCGATGACTATGTTCATGATTCAGTGAACCTGGGATGTTTGCGACACACACAGTCACCTCAGGAACTCATCAACTTTATATTCCCTCCTTTTGTTCTCTCCGATCCGGCTATCTGTATTTCCCGAGCCATTCTGAGCCCATTCAACATATTTGTGGACAAATTCAATACCACAATCCTCTGTGATGTACCTGGGAATGCACACTGCTATATCAGCAGTGACTCGGTGGAAGACGATGTCAACAACTCAAACGAAGCTGTTTTTACTGATCCCGAATTCCTCAACTCACTCAAAGAACCCGGAATACCGCCCCATGAATTATTCCTCAGGGTCGGCGCTATCTGCCGACTTACTCGGAATTTCGATGTTTCCCGAGGTCTTACAAAAAATACCCGGGTAATTGTGCACAATCTGTTGTGATATACTGTTGAGGTAGAGACAATTTCTTGCATAATTGCAGGCCAAACTGGTGACTCGGTATGTGAGCTGATTTTGATTCAAGATTTCACCAATTTGTTTCTAGATCCGACTTCATATCCCACGCGTCGACTGCTATTTTCAACCTCAGGGATTTAATTTCACCATCCACAGAAAGCAGATACCACTTGCTCTCTGTTATGCCACTACATTCAATGGTTGTCAAGGTTTGACCGTTCAAAAACTGGGTATTGACTTGCAACGGCCCGTGTTCTCACACGGCCAGTTGAATTCCGCAATGACCGGTCCCCGGCTTAGAAAATGTCCTGATTTTGAAGTATGAAGATGATTCATCCACATGCACGACTAACATTGTTTGGAATGAGTTACTTTTGTAATATTCCTAGAGCTTTGTTCAATTTACTTCAATCTTCATGTCCACAAAGGGGATGGCGGCCCGCGAAGCGGACCGTCAGCCACTTGTTGCGTGATAAAATAAAACTGTGCTGCCGGATGGGTAAGTGCCGTCCAGGGTAATCTTCGTGTCGCTGTCTGTTCTCTGGAAATCCCCTGTGCAGCGAAAACTCGTGGGCCACAAATAAAATGTTACTTGCTTTTTAAACCGGAACCTCATTCGGACCGTGCCGTGTAATCTCCCTGCCTGCTTACCTACCCATGTACATACCCCCAGGGTTGAACCTGCAGCTGTGTTTTGTCGATATCAAATGGGCGAAAAATCAGAAGGAAGGGAGGATCGCCGAGATACCCGAAAGACTAGCATATGCGGCACGCCGTGCCGCTGATCTTAATTAGATATTTTTTGCGAAACAACAAGGTATCCGTTCTACCTCAACTTTTTCTCTGTTTCTAGCCCAATATATGTTTTCCTCCCACTAGGACCATGCCCCATCCACTTCTCCCTCCCCTGAGCTCAAAAAAAAAATCATCCACGACCCCTGGAAAATGCGCCGGGTGATGAAACTTTTTCCAAACCCGTCAGAGAAAAATCACGTATGTATAGGCCACTACTTTTAATTCTTCCGAATCTTCTTGTGTGTGGGTGCGTCGGAATCGTCTCTTCCAGGGCTATCTGACGATATATAAATCAGATTTTTAGAGCGAGACCTCATAATGTAGTGAATTTCTTTTTCGGGAAATGGGTGTTGCGAGAACACACTTTGACCGGTTGCCCACCGTCGGCCGAAATCGTCCACACCGATTAGATCTGAGATGGCTTCACAGCCACCTCCCGCCCCGCGCCCACTTCGTAATTCGGCTTACGCTCCCGCCTCCCGCTATTCCGTCCCACTCCATTTACTGCAATTCCTGAAAATAATGACAAACACAATTAAGTTTTTCAGGCCACTACCGCGCCCCCCGCCTATCGTGCCTGATGTGGCATCCCGCCCCGCAATTTCCCGACGCCTACCGCCTCCACTCCAATTAATTTCCTCCGCTTCCACCCACTTCCGAGTCCGGCGACTTCCGCCCGAGTACATACAAGAATGGTAGCATAGGCGTTCGTTGAACGCCTACTCCGGCGCTGAACGTTCAACCCCAGTGAAAAGTCCTTATGCCGGGATCTGCCGGGATCTGCCGCATTTTGACTTTGTTATGCCGGATTCTGCCGCCACCTGCCCAACCTCGAGAAATGAGTCTAAGCGCGTCATAATCGTCACAATATTATACGAACAGATTGATTCGGACCTCTGAACTTCCTGCCTTCAATTCGACCCCGCCCCGGCCGCGTCTCAGCGCACGGACCACCTACAGTGGGATCAAGCGGAGCTTGAAACACTGCTTGCTTTCTACCACCACCATCACCCACCTCCCTTCGTTTTCTTTTCTTCCCTCCCTTCCCTCTCTTCCCTCCCTCCCTTCCCTCATCTTTCCCTCTGTTCCGGCCTCTCGTCACGAAGTCCCTGTGGCTACGAAATGACGTGACTGCCCAAACACGAAAACTTTACGACTGCGACCCATTGGGTCTAGTGACAGCACAAAGAACTTTTCAGGTGCTATTTCCTTGCTTCTTAGGACAGAAGGGCATGGTTTCGGGTGCTAGGTACGTGTTACCTCTCATTTGGGATGCCCTCTGACGTTGCGCTAAGACATTTTGGATGTTCTCCGTGTTTGGCCGCATTCGAGAGGTGTGTTCGTTCACCCATCCTTTTCCTTTTTACTTCCCTTCCAAGAGTCATTCGGCGTCGCCCGCGATGTCTACGCCCTACTGCCTGCTACCCATACGCCCTCGTCGCGTACCGAATCCCTTTAATCCATGGTGCGTGCTCATTCTACTTGATTGCCACTATCTCTCATCGGCCTCTCCTCTCTTACATTCCCCGCAACAGTCACCCGACTAAGATGACGTGCACGTGCACCTTCAGGATCGTTGTGCCATAAAACACGGTGAATCTTGAATTGCATGGGACTCGCGCGTCTACTCACTATTACCCGCATGCACCTCTACAGCGGCGACGCGTTGGTTTACTTGTGCGTCGCCGTTTACTCGGCTCGCACCAATCTTTCTAAGCACGGTAGGATTCAACTCGAACTTCAATGTGTGTCCTTTCTTCGCTGCGTTCCCCAGGTATCTTACCAAAGTATTCTCATAGCATTAGCGACACCAAAACCTGCGTCGCGCGCGTAGTCGTAACTCGTCTCGGGCGACTCCGAAATGTGTCAACGTCGATGGACCGCGCGCCGGGCATTCGGGCAGCTGGATGATGGGCGGCAGCGCGCACAGCGGTCAGAGCTGTAGGAAGCCAGCAGGGTGGGTCGGACTTGGCGCGAAGCGCGCATAGTGTACAACTTGTCGTTGCTAGATTTAATGATATGTGGATTTTCAATCAAATGTAATAACGGGCAGAACCAAGCAACGGACAGCAGGTCTGGGCATAGCAGCTGTCGGCATATCCCGGCATAAGGGCTTTTCACTGGCGAACGTTCAACGTTCAACGTTTCCAGCGGTGACATCATCGGCGCACTCAGTGGCGATGCAGTTTCAATTTTGACATGACAAAACCGTTTTCAAATTTTGACCAACCACGACTTGACTACGACTCGACCTTTCTTCAACCGCGATGACCTCCCTCGAGCTAACTCCAAACCTTATGTACTTGGATTCACGCCCGCCCCTCTCTTCTCTGCCCCACGTCAGCTTTCGCTCTTTTCTTAGCCCAACGCTGTCTGTTTCACTCCACGTTCGTTGAGAGCGTCGGTTTATGCTCTCTGGTTTTCTAATTTTCTGCCTGTGGCGCGAGAGGTGAGCCCGGCATCCAACCCATCGGTCTCTCACCGCCCTCGACAAGTTCATTCGAGTTTTGAAGTCATGCACGGCCCGCCTACCTCGGACATGATGTATCGACGCCCCGCGAGCACATCAACTCCCGTTAGTGCCACTCAAAATCCTTCAAATCTTCGCTGCGCGGTTGCTAACCCCGACACAACATATCCGCTCCCCGCGACCGACGCCCCGCCAGCGCATCAACTGCCCCCCTTCACGCGACTCAGAATCCTCCAGTTTTCCGCTGCGTCCCGCGAGCGCATCAGTCGCGCCCAGCTCACTCATCGGGCTTCCTCATCGAACGCCGACACGACGAGTTCCCGCCTACGACCCACCATTTTTGGCTTCAACTCCCAGCGCGCCTCGGACACGCCATTTCCCCCCATTTGCGCGCTTCAAATTCCCGAAACGCCATCGTCACGCCATCACCACCGCCCTCGGAATTCTTACTCTCCGCACGGCAGCGCTGCCATCAACACCGCCGAGCTCAAATTACATGTTTGGGCTCCCCGTGACCGACCTCAACACGCCATAACCGCGCTCGCCGCTGCTGTGGCGCCACAAAAGTGATTCCAGGATCAGCGCGCTCCCCGACATTTAAACTCCGGATTTCATGTTCCCGCCAACGAGGTTACGGGTACGCTTCTTGTCGCGCTTTCTTTCTTTAATCACTGACCTCTCGCTTCCAATTCCACTAGCGCGCCATCCCTGCGCGCGCTCATCAACGTGTCCCCAACGCGTCGTCAACACGCCATCATCACGCCGCCGCCGATATTTGAATTTGCATTTACAGTTCCCGCGAGCGGGGTGTCTGTATGTTTGTACCCGCGGAATTTTTGGTTTGATCACTGACATGTTGCTTCTAGATTGTGTTCATGCTGCCCGTCAACGCGCGTGCGATCCTCAACGCGCCGCCCCCCTCCATATCCAAAGTTTAGATTTCGCGCTCCCGCGAGCGAGGGTACATGTATGTCCGTCCCCGCGGCATTTACACTTCAATTTCTAACCTCTACTCTTCAGTTCGCGCCCCTGCCCCCGTCGTCGCGCCATCACGGCGCCACCCCCGCCTCCGCAACACCCGACGCGCCCACCATCACGCCATCAATGCACCGCCGCGCTCAACATTTAAATTTTGGATTCCGCGTTCCCGCGAGCCAATTTATGGGTATGTGCCGTCCTCGCAAGGCTTACACTTTGATTTCTAATCCCTACTCTTTAGATTCCCGGGTGCTGCCCGCCGCAGCCGCGTCATCAACGCGCTGCTCCCCGCCCCGATATCTAAATTCGGCATTTCGCGCTCCCGCGAGCAACGTCACGCGTATGTTCTTCCCCGCTCTGTTTAAAAAAAAATTATTAGCCATTACCTCTCAGTTCGTGTCCGCACCATAACACCCCCGCCCTCTACCATTTAATTTTGGAGTTGGCCTTCCCGCGAGCACGCTGTCTGTCCGCTCGTCATATTTATCTCATCGCTAACCTTTTACTTTTAGTTGGCGCTCGTACTCCGCCCAAGGTGTAAAACTTTTATTCTCAATTTAAGTTTCTGACTCCTTTCACACACACCTAGATCTCCGATTTTCCCTGTTCACCCCAGTGTTGCACGTCTCGTGCTCCAATCTCGATCGATTTCAACGCAGTCCAAACTAGATTTTTTTCTCGGCTTGCGGAGCCTTATAACCATGTCGAGAGCGTCGGTTTATGGCCTCTGGTTTTCTCATTTCCTGCCTGCCGCGCGAGAGGTGAGTCCTTCAAATTCTGCTTCATTTAAACCCTTCTCACGTGGTTCTTCAGACTCAATCTCCCGCGACTTGGGCGTTAAAAATCCAAATTTTCGCTCAGGGACGCGAGGCAATCTGCATGCTAGCCTGCCGCACGGCCCGCTTTTTTCTCCGCTACGCGGCGCTTGATTGGATGCGGGAAGGGTTCTAGGTATGTGCTAGTACGTTGTTTCCTTTCTAACAGTTCCTCTTTTTTCTTCTATCAAGTCAATTTGATTGCGCGCAAGGCCAATTTCAAGATATTTTTCTTGTGCTGCGCTGCGCGGCAGTGTCTTGGTTTGAGGTCATATTTACTTATTCTAATTGCAGAATCAGCCCAGAGGTCCAAGGCAAAGCGACGGAGTCGCAAGTTGTTGGAATTTGGTTCAATCTCCATCCAAATCCACTAGATTGGCACCGACTCTGTTGGATTACTATTGTAGCCTTAGAGTAGCGAGAAAACACCCCCTCGAACACCTAAAACCCTGCTTTTTTCTCGTGATCAGGCGTGCTCCATTTACCTCTCGAGGTCCGTGCACGCAGTCTGAAGTATATAGTTGCGATGTCCTGGCTCCGGGCAGGAGACTTGGCGGAGGGCGACCAGGGGAGGGCGAGCTATCAAGGGAATATTTAATAAACAAGAAATCTCGAGTACGAGGGCCAGTGCAGCATTGAGTGATCCAGGCTTCGGGAGTCTGCTCTTCAAATGCAGCAGTTTTTTTTTCAAGTCCGCGATTTGGTTAATGGAACATGTTCCATTAACCATTTGATGGCACATCAAAACGGCCATGGCATCATTGCCGCACTCGGTGGCGATGCAGTTTCAATTTTGACATGACAACCGTTTTCAAATTTTGACCAACCATGACTTGACTACGGCTCGACCTTTCTTCAACTCGACCGCGATGACGTCCCTCATCCTGCCCGACTCTTCCTGTGTCATTTCTGGATTGATCGTCTCGATGTCTTAAGGTGCGCACTCAGTCATCGATCAGCGGCGTTCAGTACACCACGCCCGCTCCCCTCTCTTCTTTGCCCCACGTCAGCTTTCGCTTTTTTCTTAGCCCCAACGCCGTCTGTTCCACTCCACGCCCGTCTCCCTCCCGTTCCACCCCTGCTCGGTGCACATCTCCGAGCCGTTCGCTGCACCATTTCATCCTCTAGTCCCATCCGTCGATGCTAATCCTCTCTTTCCAGACACCATGCTGCGCCGACATCCTTCTCCATCCGACGACGCCTGCGCTGATGCAGCCTGTCCCCGCGCGCGGGGTACTGTCGTCTTAACACCCCGCTCCCAGCTTCGTCTCCGCTCGAGTCGAGGGTGCGCGCGGACGTGGCCTGCTGCACTGCGCAGCGTTCCGTGCCCGCCTCTGCACGAGCGCGTACTCGCGCAGAGATGCGGCGCGTGTCATCCCAGTACACCGAGGCTGGGCGCGAACGACGCCCGCGCGAGCACGAGGACTCGCGGGCGGTGATTCGGGTACAAAGCCAGCGCCCCGCGCCCTCGCGCTCGCGCGGCGTTCGGGCGGTGCAGGTGCGAGGATGGCGCAGCAGCGACTCCTTGCGCTCGCGTGGGGAGGCATCGTGTCCCCGTACTCACGGGGATGCGGTGAGGGAGGCGTGCGCGGTGCGGGGAGGCGGCAGATGCCGTGGAGATGCGCGCGCGGGGAGACTTACTCACTGGGATTCGGTGAGCGACTCGGAGGCGCGCGGATGGGGTGCAAGTACGAGGAGGAGCGCGGGCTGAGCGCGAACGAAGCAAGCGCAACTGGGCGCTGCACCGACCCCTCGCGCTCGCGCGGTGGACGCCGCGCACGCGGCGTTCGGGGTGCAAGTGCGAGCAGGAGCGCGGCGCCGAGCGCGCGCGGGGAGGCACCGAGTCCTCGTACTCGCGGGGATGCGGCGGTGGATGTCGTGACCGAGGCGCTTGCACGGCGCTCGGGGCTACGGGTACGAGGCCGGCGCGGTGCGGGGCACGGCAGGGACGTGTCGCGCGCGCGGGGTGCGCAGTCCCCATACTCGCGGGGATGCGGTGAGCGGGGCGAACGCGGGGCGTTAGTGCGCAGGGCGGCGGTGGTGCGAGGACGAGGAGTGCGGTGCCGGCGTTGCGACGAGCGTGGCGCGGGGCAGCACCTACTCCTCGCGCTCGCGCGGCGGACGACGCGCACGCGGCGCTCGGGGGTACAGGTACGAGGGGGAAGGGGGGCGCGGGCGGTGTGGCGAGCGCGCGCGGGGAGGCGCCAAGTCCTCGTACTCGGCGAGCGCGAGATGAGGGCACGCGGAGGCGCGGATGTGGCGCATGTACTGCCCGTGGCGTGCCGCGAATCGTGCGAGGCGGTCCGTGGTAGCATACTAAGTACTCATTTCTTTCTTATACGGGATGAATTGTCGAATGTAATCGAGGGAAAGGATAATTTTATTCATTGATCCATTACTCATATCCACCCGTCACTCTGACTCTGCACTGGCCGTCTCCCCGTCAAGTTCCGAATTCGACACTGCTCCCCTTTCTCGCAGAAATTGGATAACTTGTGAACGACGTTCTTCCTGTTCGAGACGCGTGTTACCTCCATACTTGTCATACCTTTTCAAGTCGAGATTTAGTGCGAGCTTCAACGCGTGATCCTTGTGTTTTTGAACGCCAGCACCACGCTCAAGCAAAAGGCGTAGGGTCTCGAGGCGGCCGTCAATGGTGCCAGACGTGCTTGAGGCGGCGGCACCTAATACGCTGCCATAATCCCCTGCTGGCAAGTTTATATCGGCGCCGTTATCCAGCAGCAGGCGGGCGATATCACTCTTACTACCGTAACACGCGCAACCCAAAGGGCTGCCACAGGAACCACCGGGCATGTTGACATTGGCGCCGCTGTCGATCAGCAGGCGCACGACCGCGGTTTTGCCGTGGAAAGAGGCAGAACCCAACGGACTGCCCGCATATCCACCAGCAGCATCGATGTCGGCCCCGTTCTGGAGTAAAAGGCGCACAATTTCGGTATGGCCACGGACACATGCAGTACTGAGTGCGCCGCCGTCCGTTCCACCGAGTATGTTGGTGTCCGCACCGCGCTGCAGCAGGAGACGCACAATGCTGATTTGGCCTTTCGAACAAGCAGACCCCAAAGGACTGCCATATTCTCCACCCGGTAGGTTGATGTCGGCGCCGTTGTCGAGCAAGAAATGCACAACCTCGTGGTTTTCGTCCCAGGTATCACAGGCAGCACCCAATGCGCTGCCATTGAAGCGCCAACCGGAAATGGGCTGGTTTATGTCGGCACCACTCTCAAGTAGGAGGCGCAAAATCTCGATGTGGCCCCCCGCAGAGGCGGCAGCCAACGGGCTGCCCCGTTCGCCGCCGGGCAGGTTGGCATTGGCGCCACTCTTCAATAGAAGGCGCACGACCTCGATGTGGCCATTTTCCGAAGCCGCGGCCAACGCGCATCCGTAAAAATCAGACGGTATGTTGGGGTCGGCCTGATTCCGCAGGAGCAGGTCCACAATATCTGTGTGGCCACTGCGTGATGCGAAGGTCAACGTGGTTGCTCGAGGATACTCTGCCGGTACTAGGTTGATGTCGACACCGGTTGCGAGGAGAGCCTCAGCGCCCTCGATGTATCCGTCCTGGCAACAGATGTACAGAGGGGAAGCGGTGGAGTCTTTAAAAAGCATCTGGTGTTTGCGTGAAGAGCAGAAAGCTCTGTATGGGCCACTCCCCTGCGCCAAAACCCGCATGGCTTGAGTGAACAGAGCGGGCGGATCTTCGCAAAGCACCAGGTGGCCAATCCAATGCTTGGCCGCATATTCCGCCAGCGGATCGCTTGCTGGTTCGGCTGGCATAGAATGATCGCCAACACTGAGAAAATAGCTGATGCATGTGCGTGCGATGAAACTGTATGAGTGGTTCTTCTCGAGGTTGCAGCCGAATCTTGTGCTGAAGTGATCGGATAGGGCATAATCCTTCACCGATGAATGGGCTAGAACCACCATGAATGTGCCATAAGCGTCATAATAACTGCCATAAAAACCGCCAGACTCGACAACCAATCCTTCTAGCCAGCCAAAGATGGCGAGCTTGCTCCTCTCCCGGCGATCCGGGTCATAACTGTATTTGTCCGGGTTGGAAAAGTCGAATGAGAGAGCATCTGCAAGCTGATCCAACGAAATTGGTTCGACCGCAAACATGATCCACCGCAGCGCAGCCATCACATAGACCAAATGCTTCCGCGGGGAGATCTTGTCCAAGAAACGATCGTACACCTCGAACAGAGTGTCCGGTAAATTTGTGAGTGCCTCATCCAGCTCTTTCGTGGATATGCATCGCGAGATTTCGAGGAGGAGACAATCCGCGAGGCGGAACCTATTCGGGTAGACATATCAGAACGGGGATCAAATGAGCACCGAAAAAAAAACTTGCATTCCGTTGCTTCTGCTCGCAATCTGATCTGTGATACGATCCACATGAAGTCGCCAACTCTTATATTTACTTTTGCTCTGAATTTCATCGCGAACGAAGAACCTGATGTCCGCCTCCGTGACGCTGTACTCCAGAGCGATCCGTGTTACACCATTGAAGCTCTCTGTGAAGACACGGCGGGACTGGCTGGTGATGAAGACGTGGAGCGGGGTTTTGCTCCATTGGCGGAACGTCGAGATAAGATCCACAAGGCGGTCGTAATCGTCGCATTCGTCGAGCCCATCCAGAACAATGTACGTGCGGCCGAGCTCCTGGAGTAGCACTGGGAGGATCTTCTGCTGCAGATCCTTGTAACTTGGCAACGTCTGGCGGCCAGCATAGTGCTTGTCCAGAGACTTATAAGGATGCGGGCATTGATCGGATAGTTGGAGAATAATTCGTCGAAGCGCAATCTCCACGTCTTGGGTTTCCGCGTTGTTGAAATCGAAATAGAAGTACGCGAGAGCAGGTGCAGGGCGAGGGCTTTCCAATTCCTCTACCAGGCTTTTATCGTCATCAAGTTTGCTTATGACTGCCGAGCTAGTGAGGCGATCTCATCAGCGGGATAATCCAGAGAGCTCGAGAATTTTACCAGAGTACACTCTTCCCTGCACCCGCTAATTGGAAATTAGAAACGGGAAACAAATCTCGAAAAAGTTTCTCACAATGACCCTCGATCCACAATACTCCTGGATTATCTTGCCATTCGATGAACTCCTTGCCCTCCAAGAACCAGCGTCCAGTCCCGTCCTTGCGACGTTTCTCTGTGTTGTTGTGTTTTTCGGTCATCTTTGGGGGGAAGAGGAGCCATTCTTCCAGCTTTTTTTTGTTGCTGGCCTTGTGTTAGGAGGAACAGTGGTTAAAATGAGGGACAGGCGCGACTCACACCACGTCATACACATGATTGAGAGTATCCGTGTTTGAACTCAGATTTATTGCAAGATCAACCAGACGGTTGCTCTGAGTGACGGTGAGTCCCAACCCATATTGTATTGAGAGGTGCTCACCCGGAACCTCTCTCCGACTTTAGCGAGCTCTTCGTTGATTTCATCGATTTCCCCGGCTAGCGGTTTGCGAGATGCGAAACGCAAAATCTTGCCCTGTTTGTCGTACTTATCGACAAGCTCAGAGGCGCGGGAAATCAGGCTTCATCCGTAGCTAAATGAGGGCAAGTAACAGGTGGAAGGGGACTACACTCAACGCGGCATATTTCTCCAGGTCTGCCTTGAGGCGTACCATCAGATCGGAACACTTCGTTCCCTCCATCCGCAAGACAGTAGCACAAATATCACCGCTGAGAGCAGTAATGGTGGCGGCAAGGACATCCCTTTTCTCGTGGGTACTCTTCATATCCTAGCGAGAAATAAATAGAAATAAGTAACCACACGGAAGGAACATGGGACGAGACGTACTTGATAAACATCCAGGATCTGAGACAAAAGAGCACCAACTGGGGCAATAACTGGGGCAACTTGAAGGATCTCTGCGACCTTTTCTGCGACATCCACTGCGACACTGAGGTTATCGACGACGGACTCTGTGGTGCTCTTAGCTTTCTTGGACGCGGCGCGATCGCCGGGAGATCCTTTGTGATGGATCCAATTGCTGGTGAGTTCCTTCCAATCCTTGAGGTCCTTCATCCTGGGTGAAGCTAGTGTGGAGCTGCGTGTCGACGTGGGTGGCGTAAACGACGGTTTCGGAAGCAAGGCGGTGACAACGTGCCGGTGCTAAATTAAGAGTGCACAAATTGGCACGGGCTGTGCGTCCCGCGTCCCGGACGGCTTTCATCAGGGAAAAGCTGTCAAACCAGATTCTGCGTTGCCGAGTTGCGTGACAAGATAAAACTGTGTCGCCGGGTGGGTAAGTGCCGTCTAGGGTAATCCTCGTGTCGCTGTCTGTTCTCTGGGATCCCCTGTGCAGCATCGGAAACCCCGTGGGCCACGAATTAAATGTTACTTGCTTTTTAAACCGGAACCTCATTCGGACCGCGCCGTGTAATCTCCCTGCCTGCTTACCTACCCATGTACATACCCCCCAGCCTCGAACCTGTGTTTTGTCGAGATCAAATGGGTGAATTTGCGAAACGACAAAGTATCCATTCCAACTCAACTTTTTCTCTGTTTCTAGCCCAATATATGTTTCCCTCCCACGAGGATCATGCCCCATCCACTCCTCCCTCCCCTGAACTCAAAAAAAAAATCATCCACGACCCCTGAAAAAAGCGCACGGTGATGAACCTTTTCCCAAGCCGTCGGAAAAATGTCCCAAAAAAACCATTTCGCCGTCCTGTGCCTTGCGAGAACACGCTTTGACCGGTTGCCCACCGTCGGCCGAAATCGTCCACGCCGATCAGATCTGAGATGGCTTCACAGCCCGGTCAATGCCGACGCGACGCGTCTATTTGTTGCTGCGTGGCGCCGCTCTCAACGCTGCCACGTCGTCTCTTCCACTCCCACCACTACCGTCGACCACTGCGCTGTCTGCCTATGCCTCGACTAACCCCAACCCTAAGCTTCCACCAAGCATCAACTACGGCTCCTCTCCGCTCAGTCTACGACCGAGCGAGCTCAGTCTTCCCGAGGTGTTCTCGACCCATCGCACCCTCGCCGCTCCTGCACGTCTTCAAGTTGAAGATCATCATCAGCGCCGCCTCCCTCCCCTTCTGTCCCTCCGCCTCTGAGCTTTCACATCCTTCCGAATATTCCGGTGTGCGCGCTTTTCTATCTAACTCTACCACAACGCTGATTCCATATATCCTGTATCTCCTACTGTAGAACTTCGTCCACGGGACACTCTAACTACGCCCTGCATGCACGCGATCCCCTCGGTCCTCTCGTTCTGAATGTTCGTTGCTTTCCGTTGCAGTGACTCTCCACTTATCCTGTGCCTTCTTTTACAGGTCCAACATCTACTTCTTCACTTCGGCCGCAGATCGCGCATAGGCCCGCGAGCGCCCACTCCGCATCTTCCACCATCGATTGGGCATAGCGGCTAAGCAGCGACGCCTATGGCGCTCGAGAATCTCTTTGAGTCAGGTATGTTTTTCCGTCCCTTTCCTTTCTTTCCCGCACTCCGTTCATCTCTACTCCTTTTCCTCCCTTTTTCCCCATCCTCCCCATCCTCAATTCGTCCTTTTTCTTTCTTTTCCTTCATTTTACTGACAATATCTCCAATTCTCCAGTCTCCGCGCCACCTGCCCGCGTCCCCAGACACCGCGCGTCACCTTAATTTGCGTCTACCCCGCCCACTTTGCCTGCTGCGACTTTCATTGCCCTCGGATGCCTCTTGGCTCCCAATCGACATCCGCCACGACTTTCCTCGCCACTCCCGTCCTCGCCTCTCCATCAGCGGCGCCACAAGTCCGCCATCGAGGCGGCGCACGACCAACAGACCCCCACAAGCCGGCGACATCGTCGTCCACCACGCAATTCCGTCCGCAGACACGCGACACAGCGCTCGCGCGCAGTCGAAATACCCCACGCAGTCCCACCCGCACCCGCAGCACGCGGTACCGTCCTTACCCGCTCGCCACACCGTTCCTCCGCCGACCCGCACCTCCCGACTATTCCCGCCGCTCGACGTCGGCCCCCCCACACTCCCCGGCACGACATGCAGTGCCTCCCGCATGCCCAGAGCGCGCCGCGGCCGTTGTTCATCGCCGGCGCCGGCCTCTTCGCCTCCCCGCGTCGCTTTGGCCGCAGTACTGCCGCCCCACGCTCCACACCCCGTTGCCGCCTTCTTCAACGCGACGCGCAGCACCACTCGCAACGCCAGCGCACGCCGCCGTCGTTCGCGATCGCCTCTGCCGTGGATTTGAGGGGGAGCTGAGACCACACGACACGAGACGCATCATGGAAGGATCCTCGAATCATCATCATAATGAACGTTCCCGATTCTGGCTCGGACGACGTCTGAAGCGACGGAGTCTGAGCTTCCTCGTGCCAGCCATAGCACCACTTTCAGCTCCAGCCAATTCTTGAAGACTTCAAGTTTCTCGCGTCACTCGACTCTGCCTTCGTTGCACCTCACTCTGGCTTCAGCTCACCAAAACCTTAATCTTCCCGTTTCAAACATTCAAGCCACAGCCCGATATTCATACACCTAATAGTACAACACAAGAAATACACGAAGGAGGGAGGGTGGGATATGGCGCTGGACTGGACTACAGTACACTACTCCCAGACTTCCGACTCGCTACATGGACCGTCCCATATGATGAAGGGCGGGTCGAATCACGCACGCACGCCGGGAAGAACGAGCAGCATCAGGCGCGCCAGCAAGGGATCGCGCGACTCGCACGGGCCGTCGAGGGCGAGCGCGGGGCGGGCGCCGGTGTCTTCGAGCGCGGAGCCGGGGCGGGCGTCTTCGAGCGCGGGGCGGGAGCGGGCGTCTTCGAGCGCTGAGCCGGCGCCGGCATCTTCGGCTTCGAGGGCGAGGTCTTCTTTGCGGGGGCGACGCACCGCTTGAGCCCGCTGGAGATCGTGTCCACAGTCGACAGGTCACGCCGGATGTTGCGGGTCCGAATGCTACCATGGGGGCGCGGCTTGCGCTCCTGCTCCTCCTGCTCCCGCACCTCATCTTCGCATTCCCGCTCTTGCGTCTCTTCTTCGCACTCGTCGCCCTGCTCCACAATGACGCTCAGAATGCGGTGGTGCGGGTCCGCCGCCCACGTGCGCGCGGCCTCCTCGAGGAACGCGCGCGATAGGCCCCGCTCCATTTCCCTTTCCCTCTCCTCCTGCTCTCTTTCCCCCGAGTCGCACCCGAACGAGAGAACGCCCATCCCGTCGAACGGCGCGCCGTCCGCGTTGAAGAGCCCGCGGAGTCCCAGTCCGAGGCCGCGGGTGGGCGGCGGGGGAAGGGTGAAGGAGGTATCGGAGGGGGAGGAGGGCCATGTGGACGTGGGGTTGTCAGAGGAGCAGGTGGTGGAGGAGGAGGTGTCGCTAATGAGGGAGAGGGTGAGGGAAAGGTCGAAGGAGGAGTCGGGCGTCGGCGCCTCTGGGAGCGTGTGGGAGTGCGAGTGGGGTGGCGGCGCGGGCGGGCATACGCCGGCGAGGAGCTGTGCGCAGCGTCGGCGTCGAACTCGAAAGAAGACTCTTCTTCGCTGGTTGCGCGCGTCCAGGCGTAGCCCGCGGGCAGGGGCGTGCGCACGCGTGGGGGCTGACACGCGAGGACGGGCGACGCGCGCCTGATCTTAACGTCTGCGAGGCCCTGCTTTTCGTCAGCCTCCGCAGAATTTCCAACAACGCGGAACTGCAGAAAAACGGACCTTGAGACCGAGCTCGCTGCGCACGTGCAGGGTCATCCCGCTGCTCGGGCCGTCCCAGCTCCAATATCCCTCTCGATGGTGTTAGAGTGGGACGCAGTGTTGCGCTTGCGAGAGTACGAATTGTATTTTGCCGGATTCGCGCTTGATTTTCTTGAGTTCATGAGGATGGTCAGGGAGAAACAAGCCACTGTCAGAAAGCTCCAAATTTCTGACACCCAGAGTCATAACACGGAGAAGAAGAAGAAATTATCGCCTGGATGTCGATAAATCAAATGTGCATGCGGCTTGATTGCCGACACCAACTTGGGTGACCGGACTAAGGCGGCAATCAAGCCGTGCTTATCCTTCCTTTTTTTCGACCTCCACAGTTGCTTTTCTGGCTTTTCTATCCCACTTTACTCGTCCCGCCACGCCCCCCTCTCCACGACCCCGGCGTCTCAAGGTGTGAAACCTTGCCTCAATCCTTATGTACTTAGATTCACGCCCCGGGCCGATTCCGTTATATATCGTCTTCCCGCGAGCGGCCCAAAATGTTGAGGTGAGCTCCGTTCGGCCCAACATTTTTATTCCCAATTTCTGACTCTTGTCACACCCAGATCTCCGATTTTCCCCGCCCGTGATGCACTTCGAACACCAATCTCGATTGATTTTAACGCAGTCCAAACTAGATTTTTTTCTCGGCCTGCGGCGCCTCATAATCAAGTTGAGAGCGTCGGTTTATGCCCTCTGGTTTTCTAATTTTCTGCCTGTGGCGCCAGAGGTGAGCCCGATATTCAACCCATCGGTCTCGCACCGCCCTCGACAAGTTCATTCGAGTTTTGAAGTCATGCACGGCCCGCCTACCTCGGACATGATGTATCGACGCCCCGCGAGCACATCAACTCCCGTTAGTGCCAGTCAAAATCCTTCAAAACTTCGCTGCGCGGTTGCTAGCCCCGGCACGACATATCCGCTCCCCGCGACCGACGTCCCGCCAGCGCATCACATCCCCCCCTTCACGCGACTCAGAATCCTCAAATTTTCCGCTGCGTCCCACGAGCGCATCAATCCCTCCCAGCTCGCCCATCGGGCTTCCTCATCGAACGGACGGCGCGCCTCGGACACACCATTTCCCTCTATTTGTGCGCTTCAAATTCCCGAAACGCCATCGTCACGCCATCACCACCACCCTCGGAATCTCACCCTCCGCGCGGCAGCGCTGCCATCAACACCGCCGAGCTCAAATTACATGTTTGGGCTTCCCGTGACCGACCTCCACACGCCATAACCGCGCTCGCCGCTGCTGTGGCGCCACAAAGTGATGAGGGGATCAGAGTGCTGCCCGACATTTAAACTCCGGATTTCATGTTCCCGCCAACGAGGTTACGTGTACGCTGCTTGTCACATTTTCTTTCTTTAATCACTGACCTCTCGCTTCCAGTTCCACGAGCGCACCATCCCTGCGCCCGCTCATCAACAGGTCCTCAGCACGTCCTCAACGCGCCATCATCACGCCGCCGCCGATATTTAAATTTTGGATTTACAGTTCCCGCGAGCGGGGTATCTGTATGTTTGTACCCGCGGAATTTATGGTTTGATCACTGACATGTTGCTTCTGGATTGCGTTCATGCTGCCCGTCAACGTGCGTGCGATCCTCAACGCGCCGCCCCCCTCCATATTCAAAGTTTAGATTTCGCGTTCCCGCGAGCGAGGGTACATGTATGTCCATCTCCGCGGCGTTTATACTCCAACTTCTAATATCGAGCAACGTCACATGCATGTTCTTCCCCGCAATATTTAAAAAAAATATGAACCATTACCTTTCAGTCCGTGTCCGCACCATAACACTCCCACCCTCTGCCATTTAATTTTGGATTTGGCCTTCCCGCGCGCGCGCTGTCTGTCCGCTCGTCACATTTATCTCGTCACTAACCTTTTACTTTTAGTTCGCGCTCGTACTCCACCCAAGGTGTAAAACTTTTATTCTCAATTTCTGACTCCTTTCACTTTTCCCTGCCTGCGGCGCACTGCGAACCTCCGCCCCAGTGTTGCACGTCTCGTGACCTCCGGTGCTCCGATCTCGATTGATTTTAACGCAGTCCAACTGGATTTTTTTCTCGGCCTGCGGCGCCTCATAATCATGTCGAGAGCGTCGGTTTGTGCCCTCTGGTTTACTGATTTTCTGCCTGCTGCGCGAGAGGTGAGTCCTTAAATTCTGCTTCATTTAAACCCTTCTCACGTGGTTCTTCAGACGCAATCTCCCGCGACTTGCGGCGTTGAAAATCCAAATTTTCGCTCAGGGACGCGAGGGATGTTCCTTCCGACGCAAGGATGCTAACCTGCCGCACGACCCACTTTTTTCTCCGCTACCCGGCGCTCGATTGGATGTGGGAAGGGTTCCAGGTGTGTGCTAGCAAATTGCTTCCTGGTTTGGTGATACTCAGGATGTCTGCGATGTGGATTTTAATCTTCTTCCGCTGCTTGGCGTCGGGTTCAAGACCGAGGTATGTTCTCAAACCATTCCACTTTGTCGCGACTTGATGCCGTTAGTAGACGTCCAATTGTTTTTTCTAGGCACTGCACGTGCAGATCCAAGTCGGGTTTACTCACCAGACTTGGGCAAGGATCGGTCCCTGCTTTTTTCCTCCAGTGCGCGAAGGATGTGGAGTGCGCGGCGCCTTTGAATGCCAATTCCGGGCAAGGACTTGTAGTCGAGTTTATTGGCCAAATTAAGTAGACAGTCTTGAGTCTCATTAGATTAGCTTGGCTTCGTTAGAGTGCCTTGAAGTAGTGGGAAGCCGGCCTCGCGAACACGAGAATCCGTGTTTTTTTCCCGTGATCCAACGTGCACTGTTTGTGTCTCGAAGTCCGTGCGCGCACTCTGAGGTATATATTTTCAAGGTCCTGGCTCCGGGCGACTTAGAGGGAGAGCAGGGGAGGGCTTCCTATCATGTTTTAATAAACAAGAAATCTTGTTATTCTCGAGTACGAGGGCCAGTGCAGCATTGAGTGATCCACTTCGGGAGTCTGCTCTTCAAATGCAGCAGTTTTCTTTCCAAGTCCACGATTTGGTTAATGGAACATGTTCCATTAACCAAATGATGGCGCATCAAACCGGCCATGACATCATCGGCGCACTCGGTGGCGATGCAGATTCAATTTTGACATGACAACCGTTTTCCAATTTTGACCAACGACGACTTGACTACAACTCGACCTTTCTTCAACGCTTCAACTCGACCGCGATGACGTCCCTCATCCGCCTGTCTCATCCTAACGGGACCGCGCAGGAATATACCTACCTATCTTCCTGTGTGACTCTCTGGATTGATCATCTCGGTGTCTCAAGATGCGCAACCTTGCATGCTTACTCTAATCCTTATGTACTTTGATTCACGCCCGCCCCTCTCTTCTCTGCCCCACCTCAGCTTTCGCTGTTTCTCTCTCTGCACACGAATCAACGCCCGTCTCCCTCCCGTTCCATCCCCGCTCGATGCACATCTCCGAGTCGTCAGTGTACCGCTCCTCCACCCTCGACGCTAATCCTCTCTTCCAGACACCATGCTGCGCCGACATCCTTCTCCATCCGACGACGCCTGCGCTGATGCGGCCTGTCCCCGCCCGCGGGGTGCTGTCGTCTTAACACCCCGCTCCCCTCTCCGTCTCCGCCCGAGTCGAGGGTGCCGCAGCCCCAAGGGGAATACGCGCGGACGTGGCCTGCTCCACTGTGCAGCGTTCCGTGCCCGCCTCTGCACGAGTGAGAGATGCGGCACGTGTCATCTCAGTACACCGAGCCTGGGCACGAACGACGCCCGCGCGAGGACGAGGAATCGCGGGCGGCGAGTCGGGTACGAAGCTAGCGCCCCGCGCCCTCGCGTTCGGGGGTGCAGGTGCGAGGAGGGCGCAGCAGCGACTCCTTGCGCTTGCACGGGGGTGCAAGTCCGAGGAGCAGTGCGGCGCGGGCGGTGCGGGGAGCGCGCGCGGGGAGGCATCGTGTCCCCGTACTCACGGGGATGCGGTGAGGGAGGCGTGCGCGGTGCGGGGAGTGCCGTGGAGATGCGCGCGCGGGGAGACATACTCACGGGGATTCGGTGAGCGAGGCGCGCGGATGGGGTGCAAGTACGAGGGGGAGCGCGGGCTGAGCGCGAACGAAGCAAGCGCAACTGGGCACTGCACCGACCCCTCGCGCTCGCACGGTGGACGACGCGTACGCGGCGTTCGGGGTGCAAGTACGAGCAGGAGCGCGCGCGGGGAGATACCGACTCCTCGTACTCGCGGGGATGCGGCAGGGGATGTCGTGAGCGAGGTGCGCGCGCGGCGCTCGGGGGTACGGGTACGAGGCCTGCGCGGCGCGGGGCACGGCAGGGACGTGTCGCGCGCGCGGGGATGGGCCAAGTCCCCGTGCTCGTGGGGATGCGGGGAGCGGGGCGAATGCGGGACATTGGTGCGCAGGGCGGCGGCGGTGCGAGGACGAGGAGTGCGGCGCCGGCGTTGCAGTGAGCGGCTGCGCGTGTGGGGATACGCGCGGCGAACGCGGCGCGGGACGGATTGGGCGCGACCGAAGCCAGCGCTGCGCGGGGGCAGCACCGACTCCTCACGCTCGCGCGGTGGACGACGCGCACGCGGCGCTCGGGGGTACAGGTACGAAGGGGAGCGCGGCGCGGGCGGTGCGGCGAGCGCGCCAAGTCCTCGTACTCGGCGAGCGCGAGGTGGGGCACGTGGAGGCGCGGGTGGGGCGCATGTACTGCCTGTGGCGTGCTGCGAATCGTGCGAGGCGGTCCGTGGTAGCATACTACTCGTTTCTTTCTTGTACAGGATGAATTGTCGAATGTAATCGAGGGAAAGGATAATTTTATTCGTTGATTGATTACTCATATCCACCCTTCACTCCGACTCTGCACTAGCCGTCTCCCCCTCAAGTTCCGAATTCGCCACTGCTCCCCTTTCTCGCAGAAATTGGACAACTTGTGAACGATATTCTTCCCGTTTGAGATGCTTGTTACCTCCATAGTTGACATACCTTTTCAAGTCGAGATTTAGTGCGAGCTTCAACGCGTGATCCATGTGTTTTTGAACGCCAGCACCACGCTCAAGCAAAAGGCGTAGGATCTCGAGGCGGTTGTCAATGGTGCCAGACGTCCTTGAGGCGGCGGCACCTAATATGCTGCCATAATCCCCTGCTGGCAAGTTTATATCGGCGCCGTTATCCAGCAGCAGGCGGACGATATCCCTCTTATTATCGCGACACGCGCGACCCAAAGGGTTGCCACAGGAACCGCCGGGTATGTTGACATTGGCGCCGCTGTCGATCAGCAGGCGCACGACCGCGGTTTGACCGTTGAAAGAAGCCCAACCCAACGGACTGCCCGCATATCCACCAGCAGCATTGATGTCGGCCCCGTTCTGGAGTAAAAGGCGCACAATTTCGGTATGGCCACCGCCACATGCAATACTGAGTGCGCCGCCGGCCATTCCACCGAGTATCTTGGTGTCCGCACCGCGCTGCAGCAGGAGACGCACAATGCCGATGTTGCCTCTCGAACAAGCAGACCCCAAAGGACTGCCATATTGTCCACCCGGTAGGTTGATGTCGGCGCCGTTGTCAAGCAAGAAATGCACAACCTCGGGTTTTTCGGGCCTGGTACCACAGGCAGCACCCAATGCGCTGCCTTGGGAGTCCTAACCGGGAATGGGCTGGTTTATGTCGGCACCACTCTCAAGCAGGAGGCGCAAAATCTCGATGCGGCCCCTCACGGAGGCAGCAGCCAACGGGCTGCCCCGTACACCATCGGGCAGGTTGGCATTAGCACCACTCTTCAATAGAAGGCGCACAACCTCGATGTGGCCATTTTGCGAAGCCGCGGCCAACGCGCATCCGTAAATATCAGACGGTATGTTGGGGTCGGCCTGATTTCGCAGGAGCAGGTCCACAATATCGGTGTGACCACTGTGTGATGCGAAGGTCAACGCGGTTGCTTGCGAATACTCTGCCGGTGCTAGGTTGATGTCGACACCGGTTGCGAGGAGAGCCTCAGCGCCCTCGATGTATCCGTCCCGGCAACAGATTTGCAGAGGGGAAGCGATGGAGCCATTCAACATGCGGTGTTTGAGTGAAGAGCAGAAAGCTCTGTATGGGCCACTCCCCTCCGCCAAAACCCGCATGGCTTGAGTGAACAGAGCGGGCGTGTGACGCCCACTTACTTTGTTATACACGGCCTAGTGCCGTTCGTTTATAATGTACTTACTTACTTTTACTTTTACTTGTACTTCACGCCGTGGTGTAGTCACGTGTACATATTACCTAATATAATCTAACTTTACTCTGCTCTACCACGGCGTGAACGACGACTACGAGGGATCACCCCTGCCACCTCAAGGGCGCCGAGCCAGCGACACAGGCTCCCCTCCCCAGGGTTACAGGGCCCTTCCTCGGGTCATCGGGACCCTCGTAGCAGGGTTACAGCAACGGCGGGCGCCAGAGTCGGCGGCCCCCGTCTAGCGGCATTCTCGCGACTCAGCGCCACCCCTAAAGGCGGCTGCTCCGTCGCGAGACCAACCTTCAGCCACGGCGAAGCCCCGCGAACCGTGACGCATCACAGGGCGGATCTTCACAAAGCACCAGGTGGCGAATCCAATGCTTGGCCGCATATTTCGCCAGATTGCTTGCTGGTTCGGCTGGCATAGAATGGTCGCCAACACTGAGAAAATAGCTGATGCATGTGCGTGCGATGAAACTGTATGAGTGGTTCTTCTCGAGGTTGCAACCGAATCTTGTGCTGAAGTGATCGGATAGGGCATAATCCTTCACCGATGAATGGGCTAGAACCACCTCGGATGTGCCAGAATAAACGGAGTAATTGGCGGACTTGGCGACCAATCCTTCTAGCCAGCCAAAGATGGCGAGCTTGTTCCTCTCCCGGCGATCCGGGTCATAACTGTATTCATCCGGGTTGGAAAAGACGAATGAGAGAGCGTCTGCAAGCAGAGTCAACGAAATGTTTTCGGCCGCAAACATGATCCACTGCAGCGCAGCCATTACATAGACCAAATGCTGCTTCGGGGAGACCTTGTCCAGGAAACGATCGTACACCTCGAACAGAGTATCTGGTAAATTTTTGAGCGCCTGATCCAGCTCTTTCGTGGATATGCATCGCGAGATTTCGAGGAGGAGACAATCCGCGAGGCGGAACCTATTCGGGCAGACATATCAGAACAGGTCAAATGAGCACCGAAAAGAAAAAACTTGCATTCCATTGCTTCTGCTCGCAATCTGATCTGTGATACGATCCACATGAAGTCGCCAACTCTCATATTTCCTTTTGCTCTGAATTTCATCGCGAACGAAGAACCTGATGTCCGCCTCCGTGACGCTGTACTCCAGAGCGACCCGGGTTACATCATCGAAGCTCTCTGTGAAGACGGGGCGGGACTGGCTGGTGATGAAAACGTGGAGCGGGGTTTCGTTCCATTGGCGGAATGTCGAGATAAGATCCACAAGGCAGTCGTAATCGTCGCACTCGTCGAGCCCATCCAGAACAATGTACGTGCGGCCGAGCTCCCGGAGTAGCACTGGGAGGATCTTCTGCTGCAGATCCTTGTAACTTGGCAACGTCTGGCGGCCAGCATAGTGCTTGTCCAGAGACTTATAAGGATGCGGGCATTGATCGGATAGTTGGAGAATAATTCGTCGAAGCGCAATCTCCACGTCTTGGGTTTCCGCGTTGTTGAAATCGAAATAGAAGTACGCGAGAGCAGGTGCAGGGCGAGGGCTTTCCAATTCCTCTACCAGGCTTTTATCGTCATCAAGTTTGCTTATGACTGCCGAGCTAGTGAGGCGATCTCATCAGCGGCATAATCCAGAGAGCTCGAGAATTTTACCAGAGTACACTCTTCCCTGCACCCGCTAATTGGAAATTAGAAACGGGAAACAAATCTCGAGAAATTTCTCACAATGACCCTTGATCCACAATACCCCTGGATTATCTTGCCATTCAATGAACTCCTTGCCCTCCAAGAACCAGCGTCCAGTCCCGTCCTTGCGGCGTTTCTCTGTGTTGTTGTGTTTTCGGGTCATCTCTGGGGGGGAAAGGAGCCATTTTTCTAGCTTTTCCTTGTTGCTGGCCTTGCATTAGGGGGAACAGTGGTTAAAATGAGGGACAGACGCGACTCACACCACGCCATACACCTGACTGAGAGTATCCGTGTTTGAACTCAGATTTATCGCAAGATCAACCAGACGGTTGCTCTGAGCGACGGTGAGTCCCAACCCATATCATATCGACAGGTGCTCACCCGGAACCTCGCTCCGACTTTAGCGAGCTCTTCGTTGATTTCATCGATTTCCCCGGCTAGCGGTTTGCGAGATGCGAAACACAAAATCTTGCCCTGTTTGTCGTACTTGTCCACAAGCTCAGAGGCCCGGGAAATCAGGCTTTATCCGCAGCTAAATGAGGGCAAGTAACAGGAGGAAGGGGAAAACACTCAACGCGGCATATCTCTCCAGGTCTGTCTTGAGGCGTACCATCAGATCGGAACACTTCGTTCCTTCCATCCGCAAGACAGTAGCACAAATATCACCGCTGAGAGCAGTAATGGTGCCGGCAAGGGCATCCCTTTTCTCGTGGGTATTCTTCATATCCTAGCGAAAAATGAATTGAAATAAGTAACCACACGGAAGGAACATAGAATGAGACGTACTTGGTAAATGTCCAGGATCTGAGACAAAAGGGCGCCAACTGGGGCAATAACTGGGGCAACTTGAAGGATCTCTGCGACCTTTTCTGCGACATCCACTGCGACACTGAGGTTATCGACGACGAACTCTGTGGTGCTCTTAGCTTTCTTGGACGCGGCGCGATCGCCGGGAGATCCTTTGTGATGGATCCAATTGCTGGTGAGTTCCTTCCAATCCTTAAGGTCCTTCATCCTGGGTGAAGCTAGTGTGAAGCTGCGTGTCGACGTGGGTGGTGTAAACGACGGTTTCGGAAGCAAGGCGGTGACAACGTGCCAGTGCTAAATTAAGAGTGCACAAATTGGCACGGGCTGTGCGTCCCGCGTCCCGGACGGCTTTCATCAGAGAAAAGCTGTCAAACCAGATTCTGCGTTTCCGAGTTACGTGATAAGATAAAACTGTGTCGCGGCTCGCCGGGTGGGTAAGTGCCGTTTAGGGCAATCCTCGTGTCGCTGTCTGTTCTCTGGGGTCTCCTGTGCAGCATCGGAAAACCTGTGGGCCACGAATTAAATGTTACTTGCTTTCTAAACCGGAACCTCATTCGGACCGTGCCGCGTAATCTCCCTGCCTGCTTACCTACCCATGTACATACCCCTAGCGTTGAACGTGTCTTTTGTCGATATCAAATGGGCGACAAGAGCATAAGGAAGGGAGGATCACCGAGATAACCGGAAGACTAGTGTATGCGGCACGCCGTGCCACTGATCTTATTAAGATATTTTTTGCGAAACAACAAAGTATCCGTTCCACCTCAACTTTTACTGTTTCTAGCCCAATATATGTTTCCCTCCCACTAGAACCGTGCCCCATCCACTTCTCTCCCCCCTGAGCTCAAAAAAAATCATCCACGACCCCTGGAAAATGCGCCCGGTGATGAAACTTTTTCCAAACCCGTCAGAAAAAAATCATGTATGTATAAGCCACTACTTGTAATCTCTCCGAATGTTCTTAAGTGTGTGGATGGGTCGGAATCGTCTCTTCCAGGGCTATCTGACGATATATAAATCAGACTTTTAGAGCGAGACATCATAATGTAGTGAATTTCTTTTTTGGGAAAATGGGTATTGCGAGAACACGCTTTGACCGGTTGCCCAACGTCGGCCGAAATCGTCCACGCCGATCAGATCTGAGATGGCTTCACAGCCACCTTCCGCCCCGCCCGGTCAATGCCGACGCGACGCGTCTATTTGTCGCTGCGTGGCGCCGCTTTCCGTCGGCTGGGGTGATCAACGCTGCCACGTCGTCTCTTCCACTCCCACCACCACTGTCGACCGCTGCGCTGTCCTCCTACGCCTCGACTAACCCCAATCCTAAGCTTCCACCATGCATCAACTACAGCTCCTCTCCGCTCAGTCTACGACCGAGCGAGCTCAGTCTTCCCGAGGTGTTCTCGGCCCATCGCACCCTCGCCGCTCCTGCTCCTCCTCCCCTGCACGTTTTCAAGTTGAAGATCATCATCATCAGCGCCGCCTCCCTCCCCTGTTGTCTCTCCGCCTCTGAGCTTTCACATCCTTCCGAATATTCCGGTGCGCGCGCTTTTCTATCTAACTCTATCACAATGCTGATTCCATATATCCTGTATCTGCTACTGTAGAACTTCGTCCAGGGACACTCTAACTACACCCTGCATGCACGCGACCCCCTCGGTCCTCTCGTTCTGAATGTTCGTCGTTTCCGTTGCAGTGAGTCTCCACTTTATCCAAACGACGATGTGCCTTCTTTTCCAGGTCCAACGTCTACTTCTTCACTTCGGCCGCAGATCGCGCATAGGCCCACGAGCGCCCACTCGGCGTCTGCCGCCATCGATTGGGCATAGCGGTTAAGCAGCGACGCCTACGGCGCTCGAGAATCTCTTTGAGAGTCAGGTATGTTTTTCCGTCCCTTTCCTTTCTTTCCCGCACTCCGTTCATCCCTACTCCTTTTCCCCCCTTTCTCCCCATCCTCCCCATCCTCAATTCGTCTTCTCTCTTTTTTTCCTTCATTTTACTGACAATATCTCCAATTATCCAGTCTCCGCGCCACCTGCCCGCATCCCCAGACACCGCGCGTCGCCTCAATTTGCGCTCACCCCGCCCACTTTGCCTGCTGCGACTCCCATTGCCCTCGGATGCCCCTTGGCTCCCGACCGACATCCGCCACGACTTTTCTCGCCACTTCCTGTCCTCGCCTCTCCATCGGCGGCGCCATAAGTCCGCCATCGACGCGGCGCACGACCAACAGACCCCCACAAGCCGGCGACATCGTCGTCCACCACGCAATTCCGCCCGCAGGCACGCGACACAGCGCTCGCGCGCGCAGTCGAAATACCCCACGCAGTCCCACCCGCACCCGCGGCACGCGGCACCGTCCTTACCCGCTCGCCACGCCGCTCCTCCGCCGACACACCTCCCGACTATTCCCATTCACTATCCCGCCCGCCGCTCGACGTCTGCCCCACGCACGCCCCGGCACGACATGCAGCGCCTCCCGCATGCCCAGAGCGCGCCGCGGTCGTTGTTCATTGCCAGCGCCGGCCCCGCGTCACCTTAGCCGCAGTACTGCCGCCCCGCGTTCCATACTCCGTTGCCGCCCTCTTCAACGCGACGCGCAGCACCACTCGCAATGCCAGCGCACGCCGTCGTTCGCGAGCGCCACTCTTCCGCGGCGAATCAAGCAATTATCCCCTGGAATCCGCGGGACCTATTCCCCGGAGAAGACATGAACGAGGTCATCGGGCTTTTCGGGCCAGGAATCGGGGAGTTCATGATTTTCTGTCGCGCTTCTTGCGAGCATGTTGGGAGTCATGTGCCATGAAGGAGGCCATTGCAGTCGGCTTGCAGTGTAGAGTCCCTGCTGGTGCGGTGGCGACTGGCAGTTGCTAAGCCTGAAGAGAAAAATTCAGTCACATGCTGGCTCCGTGGTCTATTCTCCATTCGGCGGCTGCACAAGTCCTTCAACGCTTCAAAGCTTCAACTTGGAGTCTAACGTTCAATTCTAACCGTTCGAGGTTCAGTTGAAACTCGACACTTAGCTGGATTCAGAGAAGAGTCGGAGAAATATGCAGTTCCCGCTAAGTCCGCCGCAGCTTGTTCCTGGTAAAGCTGATACCTCCAATCACGTTTCGCTCACTGTGAATCGCTCGACGGTGTTAGGGTGGACAGTGGGACGCAGTATTGCGCTTGGAATTGTATTTTACCGGATTCGCACTTGATTTTCTCAAGTTCATGAGGATGGTCAGAGAGAAACAAGCCACTGCCAGAAAGCTCCAAATTTCTGACACCCAGAGCCGTGACACTGAGAAGAAGAACAAATTATCGCCCGGCGGATGGGTGGATGTCGATAAATCAAATCTTTGTCAGTGCCGTCCATGCGGCCTGATTGCGCGACACCAACTTGGGTGATCGGACTAAAGCGGCAATCAAGCCATGCTTTCGACCTCCACAGTTAGCCACAGTTGCGCTCGGGCCGGTCCCCATTTTACTTGTCCCGCCACGCCCCCCTGCTCTCCGCCTCCGTCCCCACGACCCCGGCGTCTCAAGGTGTGAAACCTTGCATGCTTACTCCAATCCTTATGTACTTAGATTCACGCCCGATTCCGTTATATATTGTCTTCCCGCGAGCGGCCCAAAATGTTGAGGTGAGCTCCGTTCGGCCCAACATTTTTATTCTCAATTTCTCTCCAATCTCGATTGATTTTAACGCAGTCCAAACTAGATTTTTTTCTCGGCCTGCGGCGCCTCATAATCATGTTGAGAGCGTCGGTTTATGCCCTCTGGTTTTCTAATTTTCTGCCTGTGGCGCGAGAGGTGAGCCCGATATTCAACCCATCGGTCTCGCACCGCCCTCGACAAGTTTTGAAGTCATGCAAGGCCCGCCTACCTCGGACATGATGTATTGAAGCACATCAACTCCTGTTAGTGCCACTCAAAATCCTTCAAAACTTCGCTGCGCGGTTGCTAACCCCGACACAACATATCCGTCGCCGCGACCGACGTCCCGCCAGCGCATCAACTCCCCCCCTTCACGCGACTCAGAATCCTCAAGTTTTCCGCTGCGTCCCGCGAGCGCATTAGTCCCGCCCAGCTCGCTCATCGGGCTTCCTCATCGAACACCGACACGATGAGAAGTTCCCGCCCACGACCCATCATTTTTGGCTTCAACTCCCAGCGCGCCTCGAACACGCCATTTCCCCCCATTTGCGCGGTTCAAATTCCCGAAACGCCATCGTCACGCCATCACCACCACCCTCGGAATTCTTACTCTCCGCGCGGCAGCGCCGCCATCAACACCGCCGAGCTCAAATTACTTGTTTGAGCTTCCCGTGACCGACCTCAACACGCCATAACCGCGCTCGCCGCTGCTGTGGCGCCACAAAAGTGATGCCAGGATCAGCACGCTGCCCGACATTTAAACGCCAGATTTCACGTTCCCGCCAACGAGGTTACGTGTACGCTGCTTGTCGCATTTTCTTTCTCTAATCACTGACCTCTCGCTTCCAATTCCACTAGCGTGCCATCACTGCACCCGCTCCTCAACGTGTCCTCAACGCGCCATCATCACGCCGCCGCCGATATTTAAATTTTGGATTTACAGTTCCCGCGAGCGGGGTATGTGTATGTTTGTACCCGCGGAATTTATGGTTTGATCACTGACATGTTGCTTCTAGATTGCATTCATGCTGCCCGTCAACGCGCCCGCGATCCTCAACGCGCCGCCCCCTCCATATTCAAAGTTTAGATTTCGCGTTCCCGCGAGCGAGGGTACATGTATGTCCGTCTCCGCGGTGTTTATACTTCAGTTTCTAACCTCTACTCTTCGGTTCGCGCCCCTGCCCCCGTCGTCGCACCATCACGGCGCCACCCCCGCCTCCGCAACACCCCGACGCGCCCATCATCACGCCATCAAAGCACCGCCGCGCTCAACATTTAAATTTTGGATTTCGCGTTCCCGTGAGCCAAGTTACGGGTATGTGCCGTCCTCGCAAGGCTTACACATTAATTTCTAATCCCTACTCTTCAGATTCCCTGATGCTGCTCGCCGCAGCCGCGCCATCACCGCGTCATCAACGCGCTGCTCCCCGCCCCGATCTTTAAATTCGGCATTTCGTGCTCCCGCGAGCAACGTCACATATGTTCTTCCCTGCTATGTTTTTTTTTAAAAATATTAACCATTACCTCTCAGTTCTTGTCCGCACCATAACACCCCCGCCCTCGACCATTCAATTTTGGAGTTGGCCTTCCCGCGAGCGCGCTGTCTGTCCGCTCGTCATATTTATCTCGTCGCTAACCTTTTACTTTTAGTTCGCGCTCGTACTCCGCCCAAGACGCAAAACTTTTATTCTCAATTTCTGATACCTTTCACACGCACCCAGGTCTCCGATTTTCCCTACCTGCGGCGCCCTTCGAACCTCCGCCCCAGTGTTGCACGTCTTGTGACCTCCGGCGAGTTCCACCGGTACTCCAATCTCGATTGATTTTAGCGCAGTCCAAACCAGTTTTTTTTCTCGGCCTGCGGCGCCTCATAATCATGTCGAGAGTGTCGGTTTCCAGTCTTTTCAGTGTGTTTATGTTTAACACAGTTTTTCAGACTCCTTCCCCCGCGACATGCTCCATTAAAATCTCATTTTTTTTTGCCCAGGGACGTGAGCGATCTTCCTTCCGACGCGAAGCAATCTCCAGGATCGGGCTGGGGTTAGAATGAGGTGCGCGACAATACTTACCTGTTCCACCATTCTGACGCTCGCAGATTCACCTTCAAATTCCGACTACGGATTTCGACGTCCCGCGAACTGCCCGATGCGCTGCCTTCGCCGATGCCTCGAACCCCCGCAAGCGCAACAGTCCCGACATTCCATTCAACCCATCGGTCTCGCACCGCCCTCGACAAGTTCATTCAAGTTTTGAAGTCATGCACGGCCCACCCACCTCGGACATGTCGTATTGACGCCCCGACGCGCCCACCATCACGCCATCAATGCACCGCCGCGCTCAACATTTAAGTTTTGGATTTCGCGTTCCCGCAAGCCAAGTTACGGGTATGTACCGTCCTCGCAACGCTTACACTTTGCTTTCTAATTCCTACTCTTCAGATTCTCTGGTGCTGCCCGCCGCAGCCGCGCCATCACCGTGTCATCAACGCGCCGCTCGTCCGATCTTTAAATTCGGCGCTCCCGCGAGCAACGTCACATATGTTCTTCCCCGCAATATTTTAAAAAAAATATTAACCATTACCTTTCAGTCCGTGTCCGCACCATAACACTCCCACCCTCTGCCATTTAATTTTGGAGTTGACCTTCCCTCGCTAACCTTTTACTTTTAGTTCGCACTCGTACTTCCGCCCAAGACGTAAAACTCTTATTCTCAATTTCTGACTCCTTTCACACACACCCAGATCTCCGATTTTCCCTGCCTGCGGCGCACTTCGAACCTCCGCCCCAGTGTTGGAGGTCTCGTGTTTCACCGGTGCTCCGATCTTGATTGATTTCAACGCAGTCCAACTAGATTTTTTTCTCGGCCTGCGGCGCCTCATAACCATGTCGAGAACGTCGGGCTGTGCCCTCTGGTTTTCTCATTTTCTGCCTGCCGCGCGAGAGGTGAGTCCTTCAAATTCTGCTTCATTTAAACCCTTCTCACGCAGTTCTTCAGACGCAATCTCCCGCGACTTGGGGCGTTGAAATCCAAATTTTCGCTCGGGGATGCGAGGCAATTTGCATGCTAACCTGCCGCAGGACCCACTTTTTTCTCCGCTACGCGGCGCTCAATTGGATGCGAGAAGGGTTCTAGGTATGTGCTAGTACGTTGTTTCCTTTCTAACAGTTCCTCTTTTTTCTTCTATCAAGTCAATTTGATTGCGCGCAAGGCCAATGTAAAGATATCGTTCTTGTGCTGCGCTGCGTGGCAGTGTCTTGGTGCGAGGTCATATTTATTCTAATTGCAGAATCAGCCCAGAGGTCCAAGGCAAGGCAACGGAGTCGCGAGTTGTTGGACTTTTCGTTCACTCTCCATGCCCGCATGCCCCACATCCATTAGATCAGCACTGACTCTGTTGGACTACTATTGTACCCTTCGAGTAGCGAGAAAACACCCCCCTCGAACACCTAAAACCCTGCTTTTTGCTCGTGATCAAGCGTGCTCCATTTACCTCTCGAGGTCCGTGCGCGCACTCAGAGGTATATAGTTGGGAGTTCGTGGCTCCGGGCAGGAGACTTGGCGGAGGGCGACTTAGAGGGAGGGCGAGCAGGGGAGAGCTATCATGTGACCAAGAGAATATTTAATAAACAAGAAATCTAGAGTACGAGGGCCAGTGCAGCATTGAGTGATCCAGGCCTCGGGAGTCTGCTCTTCAAATGCAGCAGTTTTCTTTCCAAGTCCACGATTTGGTTAATGGAACATGTTCCATTAACCATTTGATGGCGCATCAAAACGGCCATGACATCGTCGCCGCACTCGGTGGCGATGCAGTTTCAATTTTGACATGACAACCGTTTTCAAATTTTGACCAACGAAGACTCGACCTTTCTTCAACTCGACCGCGATGACGTCCCTCATCCTAGACTGGTAACCTGTCTGTCTACGGGAATATGTCTACCGCCACTTGTGTCCCGTAGACAGATCGGTCACCGGTCTACCCTCATCCTGCCTGACTCCTCCTGTGTCATTTTCTGGATTCATCGTCTCGGCGTCTCAAGGTGCGCAACCTTGCATTCTTACTCAGCGGCGTTCAGTACACCACGCCCGCCAGCCTTCAAGTCCGTACGCTCCCTTCTCTTCTCTGCCCCACGTCAGCTTTCGCTCTTTCTTAGCCCCAACGCCGTCTGTTCCACTCCACGCCCGTCTCCCTCCCGTTCCACCCCCGCTCGGTGCACATCTCCGAGTCGTTCGCTGCACCTTCATCTTCTAGTCCCATCCGTCGACGCTAATCCTCTCTTCCAGACACCATACTGCGCCGACATCCTTCTCCATCCGACGACGCCTGCGCTGATGCAGCCTTTCCCCACGCGCGGAGTGCTGTCATCTTAACACCCCGCTCCCCTTCCCTTCTCCGCCCGAGTCGAGGGTGCTGCAGCCCCGAGGGGAATGCACGCGGACGTGGTCTCCTGCACTGCGCAGCGTTCCGTGCCCGCCTCTGCACGAGCGCTTACTCGCGCAGAGATGCGGCGCGTGTCATCCAAGTACACCGAGGCTGGGCGCGAACGACGCCCGCGCGAGCATGAGGACTCGCGGGCGACGAGTCGGGTACGAAGCCAGCGCCCCACGCCTCGCGCTCGCGCGGCGTTCGGGGGGTCCAGGTGCGAGGAGGCGAGCGCAGCAGCGACTCCTTGCGCTCGCACGGGGGTGCAAGTCCGAGGAGCAGTGCGGCGCGGGCGGTGCGGGGAGCGCGCGCGGGGAGGCATCGTGTCCCCGTACTCACGGGGATGCGGTGAGGGAGGCGTGCGCGGTGCGGGGAGGCGGCAGATGCCGTGGAGATGCGCGCGCGGGGAGACATACTCACGGGGATTCGGTGAGCGAGGCGCGCGGATGGGGTGCAAGTACGAGGGGGAGCGCGGGCTGAGCGCGAACGAAGCAAGCACAACTGGGCGCTGCACCGACCCCTCGCGCTCGCGCGGTGGACGCCGCGCACGCGGCGTTCGGGGTGCAAGTGCGAGCAGGAGCGCGGCGCCGAGCGCGCGCGGGGAGGCACCGAGTCCTCGTACTCGCGGGGATGCGGCGGTGGATGTCGTGAGCGAGCCGCGCGCGCGGCGCTCGGGGGTGTGGGTACGAAGCCAGCGCGGCAGGAACGTGTCGCGCGCGCGGGGATGCGCAGTCCCCGTGCTCGCGGGGATGTGATGAACGGGGCGAACGCGGGGCGTTAGTGCGCAGGGCGGCGGCGGTGCGAGGACGAGGAGTGCGGCGCGTGCGGGGAGGCGCGCGGCGAGCGCGGCGCGGGGGCAGCACCGACTCCTCGCGCTCGCGCGGTGGACGACGCGCACGCGGCGCTCGGGGGTACAGGTACGAAGGGGGGCGCAGCGTGGGCGGTGCGGCGAGCGCGCCAAGTCCTCGTACTCGGCGAACGCGAGGTGGGGGCACGCGGAGGCACGGGTGTGGCACATGTACTGTCCGTGGCGTGCTGCGAATCGTGCGAGACGGTCCCGGACGCAGCAGCGCTGACGGCGAGTCCCCCTGCTCCTGCTCGTGGGACTGTGCGCGAGCCGCGAGTAAGGACCCGTACTCGCGCGCACCGCTGCGTCCTCCGCGCGGGGACCTGCATTGGTAGGAGGTCGATACTTAGTTTCTTTATTTCCCCAATAGATTTCGTTTCTGCCTTGATTTGCGCGAAAGACTTAGCAGGATAACGAGTGGAGAGGGCTCACCAGCGGTGCTTGCGCGTCGATGTTTCCGCAGCTGGAGGTGCATTGAAGCCGGCGTGAGTCCGGATGAGAATCTGACACGACTTCGCTGAGTTGTAATTACTGTAGTATGTGTAGTAGAACTGGAATTTAACTTGAAGAACTGACCTTTAGTTTGCTTTGAACTCGACTCGTCCTCGGATCTTGGATCGGAACCGCCGCCCAGCTTCCCTTGAAGTCGAGCTCGTCCTCGGATCTTGGATCGGAACCGCCGCCCAGCTTCCCTTGAAGTCGAGTTAGTGCGCAGAAATTGAATAAGACGCGGAACCTTGCTTACCTCTCAATTGAACAAGAAAGCCAGACGTCGCGCTTTCTGAAAATGGTCAGTAACTCAAAAAAGGACACTCAGGACGGGATTGCTTACTCGGAGAGCGGCGCGGAGAGCACTAGAAAACCAGAATACCTTGCGAAGAGCCGTTCCGAGGGCTATGGGCGAGCGAGATTAGCTCTGAGGAAGAAATATGGCAAAGTCAGTGAATCGAAATCCCGGGGTAAGGGCGCTGGAACTGACCTGTATCGCGGCCTAGATGATGGTAGAAGTTACATACTGACTTTTTACCACTGCTCCTGGAGTGGAAAGGCCATAGGTTGTGTCTTGAGCACGGAATTATGTTCTGTGTCCAAAGGTCAGTAAATCGAAAAAGGGCAGGAAGACCGGGACTACTTACCGGGGGATCGGCATTGATTGGCCAATAAAATCACGATACCCTGCATACAGCCGTTCCGAGAGTTCTGGGCGACTCGGATTTCTCCTGAGGAAGAAATATACAAAGCCAGTGAATCGGAAATTCGGAGTACGTACACCATAAACTAACCGGTACTGTCGCCCATCTGGGACACAGTAAATGAGTGCATTGCAACCAACGCGAAATCTAACACATACCACACAGCTGATGGAATGGCTTGGAGACCGAGGGCGTGTGCATGGTCTCGGGGTTCGGCTGAGGCACGTACACCCCGGAATTCAACCCTGAGCCGGATGGATGGAGAGCTGGTTGCAATTGAATAGGAGTTCCTGAAAAGAGGTCAGATAGGGAATGTATTCCGAGGAAAGAGAAGAATCATATGGATACACATCGGAGGTCGAACCTTCAACCCATCATCGATGCAACGGTATGCAAGGGAAGACTTGCCTTGATTGACAACAGCTCCATGTGCATGCACCAAAGTTGAACTCGGACTCGAACTCCAACCTCAACCCAAAGCTGACTCACAAATCTAGGATAGAGTCAATAAGTTATTCAATGAGTATGTGCCACAGTCAACGCGCACGAACCACATTGTATTATGGAAAAGATACGTGCTAGAAACCCGGTTGAAGACCAGAGCTATTGAAGATAGTCTCGGTCTCAAGCCGAGGGCTCGTCTCAAGTCGAAGGTAACGGGGATAGCACAGGAGCCCGGGGAATCTGACAAAGTCAGACACATAGAAACGATATAGAGGGCGAGTACTAACCTCAATGAAAATCCAAGGGTTGGACGAGGGTATACTACGGCTGCGGAGTCAGCATCACCTGGGAAGAAATTCAATTGAAGTCAAGTGTTAGAAATACAGAGAATGAACGTACCTTATGGAATCGAAAGAGAAGCTGCTTGAGCTGGGATGAGTTGAAAGTGGTCTCGGCGCCGGTTCAAAGCTCATTCCAAGGCGATGTAACAGTGAATGCGATGTTCAGGTTTGAATTGAGTTGGATTATCAACGACTGAATGAAATCGGGTCATCGTGAGTGATTTGAATGCAAGCAACAAATAGGAACGCACCACGGTGACTTGGATTCAGAACGAGGATAAACACGAGGTTGGCTGTACTAATGCTGCGGCGAATGGGGTGCGAGCTGAATCACGGTGGGTGGTATAAGTGAATTGAAAGTCGGTAAAGACTGGGATACAAGTAAGCAGACGTACCAGAGCTCAAGTGAAGGGAGTGTGCGAGTCCACTACACGACAGGATCCGACATAAAGTACAAATGCATCACATCGAAAGTACTTACTGTGAATGAATCGAACGTTAGTGATGTGAGTAAGAAAAATCAACACCTACCAAAGGTCAAGTACAATAAGAGCACGAGTCCCCGACGAGCGCCAGCAATACGGTACAAATAAATTATATTGGAAATACTGTGAATGAATTGAAGGCCAGTGCGAATAAGCAATTAAGGAAATGAGGACGTACCGAAATCACAAAGTGCGAGTACACGCGAGTACATAACGACAGTCAACAGGGATTACTTATGACTTGTTAAGACTTGAACTTAGCCAGAGTTGAACCCAGGGTTTGAGGTGAAATTGAAGAGTTGATTGAATGATTTGTCAAGACTTGAACACTTGAACCTAGCCACAGATCCAGGTGAACGATTTGAGGTGAGACTGAGGATTCTGACGTTGAGGTCGCGGTAAATGATCTGGGTAGGGTTGACTGTTGTAAGGGCTCGTTTGGCTCAAATGCTACCCCAAGGTTTAAATTGACGGCGTACAACTGCTCCGAGTGCGGAAAGATGATAGGTTCCGTCCTGAAGTCAAGATTCTGCTTTCTGTAAATGGTAAGTAAATTGAAAAAGTACATTCACGGCGGGGTTTCGTACTCAAAGAGCCGCGCGAATGGCTCCAATGAATCAAAATACCTTTCATACAGCCGATCCGAGAGCCAAGGGCCAGTCAGAGTCGTCCTGAGGAAGAAGGATGACAAGGTCAGTAAATCGAAAACCCGGGGTAGGGGTACTGAAACTAACCTTATCGCGCATCAAAGCGTACCCAAAGATCGGTATCGACTGCATTGAGTCGCTCCGAGAGCGGAAAGCCGATAGGTCGTGTCTTGAGGACAAGAGATTGCTTTCTGAAAATGCTGAGTAAATTGAAAAAGTACGGCCAGAGCGGGACTGCTTACTCGGAGAGCGGCGCGGAGAGCTCTCGAAGATCAAAATACCTTTCATACAGCCGATCCGAGAGCCATGGGCCAGTCAGAGTCGTCCTGAGGAAGAAGGATGACAAGGTCAGTAAATCAAAAACCCGGGGTAGGGGTACTGAAACTGACCTTATAGCGCATCAAAGCGTACCCAAAGATCGGTATCGACTGCATCGAGTCGCTCCGAGAGCGGAAAGCTGATAGGTCGTGTCTTGAGGACAAGAGATTGCTTTCTAAAAATGCTCAGCAAATTGAAAAAGTGCGGTCAGAGAGGGACTGCTTGCTCGGAGAGCGGCGCAAAGAGCTCTCAAAGATCACAGTACCTTTCATACAGCCGATCCGAGAGCCATAGGCGATTGGAATGTGTCCTGAATAAGAAATATAAGAACGTGGGTAAATCAAGAATGCGGGGTGAGGGCACTAAGACTGACCCGCACCGCGGCCAGATAGTTCTAGAAAGTTAATATGGACTGCTTACAGCTTGTCCAAGAGCGAAAAGACCATAGGTTCTGTCTTGAGCACGAAATAATGGTCTGTCTCAAAAGGTCAGTAAATCGAAATGTACCTGAAGTACGGCCGGAGTAGTCGCTATAGCAACGGTGGAAGCGGGGAAAATTACCTTGATATCGTGCACGTCGGTACCGAGCAGCCTTGAAAGCCAGTGAAGGGCTAGACTTGTGCTGAGTACGAAATATTCCTGAGTCTCAAAAATAATCAGTTTGGGAATAAATCTGTATAACGGCGGAACTGTGAGCTCTAGCACGCCTATAAAGTGCTGAAATTTGCATCTGAAGTGATTGAAAAGATTAGTACAAGAATTGGGACATAAAAGTGGAGTGGGGACTCACTAGGTCAAGTCGGCAGTTTGGCTCATTTGGTGGAATTGATTGATTGTGTGCACTCTGGCGCATTGAGGGGCTCGAGACTACCGATATACGTTAGCACTAATGCAATCGAACAAGAATGGACATACCTGGGAGGAATTGCGGCCAAGATATTGGTGGAGGTTGACAGCTTGCTGGCAAGGTTAGAGCTGAAAATGCAATGTTAGTATGAAGTCTTGAGTCAAACGAACGTTCGCACAGCTTAATTGAACCAAAAACTAACCTTATATGGTGCCGAAAGTCACTCCGAACCGAATTTCCATGAACAGCGAGGCTAGGTCACCGATGAGTCATGACGGAAATGTCTTGAAAACTTACGTGAACTCCATGCAGGGACTGCCTGAGTGAAGCCTGGAATACCAAGGAACGCAGTAGTGAGTGATTTGAACTGAAAACACAGCGCCGGAGACTCACCATGAAGAGTCGGCGCAGGTCGGCGCTTGCTTACTGATACCCGAGGTGCCCGAGAGCCCCGAACAACGTCTCGACTGGGGATTCTGGGAGATTCTTGAAGAATCTAGTCAGTAGTTGCATTGTATATATAAGATAGAACACCATTGAAGCCCCATTTACAGTACACAAGTCTTGAGAGACTTTGATAAAAGTCAGCTACTACGTAACAGCGCGATGAGTACTTGAACCAATGAGATATCAGATTGAATCAACGTACCTCCGATGGATCAAATACGAGTCGACGGCCATACCTCTGACCCCGAGTCGGAGATCCACCAAGAATCGGATGCACGCGAGTTAAGGCAAGGCAAAGGAGACCTGCGAGCGGGGCAAGTAATGTGGGGGAAATGGGATAAAGTGAATGAATGGACCTCACTCTTATAGAATGGTCCGGGGGACAGCAGCGCCGAGTTCTTAGTCTCATATCCCGAACTATCCGCGCATCCGGAAGGCCAAGCGGATGCGCGAGGGTCGGGTGTCTTGAAAGTGCTGAAATGTGCATGTGAGAGATAATTGCTATGGGGTCGGCGTGAGCAGCCCGCAACGTCGCGGACATTTAGATAAGATCCCTGGGAGTAATTTATGAGCCGTAGCCGACGTAGATCTGCAAGATCTGAACTTTCCGAATTGGGGTGGTGTTGAATTCTTGTGGCGCTTGCCCGCATTCGCGTGTGCTCTAATTGAGAGGTTTCAGCGTGTATAGTTGGAGGGGATGCACAAAAGAGTTCATCTAGATTGAGAGTTCCGCGAACTGGCATCCGAGGCGAAGTATTGAGGAGGAGCGGGTAAGTGGATATTCTAGAAATATTCATAAGCGCACGGAATCGTGCGAGAGGAGGCCACGCACCACATGAAAGATCTGGAGTTTCATATAAATCATCTTCCCATCATTAAAGTTGCCCGAAGCCCCCCGGTGCCTGACTCAGATGCATATCTTGGGTTCACAGTCCCGACCGAGTTTGAGTGTTCCTGCGAGTTTATGAGAGCTGAGGTCGCATGAGAGCATATAAGATACGCAAAGGAAGACATTTAAAAGGACGGGCTCGACACTAGACTGTTAGGTACACCGGAATAGCCGAAATAGGGTGAAAACCCACTAGCTCGATTACGGCCGTATTTTCAAGCGAAACGCTCTAAGGGACGACGCAGGAACAGTCCGTTTCCGTCGAAATTGATCTCCATCTTTTGGGGTGATTTGGCTTCGGATAAGCGCTTCTGGACCCCAGTTTTTCGAAAATGCGTGCAAATGCAGTTGCCGCCGTTCCGCTGTACCTGAGCAGCAGATAGGCGCAGAATCCGCCAAAATGGATGCACAAGTGGATTAGTTGATGTGGCTGTGTTGCAGAGTCGGCGAGCGGGCGAGGGGCAGAAAACCGAGGTAAAGTTTGGAAGCAAGATTTGAGTGCTTCCTCATTCGGCGATCGGACGAGTGAACTTTGCGTGTGTTTCGAAAACGAACATGATCACGTGGCCTTGACGCGTCACCCACTTTTCTCTTCTCCGTGAACCTCCGTCATCCCGGCTCATCCGAGGGCCACCTGTCGCCGGGCTGGCTTGGGGATCCTTTTCATTGGCTCGGAGATATCTTTCTGCTCAAACTTTTGCCGACTTTCAGCAGCTTCCTCCGTGAAAAGTCGCGTACTACTACGCGCCGATCCGAGAATCCGAGATCTCTGGGGTATTCTGTCAAAGCCTGTTGCACCATGGGTGTCCTAGTCAGCTTGTAGCTCTACATTCTGCTTGAGACACCAGTCTGGAAGCCGCTAGGCAAAGCGTGGTCTTGCTCAATGAAGTACGAGGATCAAGTACAATCTTTTTAGCCTCTTTCACTTTTCGCCGTTTCACATTCACAATCACACTGCACCATTAAAGATCCGTGTCACGGAGCTCACTAAGCATTTCTGTGCTTTTGAATGTGTCGACCGAGAGATCTTCCAGGGTTCATATTCTTGGATAGCTGCTTGCAAGCATTGCCCTGGCTCGCGCGAACTAGTGCTACTTGAGGAGAGTGTGTGTGCTGCATAGCTTGGTGAAGCGCGCCGCACGCATCAGCGGCTAGGTTCCGTCACAAATAATTGGTCTGATATGCTTCTTGCGCGTAGTTACGGAACTGTCTGTTCCGGCAACCAACCCACGCAACGGCTCTTACTTCCTTACTCCCACCGCGCTAGCACGTCCGCACCTCATTTACCCCCCGAATCGCGAGTTCCCGCAAACCGTGACAAAAGGTGTGGGTTCAAACCATTTTAAATAAGCTTTTAGTCGTATTCTGACCCTCTCTGCAGCCTGCTTTCCCAAAGAAAGCTGCCGGCAGGCACGCCACACCTTCAGATGGACAGCAACGTGTCTGCGGTGGACCACCAGCCTCACGGCGCTGCGCAGCGGCGCTCAATGTGATTCCGCCATGTAACGCCTTCCCGCGAGCGGTGTGAAATATCGGGTCAGCTCCCACCCTCAAGGGCGTTGATGATATTCTGACACCTAATGCAGCCTTTTTTTTCTGAAAAAAAAGCGGCCGGCAGGCACATCCCACCCGTAGTAAAATCACACCTGTTACAACCTCCCCCGGGGCCGGGAGGCGCCGCGAAGCGGCGCCGACATCGCTTCCACTATGGATCGCCGCCCCGCGAGCGACGTTATACCGTCGGTGAGCCCTGCTTGCCAATGACCTCTTGATAGCATTTTGAAGTCCAAATCAGTGTTTTCTTCTTCGACAAAAGCCGCGCCCCACCTTCAACCGTCCCCTGCGTTCCCTCGGCGCCACAAAGAGGCGCTCATTCCGATTTCACGATATATCGCCGTCCGTGAGCGGCCCGAACATGGCGGCGAGCGAGGTGCTGCTATTTATCGCAGGTGAGTCCCTGTTGTATCTGCCGATTCCTCCATTTCTGACCCCTTTTATGCACAGGATCTCCATTTTCACCTGCGTGATCCTTATTTTTCCAAGTGGTGAGTCACCTCCGCGCTTTCAATCCCGCGAGCGGTGTTGAAACCTCCGTGAGCTCTCATCCCCAATGTTGTTTTGATGGCATTTCTGATGCCTAAAGCACCTCTTTTTCCACTGGAACAGGCCGCCGGCAGGCACACCCCACTTTTAGTTGGAGTGGGACGTGTCTGCACGCTTCCATCACACCGAGGCGCCGCTTCGCGGCGCCAACATGGATTACACTATGTATCGCCGACCCGCGAGCGGCGTCAAATTGCGGGTGAGCCCCATTCTTAATGACCTTTTGATGGCATTCTGACGACCATACCAGCCTTTTTTTCCACCAACACGAGCCGCCGGAAGGCACACACTGCATGCCCGCGAGCTCGCACGACTACGAACCCGCCGCCCCGCAGCGGTGATATCGATTCAAATCTTTGCTGCACGGTCGCTAACCCTGACACGACATATCCGCTCCCTGCGACTGACGTCCTGCCAGCGCATCAACTCCCCCCCCTTCACGCGACTCAGAATCCTCAAATTTTCCGCTGCGTCCCACGAGCGCATCAATCCCTCCCAGCTCGCCCATCGGGCTTCCTCATCGAACGCCGACACGACGAGTTCCTGCCCACGACCCACCATTTTTGGCTTCAACTCCCAGCGCGCCTCGGACACGCCATTTCCCCCCATTTGTGCGGTTCAAATTCCCGAAACGCCATCGTCATGCCATCACCACCACCCTCGGAATCTCACCCTCCGCACGGCAGCGCTGCCATCAACACCGCCGAGCTCAAATTACATGTGTGGGCTTTCCGTGACCGACCTCAACACGCCATAACCGCGCTCGCCGCTGCTGTGGCGCCACAAAAGTGATTCCAGGATCAGCGCGCTCCCCGACATTTAAACTCCGGATTTCACGTTCCCGCCAACGAGGTTACGTGTACGCTGCTTGTCGTGCTTTCTCTAATCACCGACATCTCGCTTCCAATTCCACGAGCGCGCCATCCCTGCGCGCGCTCATCCACGTGTCCCCAACGCGTCCTCACCGCGCCATCCTCACGCCGCCGCCGATATTTGAATTTTGGATTTACAGTTCCCGCGAGCGGGGTATCTGTAGGTTTGTACCCGCGGAATTTATGGTTTGATCACTGAAATGTTGCTTCTGGATTGCGTTCATGCTCCCCGTCAACGTGCCCGCGATCCTCAACGCGCCGCCCCCCTCCATATTCAAAGTTTAGATTTCGCGTTCCCGCGAGCGAGGGTACATGTATGTCCGTCCCCGCGGCGTTTATACTTCAATCTCTAACCTCTACTCTTTAGTTCGCGCCCCTGCCCCCCCTCGTCACGCCATCACGGCGCCACCCCCGCCTCCGCAACACCCCGACGCGCCCATCACGCCATCAATACACCGCCGCGCTCCACATTTAAATTTTGGATTTCGCGTTCCCGCGAGCCAAGTTACGGGCATGTGCCGTCCTCGCAACGCTTACACTTTGATTTCTAATCCCTACTCTTCAGATTCCCTGGTGCTGCCCGCCGCAGCCGCGCCATCACTGCGTCATCAACGCGCCGCTCCCCGCCCCGATCTTTAAATTCGGCATTTCGTGCTCCCGCGAGTAACATCACACGTATGTTCTTCCCCGCCATGTTTTAAAAAAAAAAACATTAACCATTACCTTTCAGCTCGTGTCCGCACCATAACACCCCCGCCCTCTACCATTTAATTTTGGAGTTGGCCTTCCCGCGAGCGCGCCGCCTTTCCGCTCGCCATATTTATCTCGTGGCTAACCTTTTACTTTTAGTTCGCGCTCGTACTCCGCCCAAGGTGTAAAACTTTTATTCTCAGTTTCTGACTCCTTTCACACACACCCAGATCTCCGATTTTCCCTGCCTGCGGCGCACTGCGAACCTCCGCCCCAGTGTTGCATGTCTCGTGTTCCACCGGTGCTTCAATCTCGATTGATTTTAACGCAGTCCCAACTGGATTTTTTTCTCGGCCTGCGGCACCTCATAACCATGTCGAGAACGTCGGTTTATGCCCTCTGGTTTCCTGATTTTCTGCCTGCCGCGCGAGAGGTGAGTCCTTCAAATTCTGCTTCTTTTAAATCCCTCTCATGCAGTTCTTCAGACTCGATCTTCCGCGACTTGGGCGTTGAAAATCCAAATTTTCGCTCAGGGACGCGAGGGATGTTCCTTCCGACGCAAGGATGCTAACCTGCCGCACGACCCACTTTTTTCTCCGCTACGCGGTGCTCGACTGGATGCGGGAAGGGTTCCAGGTGTGGGCTAGCACATTGTTTCCTGGTTTGGTGATACTCAGTATGTCCGTGATGTGGATTTTAATCTTCTTCTGCTGCGGGGCGTCGGGTTCAAGACCGAGGTATGTTCTCAAACTATTTCATTTTGTCGCGACTTGATGCCGTTAGTAGACATCCAATTGTTTTTTCTAGGCACTGCACGCGCAGATCCAAGTCGGGTTTACTCACCAGACTTGGGCAAAGATCGGTCCCTGCTTTTTTCCTCCAGTGCGCGAAGGATGTGGAGTGCGCGGCGCCTTTGAATGCCAATTCCGGGCAAGGACTTGTAGTCGAGTTTATTGGCCAAATTAAGTAGACAGTCTTGAGTCTCATTAGATTAGCTTGGCTTCGTTAGAGTGCCTTGAAGTAGTGGGAAACCGGCCTCGCGAACACGAGAATCCGTGTTTTTTTCCCGTGATCCAACGTGCACTGTTTGTGTCTCGAAGTCCGTGCGCGCACTCTGAGGTATATATTTTCAAGGTCCTGGCTCCGGGCGACTTAGAGGGAGAGCAGGGGAGGGCTTCCTATCATGTTTTAATAAACAAGAAATCTTGTTATTCTCGAGTACGAGGGCCAGTGCAGCATTGAGTGATCCACTTCGGGAGTCTGCTCTTCAAATGCAGCAGTTTTCTTTCCAAGTCCACGATTTGGTTAATGGAACATGTTCCATTAACCAAATGATGGCGCATCAAAACGGCCATGACATCGTCGCCGCACTCGGTGGCGATGCAGATTCAATTTTGACATGACAACCGTTTTCCAATTTTGACCAACGACGACTCGGCTACGACTTGACCTTTCTTCAACTCGACCGCGATGACGTCCCTCATCCGCCTGTCTCATCCTAACGGGACCGCGCAGGAATATACCTACCTATCTTCCTGTGTGACTCTCTGGATTGATCATCTCGGTGTCTCAAGGTGCGCAACCTTGCATGCTTACTCTAATCCTTATGTACTTTGATTCACGCCCGCCCCTCTCTTCTCTAACCCACCTCAGCTTTCGCTGTTTCTCTCTCTGCACACGAATCAACGCCCGTCTCCCTCCCGTTCCATCCCCGCTCGATGCACATCTCCGAGTCGTCAGTGTACCGCTCCTCCACCCTCGACGCTAATCCTCTCTTCCAGACACCATGCTGTGTAACCCTAACCCCGCCCGCGGGGTGCTGTCGTGTTAACACCCCGCTCCCCTCTCCGTCTCCGCCCGAGTCGAGGGTGCCGCAGCCCCAAGGGGAATACGCGCGGACGTGGCCTGCTCCACTGTGCAGCGTTCCGTGCCCGCCTCTGCACGAGCGAGAGATGCGGCACGTGTCATCTCAGTACACCGAGCCTGGGCACGAACGACGCCCGCGCGAGGACGAGGATTCGCGGGCGGCGAGTCGGGTACGAAGCTAGCGCCCCGCGCCCTCGCGTTTCGGGGGGTGCAGGTGCGAGGAGGGCGCAGCAGCGACTCCTTGCGCTTGCACGGGGGTGCAAGTCCGAGGAGCAGTGCGGCGGGCGGTGCGGGGAGCGCGCGCGGGGATTCGGTGAGCGATGCGCGCGCGGGGAGACATACTCACGGGGATTCGGTAAGCGAGGCACGCGGATGGGGTGCAAGTACGAAGAGGAGCGCGGGCTGAGCGCGAACGAAGCCAGCGCAACGCGGGGCGCTGCACCGACTCCTCGCGCTCGCGCGGTGGATGACGCGCACGCGGCGTTTGGGGTGCAAGTATGAGGAGGAGGGCGGCGCCGGACGCGCGCGGGGAGACACCGAGTCCCCGTACTCACGGGGATGCGGCGGGGGATGTTGTGAGCGAGGCGCGCGCGGCGCTCGGGGGTACGGGTACGAGGCCGGCGCGGCGCGGGGATGCGCCAAGTCCCCGTGCTCGCGGGGATGCGGTGAGCGGGGCGAACGCGGGGCGTTAGTGCGCAGGGCGGCGGCGGTGCGAGGACGAGGAGTGCGGCGAACGGCTGCGCGTGCGGGGAGACGCGCGGCGCGGGACGGGCTGGGCGCGAACGAAGCCAGTGCGGCGTGGGGCCAGCACCGACTCCTCGCGCTCGCGCGGCGGACGACGCGCACGCGGCGCTCGGGGGTACAGGTACGAAGGGGAGCGCGGCGCGGGCGGTGCGGCGAGCGCGTGCGGGGAGGCGTCAAGTCCTCGTACTCGGCGAGCGCGAGATGAGCGCACGCGGAGGCGCGGGCGTGGCGCATGTACTGCCCGTGGCGTGCCGCGAATCGTGCGAGGCGGTCCGTGGTAGCATACTAAGTACTCATTTCTTTCTTATACGGGATGAATTGTCGAATGTAATCGAGGGAAAGGATAATTTTATTCATTGATTCATTACTCATATCCACCCGTCACCCCGACTCCGCACCGGCCGTCTCCCCCTCAAGTTCCGAATTCGACACTGCTCCCCTGTCTCGCAGAAATTCGATAACTTGTGAACGACGTTCTTCCTGTTTGAGACGCCAGTCATTACCTGGAAATTTGTCATACATTTTCAAGTCGAGATTTAGTGCGAGCTTCAACGCGTGATCCATGTGTTTTTGAACGCCAGCACCACGCTCAAGCAAAAAGCGTAGGGTCTCGAGGCGGCCGTCAATCGCGCCAGACGTGCTTGAGGCGGCGGCACCCAATACGCTGCCATAATCCCCTGCTGGCAAGTTTATATCGGCGCCGTTATCCAGCAGCAGGCGGGCGGTATCACTCATACTACCGTGACATGCCCAACCTAAAGGGCTGCCACAGGAACCGCCGGGTATGTTGACATTGGCGCCGCTGTCGATCAGCAGGCGCACGACCGCGGTTTTGCCGTGGAAAGAGGCAGAACCCAACGGACTGCCCGCATATCCACCAGCAGCATCGATGTCAGCCCCGTTCTGGAGTAAAAGGCGCACAATTTCGGTATGGCCACGGACACATGCAGTACTGAGTGCGCCGCCGTATGTTCCACCGAGTATGTTGGCGTCCGCACCGCGCTGCAGCAAGAGACGCACAATGCTGATGTTGCCGCTCGAACAAGCAGACCCCAAAGGACTGCCATATGCTCCACCCGGTAGGTTGATGTTGGCGCCGTTGTCGAGTAAGAAATGCACAACCTCGGGTTTTTCGGGCCTGGTACCACAGGCAGCACCCAATGCGCTGCCATGGGAGTCCCAACCGGTAACGGGAATGGGCTGGTTTATGTCGGCACCGCTCTCAAGCAGGAGGCGCAAAATCTCGATGTGGCCCCCCGCAGAGGCGGCAGCCAACGGGCTGCCCCGTCTGCCGCCGGGCAGGTTGGCATTAGCGCCACTCTTCAATAGAAGGCGCACGACCTCGATGTGGCCATTTTCCGAAGCCGCGGCTAACGCGCATCCGTAATAATCAGACGGTATGTTGGGGTCGGCCTGATTCCGCAGGAGCAGGTCCACAATATCTGTGTGGCCACTGTCTGATGCGAAGGTCAACGCGGTTGCTTGCGGATACTCTGCCGGTAGGTTGATGTCGACACCGGTTGCGAGAAGAGCCTCCACGCCCTCGATGTATCCGTCCTGGCAACATATGTGCAGAGGGGAAGCGGTGGCGTCATCCAAATCCCTGAGTTGTTTGCGTGAAGAGCAGAAAGCTCTGTATGGGCCACTCCCCTCCGCCAAAACCCGCATGGCTTGAGTGAACAGAGCGGGCGGATCTTCGCAAAGCGCCAGGTGGCGAATCCAATGCTTGGCCGCATATCTCGCCAGCAGATTGTTTGCTGGTTTGGCTGGCATAGAATGGTCGCCAACACTGAGAAAATAGCTGATGCATGTGCGTGCGATGAAACTGTATGAGTGGTTCTTCTCGAGGTTGCAGCCGAATCTTGTGCTGAAGTGATCGGATAGGGCATAATCCTTCACCGATGAATGGGCTAGAACCACCTCGGATGTGCCAGAATAAGCGGAGTAATTGGCGGACTTGGCGACCAATCCTTCTAGCCAGCCAAAGATGGCGAGCTTGTTCCTCTCCCGGCGATCCGGGTCATAACTGTATTCGTCCGGGTTGGAAAAGTCGAATGAGAGAGCATCTGCAAGCTGATCCAACGAAATTGGTTCGACCGCAAACATGATCCACCGCAGCGCAGCCATCACATAGACCAAATGCTTCCGCGGGGAGATCTTGTCCAAGAAACGATCGTACACCTCGAACAGAGTGTCCGGTAAATTTGTGAGCGCCTCATCCAGCTCTTTCGTGGATATGCATCGCGAGATTTCGAGGAGGAGACAATCCGCGAGGCGGAACCTATTCGGGTAGACATATCAGAACGGGGATCAAATGAGCACCGAAAAAAAAACTTGCATTCCGTTGCTTCTGCTCGCAATCTGATCTGTGATACGATCCACATGAAGTCGCCAACTCTTATATTTACTTTTGCTCTGAATTTCATCGCGAACAAAGAACCTGATGTCCGCCTCCGTGACGCTGTACTCCAGAGTGACCCGGGTTACATCATCGAAGCTCTCTGTGAAGACGGGGCGGGACTGGCTGGTGATGAAAACGTGGAGCGGGGTTTCGTTCCATTGGCGGAATGTCGAGATAAGATCCACAAGGCCGTCGTAATCGTCGCACTCGTCGAGCCCATCCAGAACAATGTACGTGCGGCCGAGCTCCCGGAGTAGCACTGGGAGGATCTTCTCATGTAGATCCTTGTAACTTGGCAACGTCTGGCGGCCAGCATAGTGCTCGTCCAGACACCTATCAGGATGCGGGCATTGATCGGATAATTGAAGAATAATTCGTCGAAGCGCAATTTCCACGTCTTGGGTTTCCGTGTTGTTGAAATCGAAATAGAAGTACGCGAGGGCAGGTGCAGGGCGAGGGCTTTCCAATTTCTTTGCCAGCCTTTTGTCGTCATCAAGTTTGCTTATGACTGCCGAGCTAGTGAGGCGATCTCATCAGCGGGATAATCCAGAGAGCTCGAGAATTTTACCAGAGTACACTCTTCCCTGCACCCGCTAATTGGAAATTAGAAACGGGCAACAAATGTCGAGAAAGCTTCTCACAATGACCCTCGATCCACAATACTCCTGGATTATCTTGCCATTCAATGAACTCCTTGCCCTCCAAGAACCAGCGTCCAGTCCCGTCCTTGCGGCGTTTCTCTGTGTTGTTGTGTTTTCGGGTCATCTCTGGGGGGGAAAGGAGCCATTTTTCCAGCTTTTCCTTGTTGCTGGCCTTGCATTAGGGGGAACAGTGGTTAAAATGAGGGACAGACGCGACTCACACCACGCCATACACCTGACTGAGAGTATCCGTGTTTGAACTCAGATTTATCGCAAGATCAACCAGACGGTTGCTCTGAGCGACGGTGAGTCCCAGCCCATATCGTATCGACAGGTGCTCCTAGCGCTCACCCGGAACCTCGCTCCGACTTTAGCGAGCTCTTCGTTGATTTCATCGATTTCGCCGGCTAGCGGTTTGCGAGATGCGAAACGCAAAATCTTGCCCTGTTTGTCGTACTTGTCGACAAGCTCAGAGGCCCGGGAAATCAGGCTTCATCCGTAGCTGAATGAGGGCAAGTAACAGGAGGAAGGGGAAAACACTCAACGCGGCATATTTCTCCAGGTCTGCCTTGAGGCGTACCATCAGATCGGAACACTTCGTTCCCTCCATCCGCAAGACAGTAGCACAAATATCACCGCTGAGAACAGTAATGGTAGCGGCAAGGACATCCCTTTTGTCGTGGGTATTCTTCATATCCTAGCAAGAAATAAATAGAAATACGTAACCACACGGAAGGAACATGGAATGAGACGTACTTGGTAAATGTCCAGGATCTGAGACAAAAGGGCACCAACTGGGGCAATAACTGGGGCAACTTGAAGGATTTCTGCGACCTTCTCTGCGACATCCACTGCGACACTGAGGTTATCGACGACCGACTCTGTGGTGCTCTTAGCTTTCTTGGACGCGGCGCGATCGCCAGGAGATCCTTTGTGATGGATCCAATTGCTGGTGAGCTCCTTCCAATCCTTGAGGTCCTTCATCCTGGGTGGAGCTAGTGTGAAGCCGCGTGTCGACGTGGGTGGCGTAAACGACAGCTTCGGAAGCAAGGCGGTGCCAACGTACAAGTGCTAAATTAAGTGCACAAATTGACACGGGCTGTGCGTCCCGCGTCCCGGACGGCTTTCATCAGGGAAAAGTTGTCAAACCAGATTCTGTGTTCAAGCCGAGTCACCCTCTTTATAAAATTAAGCATTCTGTCCGTCTGAAGCCTTTTCAAATTCCGCCATCCGTCAATCATTTGCCCGAGGATCTTCCGCAATTTCTTTATTTACTTCGAACCACCTGCAAGGAGGCCTGATTAGCGTGCTGTGATTAGCGCCCTGATCTCACCCTCTTTGTCTCATTAGCGCGCTGATTTAATATTACCTCTTTTGTCGATCTTGGGTCTTCGACTGCCCGCACTGCTTCCAGAAATCAGCCTGATTAGCGCTCCGATCTCACCCTCTTTGTCTCATTAGCGCGCTGATTTAATATCAACTCTTTTGTCAATCTTGAGCCTTTGACTCCCCGCACCGATAACTTCGGTACAAGCACAGTGATATTGTTGTCTCTTTTCTCGGATGTTGCTTCTGCGGTTTCCACGGACACTTTCTTTGACAGACGCTAGGTCCAAACTGTGAACCCACATTGCCTTCTATCAAACTGGGGTGGGTTCTATATTTTCCTTTCGGCACTTCAACGCCATGACTTAGCCTTTTCTTCCTTCCTTGATAGCATCGGCGATGACTATGTTCATGATTCAGTGGACCTGGGATGTTTGCGACACACACAGTCACCCCAGGAACTCATCAACTTTATATTCCCTCCTATTGTTCTCTCCGATCCGGCTATTTGTATTTCCCGAGCCATTCTGAGCCCATTCAACATATTTGTGGACAAATTCAATACCACAATCCTCTATGATGTACCTGGGAATGCACACTGCTATATCAGCAGTGACTCGGTGGAAGACGATTTCAACAACTCAAACGAAGCTGTTTTTACTGATCCCGAATTCCTCAACTCACTCAAAGAACCCGGAATACCGCCACATGAATTATTCCTCAAGGTCGGCGCTATCTGCCGACTTACTCGGAATTTCGATGTTTCCCGAGGTCTTACAAAAAATACCCGGGTAATTGTGCACAATCTGTTGCGATATACTGTTGAGGTCGAGACAATTTCTTGCATAATTGCAGGCCAAACTGGTGACTCGGTATGTGAACTGATTTTGATTCAAGATTTCACCAATTTGTTTCTAGATCCGACTTCATATCCCACGCGTCGACTGCCATTTTCAACCTCAGGGATTTAATTTCACCATCCACAGAAAGCAGATACCACTTGCTCTCTGTTATGCCACTACATTCAATGGTTGTCAAGGTTTGACCGTTCAAAAACTGGGTATTGACTTGCGACGGCCCGTGTTCGCACACGGCCAGTTGTATTCCGCAATGACCGGTCCCCGGCTTAGAAAATGTCCTGATTTTGAAGTATGAAGATGATTCATCCACATGCACGACTAACATTGTTTGGAATGAGTTACTTTTGTAATATTCCTAGAGCTTTGTTCAATTTACTTCAATCTTCATGTCCACAAAGGGGATGGCGGCCCGCGAAGCGGGCCATCAGCCACTTGTTGCGTGATAAAATAAAACTGTGCTGCCGGGTGGGTAAGTGCCGTCCAGGGTAATCTTCGTGTCGCTGTCTGTTCTCTGGAAATCCCCTGTGCAGCGAAAACCCGTGGGCCACGAATTAAATGTTACTTGCTTTTTAAACCGGAACCTCATTCGGACCGTGCCGTGTAATCTCCCTGCCTGCTTACCTACCCATGTACATACCCCCAGGGTTGAACCTGCAGCTGTGTTTTGTCGATATCAAATGGGCGAAAAATCAGAAGGAAGGGAGGATCGGCGAGATACCCGGAAGACTAGTGTACGCGGCACGCCGTGCCCCTGATCTTAATTAGATATTTTTTACGAAACAACAAAGTATCCGTTCCATCTCAACTTTTTCTCTGTTTCTAGCCCAATATATGTTTCCCTCCCTGCCCCATCCACTTCTCCTTCCCCTGAGCTCAAAAAAAATCATCTACGACCCCTGGAAAATGCGCACGGTGATGAAACCTTTTCCAAACCCGTCAGACAAATGTCCCAAAAAACCCCATTTTGCCGTCCTGAGCCTTGCATTTTGAAAATATTAGTGTGGTTGCCACACCTATGCCTCTGCCCTCCCAACGTATCAAGTTAAACGAAGCAATATTCATTGTACTGTACTCCGAACACCCGGAACAGAGGGTGAAATTCGCAAAAATCATGTGTGTATAGGCCACTACTTGTAATTCTTCCGAATGTTCTTAAGTGTGTGAGTGCGTCGGAATCGTCTCTTCCAGGGCTATCTGACGATATATAAATCAGACTTTTAGAGCGAGACCTCATAATGTAGTGAATTTCTTTTTCGGGAAATGAGTGTTGCGAGAACACGCTTTGACCGGTTGCCCACCGTCGGCCGAAATCGTCTACACCGATTAGATCTGAGATGGCTTCACAGCCACCTCCCGCCCCGCGCCCACTTCGTAATTCGGCTTACGCTCCCGCCTCCCGCTATTCCGTCCCACTCCATTTACTGCAATTCCTGAAAATAATTGCCAACAGAATTAAGTTTTTCAGGCGCCCCCCGCCTATTGTGCCTGATGTGGCATCCCCGCCCGCAATTTCCCGACGCCTACCGCCTCCACTCCAATTAATTTCCTCCACTTCCGCCCACTTCCGAGTCCGGCGACTTCCGCCCGAGTACATACAAGAATACTAGCATAGGTGTTCGTTGAACGCCTACTCCGGCGCTGAACGTTCAACCCCAGTGAAAAGTCCTTATGCCGGGATCTGCCGCATTTTGACTTTGTTATGCCGGATTCTGCCGCCATCTGCCCAACCTCGAGAAATGAGTCTAAGCGCGTCATAATCGTCATAATATTATACGAACAGATTGATTCGGACCTCTGAACTTCCCGCCTTCAATTCGACCCCGGCCACGTCTCAGGGCACGGACCACCTAAAGTGGGGATCGAGCGGAGCTTGAAACACTGCTTGCTTTCTACCACTACCATCACCGACCTCCCTTCGTTTTCCTTTCTTCCCTCCCTTCCCTCTCCTCCCTCCCTCCCTTCCCTCATCTTTACCTCTGTTCCGGCGTCTCGTCACGAAGTCCCTGTGGCTACGAAATGACGCGACTGCCCAAACACGAAAACTTTACGACTGCGATCCATTGGGTCTAGTGACGGCACAAAGAGCTTTTCAGGTGCTATTTCCTTGCTTCTTAGGACAGAAGGGCATGGTTTCGGGTGCTAGGTACGTGTTACCTCCCATTTGGGATGCCCTCTGACGTTGCGCTAAGACATTTTGGATGTCTCCGTGTTTGCCCGCATTCGAGAGGTGTGTTTGTTCACCCATCCTTTTCCTTTTTACTTCCCTTCCAAGAGTCATTCGGCGTCGCCCGCGATGTCTACGCCCTACTGCCTGCTACCCACACGCCCTCGTCGCGTACCGAACCCCTTTAATCCATGGTGCGTGCTCATTCTACTTGATTGCCACTATCTCCCATCGGCCTCTCCTCTCTTACATTCCCCGCAACAGTCACCGGACTAAGATGACGTGCACGTGCACCTTCAGGATCGTTGTGCCATAAAACACGGTGAATTTTGAATTGCATGGGACTCGCGCGTCTACTCACTATTTACCCGCATGCACCTCTACAGCGCCGACGCGTTGGTTCACTTGTGCGTCGCCGTTTACTCGGCTCGCACCAATCTTTCTAAGCACGGTAGCATTCAACTCGAACTTCAATGTGTGTCCTTTCTTCGCTGCGTTCCCCAGGTATCTTACCAAAGTATTCTCATAGCATTAGCGACACCAAAACCTGCGTCGCGCGCGTAGTCGTAACTCGTCTCGGGCGACTCCGAAATGTGTCAACGTCGATGGACCGCGCGCCGGGCATTCGGGCAGCTGGATGATGGGCGGCAGCGCGCACAGCGGTCAGAGCTGTAGGAAGCCAGCAGGGTGGGTCGGACTTGGCGCGAAGCGCGCATAGTGTACAACTTGTCGTTGCTAGATTTAATGATATGTGGATTTTCAATCAAATGTAATAACGGGCAGAACCAAGCAACGGACAGCAGGTCTGGGCATAGCAGCTGTCGGCATATCCCGGCATAAGGGCTTTTCACTGGCGAACGTTCAACGTTCAACGTTTCCAGCGGTGACATCATCGGCGCACTCAGTGGCGATGCAGTTTCAATTTTGACATGACAAAACCGTTTTCAAATTTTGACCAACCACGACTTGACTACGACTCGACCTTTCTTCGACCGCGATGACCTCCCTCGAGCTAACTCCAAACCTTATGTACTTGGATTCACGCCCGCCCCTCTCTTCTCTGCCCCACGTCAGCTTTCGCTCTTTTCTTAGCCCCATCGCTGTCTGTTCCACTCCACGTTCGTTGAGAGCGTCGGTTTATGCTCTCTGGTTTTCTAATTTTCTGCCTTTGACGCGAGAGGTGAGCCCGACATTCAACCCATCGGTCTCGCACCGCCCTGGACAAGTTCATTCGAGTTTTGAAGTCATGCACGGCCCGCCTACCTCGGACATGATGTATCGACGCCCCGCGAGCACATCAACTCCCGTTAGTGCCGCTCAAAATCCTTCAAATCTTCGCTGCGCGGTTGCTAACCCCGACACAACATATCCGCTCCCCGCGACCGACGCCCCGCCAGCGCATCAACTCCCCCCCCTTCACGCGACTCAGAATCCTCAAATTTTCCGCTGCGTCCCACGAGCGCATCAATCCCTCCCAGCTCGCCCATCGGGCTTCCTCATCGAACGCCGACACGACGAGTTCCCGCCTACGACCCACCATTTTTGGCTTCAACTCCCAGCGCGCCTCGGACACGCCATTTCCCCCCATTTGCGCGCTTCAAATTCCCGAAACGCGATCGTCACGTCATCACCACTACCCTCGGAATCTCACCCTCCGCGCGGCAGCGCTGCCATCAACACCGCCGAGCTCAAATTACATGTTTGGGCTTCCGGTGACCGACCTCAACGTGCCATAACCGCGCTCGCCGCTGCTGTGGCGCCACAAAAGTGATACCAGGATCAGCGCCCCCTGCCCGACATTTAAACGCCGGATTTCATGTTCCTGCCAACGAAGTTGCGTGTGCGCTGCTTGTCGCGCTTTCTTTCACTAATCACTGACATCTCGCTTCCAATTCCACCAGCGTGCCATCACTGCGCCGATATTTAAATTTTAGATTTACAGTTCCCGCGAGCTGGGTATCTGTATGTTTGTACCCGCGGCATTTATGGTTTGATCACTGCCATGTTGGTTCTAGATTGCGTTCCCGGTGCCCGTCAGCGTGCTCGCCGTCGTCACGCCACCAGCACGCGCCCGCGATCCTCAACGCACCGCCCCCTTCCATATTCAAAGTTTAGATTTCGCGTTCCCGCGAGCGAGGGTACATGTATGTCCGTCCCCGCGGCGTTTATACTTCAATTTCTAACCTCTACTCTTCAGTTCGCGCCCCTACCCCCCGTCGCGCCATCACGGCGCCACCCCTGCCTCCGCAACACCCCGACGGGCCCACCATCACGCCATCAATGCACCGCCGCGCTCCACATTTAAATTTTGGATTTCGCGTTCCCGCGAGCCAAGTTACGGGTATGTGCCGTTCTCTTACACTTTTATTTCTAATCCCTAATCTTCAGATTCCCTGGTGCTGCCCGCCGCAGCCGCGCCATCACCGCATCAACGTGCCGCTCCCCGCCCCGATATCTAAATTCGGCATTTCGCGCTCCCGCGAGCAACGTCACGTGTATGTTCTTCCCCGCCATGTTTTTTTTAAAAAAAACATTAACCATTACCTTTCAGCTCGTGTCCGCACCATAACGCCCCCGCCCTCCACTATTTAATTTTTGGAGTTGGCCTTCCCGCGAGCACGCTGTCTGTCCGCTCGTCATATTTATCTCGTCGCTAACCTTTTACTTCTAGTTCGCGCTCGTACTCCGCCCAAGACGTAAAACTTTTATTCTCAATTTAAGTTTCTGACTCCTTTCACACACGCCCAGATCTCCGATTTTCTCTGCCTGCGGCGCACGTCGAAGCTCCGCCCCAGTGTTGCACGCCTCGTGTTCCACCGGTGCTCCAATCTCGATTGATTTTAACGCAGTCCCAACTAGATTTTTTTCTCGGCCTGCGGCGCCTCATAATCATGTCGAGAGCGTCGGGCTGTGCCCTCTGGTTTTCTCATTTTCTGCCTGCCGCGCGAGCGGTGAGTCCTTCAAATTCTGCTTCATTTAAACCCGTCTCATACAGTTCTTCAGACGCAATCTCCCGCGACTTGGGGCGTTGAAAGTTCAAATTTTCGCTCAGGGACGCGAGGCAACTGCATGCTAACCTGCCGCACGACCCACTTTTTTCTCCGCCACGCGGCGCTCGATTGGATGTGAGAAGGGTTCCAGGTATGTGCTAGTACGTTGTTTCCTTTCTAACAGTTCCTCTTTTTTCTTCTGTCAAGTCAACTTGATTGCGCGCAAGGCCAATTTCAAGATATTTTTCTTGTGCTGCGCGGCAGTGTCTTGGTTTAAGGTCATATTTATTCTAATTGCAGAATCAGCCCAGCAGTCCAAGGCAAAGCAATGGAGTCGCGAGTTCTTGAAATTCTGGTTTAATCTTCATGCCCGCACGCCCCAAATCCATTAGATTAGCACTGACTCTGTTGCATTGCTATTGTACCCTTAGAGTAGCGGGGAAACATCCTCTCGAACACCTAAAACCCTGCTTTTTGCTCGTGATCAAGCGTGCTCTATTTACGTCTCGAGGTCCGTGCGCACACTCCGAGGTATATAGTTGGGAGGTCGTGGCTCCAGGCAGGAGACTTGGCGGAGGGCGACCAGGGGAGGGCTTGCTATCAAGCGACCAAGGGAATATTTAATAAACAAGAAATCTCGAGGGCCAGCATTGAGTGATCCAGGCGTCGGGAGTCTGCTCTTCATGCAGCAATTTTCTTTCCAAGTCCACGATTTGGTTAATGGAACATGTTCCATTAACCAAATGATGGCGCATCAAAACGGCCATGACATCGTCGCCGCACTCGGTGGCGATGCAGTTTCAATTTTGACATGACAACCGTTTTCAAATTTTGACCAACCATGACTTGACTACGGCTCGACCTTTCTTCAACTCGACCGCGATGACGTCCCTCATCCTAGACTGGTAACCTGTCTGTCTACGGGAATATGTCTACCGCCACTTGTGTCCCGTAGACAGATCGGTCACCGGTCTACCCTCATCCTGCCTGACTCCTCCTGTGTCATTTTCTGGATTGATCGTCTCGGCGTCTCAAGGTGCGCAACCTTGCATTCTTACTCAGCGGCGTTAAGTACACCACGCCCGCCAGCCTTCAAGTCCGTACGCTCCCTTCTCTTCTCTGCCCCACGTCAGCTTTCGCTCTTTTCTTATCCCCAGCGCCGTCTGTTCCACTCCACGCCCGTCTCCCTCCCGTTCCACCCCTGCTCGGTGCACACCTCCGAGTCGTTCGCTGCACCATTTCATCCTCTAGTCCCATCCGTCGATGCTAATCCTCTCTTTCCAGACACCATGCTGCGCCGACATCCTTCTCCATCCGACGACGCCGGCGCTGATGCACCCTGTCCCCACGCGCGGGGTACTATCGTCTTAACACCCCGCTCCCAGCTTCGTCTCCGCTCGAGTCGAGGGTGCGCGCGGACGTGGCCTGTTGCACTGCGCAGCGTTCCGTGCCCGCCTCTGCACGAGCGCGTACTCGCGCAGAGATGCGGCGCGTGTCATCCCAGTACACCGAGGCTGCGCGCAAATGACGCCCGCGGGCGGCGAGTCGGGTACGAAGCCAGCGCCCCGCGCCCTCGCGCTCGCGCGGCGTTCGGGCGGTGCAGGTGCGAGGATGGCGCAGCAGTGACTCCTTGCGCTCGCGTGGGGAGGCATCGTGTCCCCGTACTCAGGCGCGGGGATGCGGTGAACGAGGCGTGCGCGGCGCGGGGAGGCGGCAGATGCCGTAGAGCCGGTGAGCGATGCGCGCGCGGGGAGACATACTCACGGGGATTCGGTGAGCGAGGCGCGCGGATGGGGTGCAAGTACGAGGAGGAGCGCAGGCTGAGCGCGAACGAAGCAAGCGCAACGGGGCGCTGCACCGACTCCTCGCGCTCGCGCGGTGGACGATGCACACACGGCGTTCGGGGTGCAAGTACGAGCAGGAGCGCGCGCGGGGAGATACCGAGTCCTAATACTCGCGGGGATGCGGCAGGAGATGTCGTGAGCGAGGCGCGCGCGCGGCGCTCGGGGTACGGGGCTCAGGGACGAAGCCAGCGCGGTGCGGGGCACGGCAGGGACGTGTCGCGCGCTCGGGGATGCGCTAAGTTCCCGTGCGCGCGGGGATGCGGTGAGCGGGGCGAACGCGGGGCGTTAGTGCGCAGGGCGGCGGTGGTGCGAAGACGAGGAGTGCGGCGCCGGCGCCGGCGTTGCGACGAGCGCGGCGCGGGACGGACTGGGCGCGACCGAAGCCAGCGCGGCGCGGGACGGGCTGGGCGCGACCGAAGCCAGCGCGGCGCGGGGGCAGCACCGACTCCTCGCGCTCGCGCGGCGGACGACGCGCACGCGGCGTTCGGGTGCAAGTACGAGCAGGAGCGCGCGCGGGGAGGTACCGACTCCTCGTACTCGGCGAGCGCGAGATGAGGGCACGTGGAAGCGCGGATGTGGCGCATGTACTGCCCGTGGCGTGCTGCGAATCGTGCGAGGCGGTCCGTGGTAGCATACTACTGAGTACAGAGTGCACTAGTCTAGGTGTGATGGGATCAAAGAAGAGGTGCAGAGACAACGGCGGACAAGGGACAGCGGGGACTGCTCGGAACGGGTCGGCAATACTCGGAACTGAGTGTCTCGTCACAAAGGCCACCCGCTTTGTCACACCGTGGACAGTCCGCTGGACCGTCCGCGCTGTGACGAAGTCCCGTGGAGAGCCACTCCTTTGTGACTCTTTTCATGTAATCCATCCATTCCCCTGCTTCTCGCGCGATTCACTCAGTCAGGGCTCCTCCGACGTGTCTTCGTTAAACCACTGGATGATATCCCCGTACTAAATGTCAAAGCCGCATCTACTCCAGTCTCCAGTCGCATCGAACTCAGGCTGCTGTGCGAGAGAATATGTTGATATAGACCCTGGAGAAGTTCTTCTAACCACAGCAACTTTTGCCAGCGCATGGACACTCGTCATCTCCGCGCGGCCCACCCAGCTCTTCTTCGTTGTCAAACCCCGCTCAGGTGCCGGGACGCGTGCGCGAACATCGGGAATGGTGATTGCTTAGTTTTTCCCTCTCGTTCATCACGATGCGCTTGCGCGCTTGGAAGACACCACCTTGCGTACAACGCGGAGCGCGGGGGCGGGGGCTGGGGCTGGGACACGATCGTGTGTGAATAAAGGTGCGCTCGTCGCAGCTGCTCAGATGCGCTGCACACAAAACCGGGACTTTCCAGCGCGCGGTCTACCGCTGCGTGCATGCATGGCGTGATACCGTCTCGCGCGCAGACGAGGAGAGCACACAATGTGCCTTTTCTTTCTTGATGCTAACAATTAACGGGTGGTTTTCACAGACGTGTTGCCGAACCACTATTTGCTCCAGCCGGCGGAGCGCCCGCCCATGGACATTTCGGCGCTGCTGCAGATGCTGCAGTCCGTGCCGCCGGTCAGGCGGTGAGGTGCCATTTTCCACCGCTGCGCAGCGGGCAAGGAAGATCATTGAAGTCGCGGACGACTCGACCATCGTCGTTCCAAGAAGAAGAAATGGCAAGTCGCGACCGAGGGCGAGGGTGAGAGCGAGGAGGGCAATCCTTTCGACTTCCCCACCGTGCCGAACATCCTGGACGACGTGCCCAACCGCGAGGACATGCGTGTGAAGAAAAAGGAGAGGCGGAACCTGTGAGGGGTGCGCCGCTCGTCTGCATTCAGTTAAGAACGACACTGACTCGGGGCTCAACAGATAAACCGTTTTATGGTGATTTCCCAGCCCCGCCGCAGGCACACAGCGACTTGAAGAGCGGGAACTAGACGCCTATGTTAGTTAGACGGTCTGGATGTACTGCTGCACTGTGATGTTCGATCCACTCAAACTGCTTGGAACTCGCGCAGATGGATTTCAAATGGAGGGTGCTTAGTAAGTAACGGAGAACATTTTTAGGCCGCATGTATCTGATAGACTCCTTTAAAAATACTTGCTATTCCAGCATATTCGACTCGACCAACGCAACCTTCCCTGATCCTTTCTTGAGTGAATCCCTTTCGGCCTGCTGCTTTTCAAATGTTTTTCTAGCCCGCTCCTCCGCCCTTCGTTTCTTTTCCAGCTCATCTTCGATCTTCTGGCGTTTTTCAGGGCGGCTTTCATCTAATAACTCCCGCTCTTTGGCCCGCAAGCCCTTCTCGGCCTTCACGAGACTATCGAGGCATTTGAGGACCTTTTCATTGTACCGCTCGATTTTGTCGTCTTCTCCGGCCAAGACATGATGTTGGGCATTAGCTTTAAAAGGTGAAAATTGAGGAGGGACAATATTGTGGACAATGAGCCATACATTTTCGTTTGAGATTGTGATGTGCATTTTCTGATATGTGGCCGGTTTTGTAGGAAGGGGTAATTCCGTAGTTCTCATACGTCTGTAACCAAGATCAAGCAGAGGATGTATAAAAGTATAGTGGACTCACAATAAGAGTTTTCATTTTCAGAGCGTCGAAGAGTTGGCCCTTCTTGAGGCCGCCAAGCAGCGTGCAGTGAACACCTTCCCTGTTAACATCGCGATGCACCGATTCTATGAGATTTGAGTTCGGATCCCCGGCGTTCCATATGTCGAGAGGGATAAAACTTTGTTCCCAGCAGATCCCCGGGAAGAAAAACTTGCTGGACTGTTTGTCATTCACCCAGTCTGCGAGGATTTCAGCAATATATTACGATAACTTGGAGTGTCCAATCACTGACCATTACCCGCTTTCCCTCCTTTGTCCCGTATTTTCAATAAAGTCCCTTCCCAATCATCATGTTCTATACACATGAGACTACGCATGAGCCAACGAACATCCTCAGCGACAGGACATTTATTGATGTTACGAAAATCGTGAACAACGCAGATGCGAAGGATGCGTCGAAGGTGATCATAGGGGTCAAGCTCCTGAATGGTGTGTTCCGCCTGATGAAGTTCGGCCTTGACTGGCATATTTGAGGCCAGCTTTTGCAGGTGTAGCCCTAGACCTGGGGCGGAGGCAGCGGTCAGTACCTAACAGAATTTCTAAAAGTCGGCAAGGAAGATTATGACCTTTTGCCTGACCGCGGTGCTGATCAGCTGTCCAAGAAAGAATGAAACCGTCGTAGCCCTCGGAGCCATTGATGCTTGTCGCATGAAGATGTCTCCAGCGGAGAGACTTGCCCGTGTCCTCTTTCACGATTGCCTCGATTTCTTCAAAAACGCGCTGATGGGCGGCAGCAGTTTGGCGGTTTATGTAGACTCGGCAAAAGATTAAGCCTTCACAGGGATAAGGGTTGAGATTATTGTGAGAAACATTGAGACGTACTTGTGTTTGCATCCCGATCCATGCACGCAAGTTCAAACTCCAAGAATCTGACTATCCTCCCGAATGCAATATCGCTTTGGAGATATCGCCCCGCTGAAAGTAGACGTCGACTGGCCTCCGGGGTCATACAGATGATGATTCGAATCATATCATCCTTGTTGTCTTTTTCTGGTTCGTCTTCTTCATGGGAGTTCAACGTCTGAAGCGGGATCGCAATAATCCGTCGAATGTATCTCTGTTCCTTCGCAAGGTTTCTATCCTCCTGGGCCTTGAGATTTATAACACCTAGTTGAAAGCAGATGACATGAGTGCGTCAAACTTTTTAAAGGGAAGATCTAACCGGCCCAACCGGTCCCGAATGGACAATGACTTTCAATTGCCTGTTTAATGTATGCTTTGAGGTGCGAACGATTTGAAAGAGATACATGCCAGTCAGCCAGAGTTGGGCAGACGAGGAAGGGGAATTTCGAGGTCAGAAATGACTGAACGATCGGGTGGCGAATAAATCTCCGAGGGGTGATGTCGGGAAGGTCCTCTGCAAGTGTTCCCAGAATCTCCATTAATTTGGCGCGTATTTTTGGCGGGGTTTTCGTGGGCAGTGGTACGGGATGGGGGTGTGCACCGCTGGTAACAATCAGCACAAAAGGGCACTCCCGGCGATACTCCTCCTTGGGCTCAAAGATCCGAAATTTGCTTAAGCATTTGAGGCGCTTCATTAATGGCTGGATGAGATTCTTTGTCTCGTCTCGATGCGGAAATGCTGGAGGGACGTAACTCTAAGCAAACTGTTCGCTCCGGCTGATTGGACTTACGACAATATGCCTTCTGTTGGGAACAATTCGAAACGGTGGAGCAGTCTGCAAGTGGACCGTAGCCGAAGCTCAGAACAGCATCCTCTATTTTTGCAGCCTCGCTTTCATCGCCAGAGATGACGGCCTCGATATACCCAAGATGATATGATCCATCATCGATACTGTGATCGTTTAAATGATCCTTGTTCGTTCTTGCATTATAATGCTCGCAACTGTAAAAATGACTGTCAAAAGACTGTCTGGATGACTCCTGAGATAAGCAATCACCTGATATATGGATGGCCATTATCACCGTAGTCAAACACAATTCTTCCTTCGCACAGACCTTCCTTCATTCGGTACCCTCTCTGCGTCTGAAATAAATATAGATCCCTCGCCTCCCTTTGTTCTTCTTCCGTAGTAGAGAGGTTGGTCACCTCAGCGAGAGGCCTGCTGCATCCCAGCTTTTGAAGCGCCGCCAGATACGCTGATGTTCTAAGAAAAATGTCTCGGGATGGCGAAACATATTGCAGCCTGTCTTCGCGATCTTTCCGCAATCGATGCCGCACATCATCTCTGGATGCTTTGGTATGGGGAATTGCCAGCTCTTCTTCGTTGCTATTCGGGCATATCTTAGCACCCTCGCCTTTTGATGTCATTAATATCATCAGAATTTTGCTTATAAACATTCACGCACATGTAGTATGGCGCTCTGCGCACAGAACTAGCTCCCCTTTGGTATCGAGCAGTAGCTGGCACTTGACCAATGCTCCGGAGACAGTTTGGCCCATACGCCCGCCTCTTGAATACGCAATATTCAAGGCAGGATCCTGCCAATTGTCTGGGTCCATAGGAAACAAGTGGCCGATAGACCCAGTTGATGATGTTTCAGGATATTCAAGGACATAGTTCGGTGAATATTCGTACAGAATCTCAAGAGTTGTTTGACGGTTAATTTGGACATGAGGGTGTTTTATTGGGGCCTCGGAAACGGCAGGGGTGCGTGGAGGTGTGGCTTTTTCAGGGACATGGGGATGCTGTTCAGTGCGCAAATAATCGAGAACTTCATTCAAGTGGTCCTGAATGGACTGGGGAGCATGAAGGGCGCCAGAATCTCTTGAAAAGCCTGCTAATCCCGCAAGTTGCGGGCGAATGTCGACATGAGCTGAATGTCCTCCGGAAGATGTCGGCGGAGGCGGTGGTACGGGAGGAGGAGTTAAGGAGTTGAGGAGCTCATCAACTCTCAAAGCGCGCTGCATTGGTGCAGAGAAGAGCAAAAAATTTCATTGCAAAGACAGGATAGAGTAATATCCGCCGTCAGTCAGTTACAGCACCCAAATGTCCGTGAAGCATGTTCGCAGGAGTGGTGAACAAGTTCCTGGAAATGAGATATTATTGGAATTCTGTATAAAACAGAGGCCCAGGAGGTTCGTTCACGCAGAATTGCGGGAGGGGGAATTGAGACGCGCTTGGGAAGGATTCATAGAAGAAGTTGGGAAGAAGATGTCATAATACTGACAGGACCGAATCGATCCGAGAGGCTTCGGCTTCTGAGAAGCCATCACGGCTAGACGAATGCACCCTCTCCTCGCATACTACTCGTTTCTTTCTTATACGGGATGAATTGTCGAATGTAATCGAGGGAAAGGATAATTTTATTCATTGATTCATTACTCATATCCACCCGTCACTCCGACTCTGCACTGGCCGTCTCCCCCTCAAGTTCCGAATTCGCCACTGCTCCCCTTTCTCGCAGAAATTGGACAACTTGTGAACGATATCCTTCCTGTTCGAGACGCGCGTTACCTCCATACTTGTCATACCTTTTCAAGTCGAGATTTAGTGCGAGCTTCAACGCGTGATCCTTGTGTTTTTGAACGCCAGCACCACGCTCAAGCAAAAGGCGTAGGGTCTCGAGGCGGTCGTCAATGGTGCCAGACGTGCTTGAGGCGGCGGCACCCAATACGCTGCCATAATCCCCTGCTGGCAAGTTTATATCGGCGCCGTTATCCAGCAGCAGGCGGGCGGTATCACTCTCACTACCGAGACACGCTTCACCCAAAGGGCTTCCACAGGAACCGCCGGGCATGTTGACATTGGCGCCGCTGTCGATCAGCAGGCGCACGACCGCGGTTTGACGGTAGGAAGAGGCACAACCCAACGGACTGCCCGCAAATCCACCAGCAGCATTGATGTCGGCCCCGTTCTGGAGTAAAAGGCGCACAATTTCGGTATGGCCACCGCCACATGCAGTATCGAGTGGGCCGCCGTCCATTCCACCGAGTATCTTGGCGTCCGCACCGCGCTGCAGCAGGAGACGCACAATGCCGATGTTGCCTTCCGAACAAGCAGACCCCAAAGGACTGCCATATTCTCCACCCGGTAGGTTGATGTTGGCGCCGTTGTCGAGCAAGAAATGCACAACCTCGGGTTTTTCGGGACTGGTACCACAGGCAGCACTCAATACGCTGCCATGGGAGTTCAGACCGGAAATAGGCTGGTTTATGTCGGCACCACTCTCAAGCAGGAGGCGCAAAATCTCGATGTGGCCCCTCACAGAGGCAGCAGCCAACGGACTGCCCCAGAAGCCGCCGGTCAGGTTGAAATTAGCGCCATTCTTCACTAGAAGGCGCACGACCTCAATGTGACCATTGCTTGAAGCCGCGCCCAACGCGCATCCGTAAAAATCAGACGGTATGTTGGGGTCGGCCTGATTCCGCAGGAGCAGGTCCACAATATCCGTGTGGCCACTGTTTGATGCGACGGTCAACGCGGTTGCTCGTGGAGACTCTGCCGGTGCCAGGTTAATGTCGACACCGGTTGCGAGGAGAGCCTCCACGCCCTCGATGTATCCGTCCTGGCAACAGATGTGCAGAGGGGAAGCGATGCCGACATTAAAATCCATGTGGTATTTGCGTGAAGAGCAGAAAGCTCTGTATGGGCCACTCCCCTGCGCCAAAACCCGCATGGCTTGAGTGAACAGAGCGGGCGGATCTTCACAAAGCACCAGGTGGCGAATCCAATGCTTGGCCGCATATTTCGCCAGATCGCTTGCTGGTTCGGCTGGCATAGAATGGTTGCCAACACTGAGAAAATAGCTGATGCATGTGCGTGCGATGAAACTGTATGAGTGGTTCTTCTCGAGGTTGCAGCCGAATCTTTTGCTGAAGTGATCGGATAGGGCATAATCCTTCACCGATGAATGGGCTAGAACCACCTCGTATGTGCCATAATAAGCGGCGGACTTGACGACCAATCCTTCTAGCCAGCCAAAGATGGCGAGCTTGTTCCTCTCCCGGCGATCCGGGTCATAACTGTATTTGTCCGGGTTGGAAAAGTCGAATGAGAGAGCATCTGCAAGCTGATCCAACGAAATTGGTTCGGCCGCAAACAGGATCCACCGCAGCGCAGCCATCACATAGACCAAATGCTTCCGCGGGGAGATCTTGTCCAAGAAACGATCGTACACCTCGAACAGAGTGTCCGGTAAATTTGTGAGCGCCTCATCCAGCTCTTTCGTGGATATGCATCGCGAGATTTCGAGGAGGAGACAATCCGCGAGGCGGAACCTATTCGGGTAGACATATCAGAACGGGGATCAAATGAGCACCGAAAAAAAAACTTGCATTCCGTTGCTTCTGCTCGCAATCTGATCTGTGATACGATCCACATGAAGTCGCCAACTCTTATATTTACTTTTGCTCTGAATTTCATCGCGAACAAAGAACCTGATGTCCGCCTCCGTGACGCTGTACTCCAGAGTGACCCGGGTTACATCATCGAAGCTCTCTGTGAAGACGGGGCGGGACTGGCTGGTGATGAAAACGTGGAGCGGGGTTTCGTTCCATTGGCGGAATGTCGAGATAAGATCCACAAGGCCGTCGTAATCGTCGCACTCGTCGAGCCCATCCAGAACAATGTACGTGCGGCCGAGCTCCCGGAGTAGCACTGGGAGGATCTTCTCATGTAGATCCTTGTAACTTGGCAACGTCTGGCGGCCAGCATAGTGCTTGTCCAGAGACTTATAAGGATGCGGGCATTGATCGGATAGTTGGAGAATAATTCGTCGAAGCGCAATCTCCACGTCTTGGGTTTCCGCGTTGTTGAAATCGAAATAGAAATACGCGAGAGCAGGTGCAGGGCGAGGGCTTTCCAATTCCTCTACCAGGCTTTTATCGTCATCAAGTTTGCTTATGACTGCCGAGCTAGTGAGGCGATCTCATCAGCGGCATAATCCACAGAGCTCGAGAGTTTTACCAGAGTACACTCTTCCCTGCACCCGCTAATTGGAAATTAGAAACGGGAAACAAATGTCGAGAAAGCTTCTCACAATGACCCTCGATCCATAATACTCCTGGATTATCTTGCCATTCGATGAACTCCTCGCCCTCCAAGAACCAGCGTCCAGTCCCGTCCTTGCGACGTTTCTCTGTGTTGTTGTGTTTTTCGGTCATCTTTGGGGGGAAGAGGAGCCATTCTTCCAGCTTTTTTTTGTTGCTGGCCTTGCGTTAGGGGGAACGGTGCTTAAAATGAGGGACAGACGCGACTCACACCACGCCATACACCTGATTGAGAGTTTCCGTGTTTGAACTCAGATTTATCGCAAGATCAACCAGACGGTTGCTCTGAGCGACGGTGAGTCCCAATCCATATTGTATTGACAGGTGCTCACCCGGAACCTCGCTCCGACTTTAGCGAGCTCTTCGTTGATTTCATCGATTTCGCCGGCTAGCGGTTTGCGAGATGCGAAACGCAAAATCTTGCCCTGTTTGTCGTACTTGTCCACAAGTTCAGAGGCCCGGGAAATCAGGCTTCATCCGTAGGTAAATGAGGGCAAGTAACAGGAGGAAAGGGAAAACACTCAACGCGGCATATTTCTCCAGGTCTGCCTTGAGGCGTACCATCAGATCGGAACACTTCGTTCCCTCCATCCGCAAGACAGTAGCACAAATATCACCGCTGAGAGCAGTAATGGTGGCGGCAAGGACGTCCCTTTTCTCGCGGGTACCCTTCATATCCTAGCGAAAAATAAATAGAAATAAGTAATCACACGAAAGGAACATGGAATGAGACGTACTTGGTAAACTTCCAGGATCTGAGACAAAAGGGCACCAACTGGGGCAATGACTGGGGCAACTTGAAGGATCTCTGCGACCTTTTCTGCGACATCCACTGCGACACTGAGGTTATCGACGACGGACTCTGCGGTGCTTCTAGCTTTCTTGGACGCGGCGCGATCGCCGGGAGATCCTTTGTGATGGATCCAATTGCTGGTGAGTTCCTTCCAATCCTTGAGGTCCTTCATCCTGGGTGAAGCTAGTGTGGAGCTGCGTGTCGACGTGGGTGGCGTAAACGACGGTCTCGGAAGCAAGGCGGTGACAACGTGCCAGTGCTAAATTAAGAGTGCACAAATTGGCACGGGCTGTGCGTCCCGCGTCCCGGACAGCTTTCATCAGGGGAAAGGCAATCCTCCTGTCGCTGTCTATCCCCTGTGCAGCACCGGAATCCCTGTGGGCCACGAATTAACTGTCACTTGCCCTTTAAACAGGAACCCCGTTCAGACCGTGCCGGTAATCTCCTTGCCTGCCTACCTACCCATGTACATACCCCCCAGCCTTGAACCTGTGTTTTGTCGATATCAAATGGGCGAATTTGCGAAACAACAAAGTATCCATTCCAACTCAACTTTTTCTCTGTTTCTAGCCCAATATATGTTCCCTCCCACGAAGATCAGGCCCCATCCACTTCTCCCTCCCCTGAACTCGAAAAAAAAAAACATCCACGACCCCTGAAAAAAGCGCACGGTGATTAACCTTTTCCCACCCCGTCGGAAAAATGTCCCAAAAAATCATTTCGCCGTCCTGTGCCTTGCGAGAACACGCTTTGACCAGTTGCGTCGGCCGAAATCATCCAGGCCGATCAGATCTGAGATGGCTTCACAGCCACCTCCCGCCCCGCCCGGTCAATGCCGACGCGACGCGTCTATTTGTCACTGCGTGGCGCCGCTCTCCAACGCTGCCACGTCGTCTCTTCCACTCCCACCACCACCGTCGACCGCTGCGCTGTCCTCCTACGCCTTGACTAACCCCAATCCTAAGCTTCCACCAAGCATCAACTACGGCTCCTCCCCGCTCGGTCTACGACCGACCGAGCTCAGTCTTCCCGAGGTGTTCTCGACCCATCGTGCCCTCGCCGCTCCTGCTCCTCCCCTGCACGTCTTCAAGTTGAAGATCATCATCAGCGCCGCCTCCCTCCCTTGTTGTCTCTCCGCCTCTTAGCTTTCACATCCTTCCGAATATTCCGGTGCGCGCGCTTTTCTATCTAACTCTATCACAATGCTGATTCCATATATCCTGTATCTGCTACTGTAGAACTTCGTCCACGGGACACTCTAACTGCATCCTGCATGCACGCGACCCCCTCGGTGCTCTCGTTCTGAATGTTCGTCGTTTCCGTTGCAGTGGCTCTCCACTTTATCCAAACGACGGGTACTAACGATGTGCCTTCTTTTACAGGTCCAACGTCTACTTCTTCACTTTGGCCGCAGATCGCGCATAGGCCCACGAGCGCCCACTCCGCATCTGCCGCCATCGACTGGGCACAGCGGTTAAGCAACGACGCCTATGGCGCTCGAGAATCTCTTTGAGTCAGGTATGTTTTTCCGTCCCTTTCCTTTCTTTCCCGTACTCCGTTCATCCCTACTCCTTTTCCTCCCTTTCTCCCATCCTCCCCATCCTCAATTCGACTTTTTTCTTTCTTTTCCTTCATTTTACTGACAATATCTCCAATTATCCAGTCTCCGCGCCACCTGCCCTCGTCCCCAGACACCACGCGTCGCCTCAATTTACGCTCACCCCGCCCACTTTTGCCTGCTGCGACTCCCATTGCCCTCGGATGCCCCTTGGGTCCCGATCGACGTCCGCCACGACTTTCCTCGCCACGACTTTCCTCGCCACTTCCCGTCCTCGCCTCTCCATCGGCGGCGCCACAACTTCGCCATCGAGGCGGCGCACGACCAACAGACCCCCCAAGCCGACGACATCGTCGTCCACCGCGCAATTCCTTCCGCAGACACGCGACACAGCGCTCGCGCCCAGTCGAAATACCCCACGGTCCCACCCGCACCCGCAGCACGCGGCACCGCCCTTACCCGCTCGCCACACCGTTCCACCGCCGAAGCACACCTCCCGACTATTCCCCTTCACTATCCCGCCCGCCGCTCGACGTCGACCCCCGCACTCCACGGCACGACATGCAGCGCCTCCCGCATGCCCAGCGCGCGCCGCGGCCGTTGTTCATCGCCGGCGCCGGGCTCTTCGCCTCCCCGCGTCGCCTTAGCCGCAGTACTGCCGCCCCACACTCCACACCCCGTTGCCGCCCTCTTCAACGCGACGCGCAGCACCACTCGCAACGCCAGTGCACGCCGCCGTCGTTCGCGATCGCCGCCGCCGCGTTCGTCGCCGCCACGCGTACCACCACCATCCCCTGCGGAATACCTGCAGCATTGCAGGACACGCGCGCTCGAGCCGCCTCCACGGCGTCCCCAGCACCTGCGGCAGCCGTCTCCCATCGTGCACTCCGCCTTCGTCACCTCCCCGAGCACCGCGACCATCTCCAGCCCCGCGCAGCCCTCCGCTCGATGCCTAACCCTGTCGCGCCCCGCGGATACGACGTACGCCACCGGCCATATGTGCAGCAGGCAGTCCCGATGGCCGCCGCCCGCCGTGGCCCTTCCCCTGGCCTGCGCCACCTCCGCCCCGACCACACTGGATCCACCGTGATGCTGGCTGTCTGCGCCTGCCGCGTTCTTGGGCCCAGCTGCCACCGGCTCCCGCTTCGCCAGCACGCTCCCCGTTGCAGGCTTCTGATGCGACGATCCTCAGCGAGACGACGCGGCGGTGCTGCTCCGGAATTTGACATACGCACACGCCACGTATCCCCATCATCCCGCGAGCAGGCAGTGCGTGGAAAAGAGACACCGCCGTTCCCCCTTCCCCACGCCACCTTCTTCGTCTCCCGTGTCGCGACCATCTTCAGCCCTTCCACAGGCTTTGCACGGGGACAGCGTGTCGACGCGGAGGATGCAGAGTGAAGGTGATTCGCGGCCCCGCTTTGCAGATACAGGTAGACGGGCATACGCGCGGCAGCTTCAGACTAGTCTCGTAAACCAGACTTTATAACGCACAATGAGAAGACAGTCGTTCTCATGTACTTATATAAAGTCTGGGCTTTGAGGGGGGTACTTACCTCTGAGAGTCGTTTCCCATCATGATGCTGAGTTTGAAAATAATGATCCGAAAGTATGGCACCCGTCTCCTTTGGGACGACGCGCTTTCGATCTCCCTCAAGTCGCGTCGCTCTTGCCATTTCAGAGGGCTTGGAGTCCAGCGAACATACATCCGCCCGGCGGCGAACACCCGCCTCTGCACCGGCCCCTCCTAGCACCCCAAACCATGTATATGCCCTCCCGAATCAATATTTTACACCCGGACTCCCGTATCCATATTACCAGCCGCCTTTCAGCCCAGCAACTCCCGGAAGTGCATTCATATATCATCAGCCTGCCTATGCCTACCCCGTCTCCTCCCCTTTCCCTCAACTGGCTCCCGCTCTTGGCCCAGCTATGCCCGCATCGGGTGATCGCGGCACAGATTCTTTCCTGGCGGACTTGGCCATCGCATTTGCAGGCGATTTTTTCAACGGAGTCATACCAGAGACACTTTCTCATCACCAGAAACGTGTATTTGAATGGCCGATTGCTGGTGTAACGACAGAAGACCGCCTGCTAGTGGTAATCCGTGCCATTCGCAAGGCAGGCTTTCCGACTATCGGCAGCTTTCTAGCTGCGTTATTTGAACGCAAATACAATCGACATAGCAGTGTCTACTGTTCTGTCGCTGCGTTTCTGCGGGGTGCAGAGGATAACAGCGCTCACCATCCCGTTGCGATTGTGGACCTGATTTTCTGCCACGGAAAATCACAGCGTTGGGTAGATGGGATCGCTGAAGAGCCCTCTTTCTCGCTAACTCGCCACGCTCTCCGACCTTCCCTTCGCCTTGACCGCAACCTCATCCCTCCCGGTTCCAATAGCACTCGGAACGGCCTAATCAACTGGGCTCTCCAGCGCATTCTCGAGCGGGCAGACAAAGAGGCAAACCTCCTTGTAGATCCTATCCACGGTTTCGTCCGACTGCCTTGGATAGGTTAACCAATTGGGCTTCATCGATGGAAACCCAGCGCACGAGCGCGACAAAGGCCGGGGAATTCAGCAATTGCTGCATGTGTTTCCCTTTGACCATCTGCGGCGTCATTATAGCGGCCCGAACGTCGGATCCGCGCATCAATTCGAGCCACAAGTCTCGGTTTTCAAGCGCAGCTTCACGGACCGTGTCTTCGTTGATTGCTAAAGCGCGTAACCCGCGTGCCGATGCTACTTCTGCCTGCAGTGACATAAGTTCAGTCTTAATGACTCGGATAAATCGTGTTCCACATACCTGTTGCTCAACCAGGACCTTGGTGGGTACAATTATGAGGCAGATTCCAGTTTCTCCGCGAGCAGACGCTGCAATGGCTCCAGCTTGCAAAATGACGGTTTTTCCCATCCCAGTTGCGATGGCACAGTAAATATCATTCTTCTGGTCGATCTTCATCGAGAGCTCCAGCTGGAAGGGCCATAACTTCGAGACCTTGCATCTGGATTTGAGAACGGAGTCCAGCCACGCTTTTGAGTCTACTGCGGGTGGGGGCTCGTCAAGCGTGTCAAACGCGTCGCATTCGTCCATCGTGTGCAGGGGATGATTATAGCATGAATTGTGTTATGTTTGAGGCGGGTACGGGCCCCCAGAGAAGGCGCAGGACGCGCGACGCGCTTGTAGGCTGAAAGGGGAAGGAGCGCCGTGTATTCGGGTCATCATTTTCAAACTCAGCATCATGATGGGAAACGACTCTCAGACATCAGATCCTAGACTAGCTTCAGACCGTAACCTGCACTCAGGAGTGGTAGGGAGTGCTGGTCGGCACCTGCCGGAAATCAGTGATGTGATTTGTGGTACTACCATATTTGGAAATTCAAGCCCCTATTATGCTTGGTTGAGGTCTTTTGAGGGTATCGCAGGCAGCTGTGGTGCCGGAATCACTCCCAAATATGTCTAGAGTTAAATAGAATGCATCCCTTGTCTTCAAATTCCTTGAGAATTCAATGAGATCGACATTTCCAGAAATAGTATGTAGCGCACCCGTCGTCCGACGTTGACTGAGAACACACGAGGTGCGGGAGTCTTTCTAGGCCGTCCTTGAGCTAGGTCAAGAGTTGGCTTCGGGGTCGGTCAGCAGTTGAAAGGCGGGCTTAGTCAGGTGTTTTCGCTGTGGGCTAAGTCAGGTGTTTTGGTGCGGGCTAGGTCAGGACTTTTTTAGAGCCGCAATCCTGTTTTGTAACTTTGTACCACGACCACTGACCATCCCCCTCCCTCGCTCAATGCCCTCCTAATCTCTGGTGCCAATTTGGACAAATAGCTTCCCGAGCTTAAATTACATGTTTGGGCTTCCCGTGACCGACCTCAACACGCCATAAACGCGCTCGCCGCTGCTGTGGCGCCACAAAAGTGATGCCATGATCAGCGCGCTGCCTAGACTCGTTACCAGTCTGCCGTACGGAGTGCAATAAATGTGGCGAGCACTATTGCCGTAGGTGACGGTAGGCAGACTGGTACTTCTCGTTTGATGGCATTGAGCGGGGCCTGAGTTTGAAATTTACTATTATTATTCAAATCATTTTCGCGTCTGGGCTCAATTTCGCCTCGTTTTTTCTCGGTGAAAGCTGCAAAATACAGAGGAAATTAATCTCTTCCATTCTTTCTCCTCACTTTTTTACTTCCTCCCCTGGGAGGGTCATATATTTGAATCAGGATTAGATGAGAAATCAGTTTTTGAACGCGATTGCCGAGATCGCCGAAGATTGCGTCATCGGCAAAGAACACTTAAATTTCAAACTCAGGCCCCGCTCAATGCCATCAAACGAGAAGTACCAGTCTGCCTACGGCAATAGTGCTCGCCACATTTATTGCACTCCGTACGGCAGACTGGTAACGAGTCTACGCGCTGCCCGACATTTAAACTCCGGATTTCACGTTCCCGCCAACGAGGTTACGTGTACGCTACTTGTCGCGCTTTCTTTCTCTAATCACTGACCTCTCGCTTCCAATTCCACTAGCGTGCCATCACTGCGCCTGCTCATTAACGGGTCCTCAACGCGTCCACAACGCGCCATCATCACGCCGCCGCCGATATTTAAATTTTGGATTTACAGTTCCCGCGAGCGGGGTGTCTGTATGTTTGTACCCGTGGAATTTATGGTTTGATCACTGAAATGTTGCTTCTGGATTGCGTTCATGCTGCCCGTCAACGCGCCGCCCCCCTCCATATTCAAAGTTTAGATTTCGCGTTCCCGCGAGCGAGGGTACATGTATGTCCATCTCCGCGGCGTTTATACTCCAACTTCTAACGTCGAGCAACGTCACATGCATGTTCTTCCTCGCAAAAAATATTAACCATTACCTTTCAGTTCGTGTCCGCACCATAACGCCCGCCCTCTACCATTTAATTTTGGATTTGGCCTTCCCGCGGGCACGCTGTCTGTCCGCTCGTCATATTTATCTCATCGCTAACCTTTTACTTTTAGTTCGCGCTCGTACTCCGCCCAAGACGTAAAACTTTTATTCTCAATTTCTGACTCCTTTCACACACACCCAGATCTCCGATTTTCCCTGCCTGCGGCGCAATGCGAACCTCCGCCTCAGTGTTGCACGTCTTGTGACCTCCGGCGAGCTCCACCGGTGCTCCAATCTCGATTGATTTTAACGCAGTCCAAACCAGTTTTTTTTGTCGGCCTGCGGCGCCTCATAATCATGTCGAGAGTGTCGGTTTCCAGTCTTTTCAGTGTGTTTATGCCCTCTATTTTTTAATTATCTGTCTGTGGCGCGAGAGGTGCTTCGTCCGAACCCTTTCAACACAGTTTTTCAGACTCCTTCCCCCGCGACATGCTCCATTAAAATCTCATTTTTTTTTTGCCCAGGGACACGAGCGATCTTCCTTCCGACGCGAAGCAATCTCCAGGATCGGGCTGGGGTCAGAATGAGGTGCGCGACAATACTTACCTATTCCACCATTCTGACGCTCGCAGATTCACCTTCAAATTCCGACTACGGATTTCGACGTCCCGCGAACCGCCCGATGCGCTGCCTTCGCCGACGCCTCGAACCCCCGCAAGCGCAACAGTCCCGACATTCCATTCAACCCATCGGTCTCGCGCCGCCCTCGACAAGTTCATTCAAGTTTTGAAGTCATGCACGGCCCACCCACCTCGGATATGTCGTATCGACGCCCTCCGCCGCGCTCAAGATTTAAATTTTGGATTCCGCGTTCCCGCGAGCCAAGTTACGGGTATGTACCGTCCTCGCAACGCTTACACTTTGTTTTCTAATTCCTACTCTTCAGATTCTCTGGTGCCGCCCGCCGCAGCCGCGCCATCACCGCGTCATCAACGCGCCGCTCGCCCGATCTTTAAATTCGGCATTTCGCGCTCCCGCGGGACCTATATTCTTCCCCGCTATGTTTTAAAAAAAATTATTAGCCATTACCTTTCAGTTCGTGTCCGCACTATAACACCCCCGCCCTCTACCATTTAATTTTGGAGTTGGCCTTCCCGCGAGCACGCTGTCTGTCCGCTCGCCATATTTATCTCGTCACTAACCTTTTACTTTTAGTTCGCGCTCGTACTCCGCCCAAGACGTAAAACTTTTATTCTCAATTTAAGTTTCTGACTCCTTTCACACACGCCCAGATCTCCGATTTTCTCTGCCTGCGGCGCACTTCGAACCTCCGCCCCAGTGTTGCATGTCTCGTGTTCCACCGGTGCTCCGATCTTGATTGATTTCAACGCAGTCCAACTAGATTTTTTTCTCGGCCTGCGGCGCCTCATAACCATGTCGAGAGCGTCGGTTTGTGCACTCTGGTTTTCTGATTTTCAGCCTGCCGCGCGAGAGGTGAGTCCTTAAATTCTGCTTCTTTTAAACCCTTCTCATGCAGTTCTTCAGACGCAATCTCCTGTGACTTGGGGCGTTGAAAATCCGAATTTTCGCTCAGGGACGCGAGGCAATCTACATGCTAACCTGCCGCACGACCCACTTTTTTCTCCGCCACGCGGCGCTCGATTAGATGCGAGAAGAGTTCTAGGTATGTGCTAGTACGTTGTTTCCTTTCTAACAGTTCCTCTTTTTCTTCTATCAAGTCAATTTGATTGCGCGCAAGGCCAATCCCAAGATATTTTTCTTGTGCTGCGCTGCGCGGCAGTGTCTTGGTTTGAGGTCATATTTACTTATTCTAATTGCAGAATCAGCCCAGAGGTCCAAGGCAAAGCGACGGAGTCGCAAGTTGTTGGAATTTGGTTCAATCTCCATCCAAATCCACTAGATTGGCACCGACTCTGTTGGATTACTATTGTACCCTTCGAGTAGCGAGAAAACACCCCCTCGAACACCTAAAACCCTGCTTTTTTGCTCGTGATCAAGCGTGCTCTATTTACGTCTCGAGGTCCGTGCGCACGCTCAGAGGTATATAGTTGGCAGGTCAAGGCTCCGGGCAGGAGACTTGGCGGAGGGCGACTTAGAGGGAGGGCGAGCAGGGGAGGGCTTGCTATCATGTGACCAAGGGAATATTTAATAAACAAGAAATCTCGAGTACGAGGGCCAGTGCAGCATTGAGTGATCCAGGCTTCGGGAGTCTGCTCTTCAAATGCAGCAGTTTTTTTTTCAAGTCCGCGATTTGGTTAATGGAACATGTTCCATTAACCATTTGATGGCGCATCAAAACGGCCATGGCATCATTGCCGCACTCGGTGGCGATGCAGTTTCAATTTTGACATGACAACCGTTTTCAAATTTTGACCAACCACGACTTGACTAGCTTGACTACGACTCGACCTTTCTTCAACTTGACCGCGATGACGTCCCTCATACTGCCTGACTCTTCCTGTGTCACTTTCTAGATTGATCGTCTCGGCGTCTCAAGGTGCGCAACCTTGCATGCTTACTCAGCGGCGTTCAGTACACCACGCCCGCCTGCCTTCAAGTCCGTACGCTCCCCTCTCCACGTCTCCACGCCCGTCTCCCTCCCGTTCCACCCCCGCTCCGAGCGCTCAGTGCACATCTCCAAGTCGTCCGTGTACCGCTGCACCCTTCATCCTCTTGTCCCGTCGACGCTAATCCTCTCTTCCAGACACCCTCCAAGTACCTCCCTCCGCCGCGCTCGTCGTCTTAACAGCCCGCTCCGCCTCTCCGTCTCCGCCCGAGTCGAGGGTGCTGCAGCCCCAAGGAGAATGCACGCGGACATGGTCTCCTGCACTGCGCAGCGTTCCGTGCCCGCCTCTGCACGAGCGCAGAGATGCGGCGCGTGTCATCCCAGTGCACCGAGGCTGGGCGCGAACGACGCCCGCGCCAGTACGAGGAATCGCGGTCGGCGAGTCGGGTACGAAGTCAGCGCCCCGCGCCCTCGCGCTCGGGCGGTGCAGGTGCGAGGAGGAGAGCGCTGCAGCGACTCCTTGCGCTCGCACGGGGGTGCAAGTCCGAGGAGCAGTGCGGCGCGGGCGGTGCGGGGAGCGCGCGCAGGGAGGCATCGTGTCCCCGTACTCACGGGGATGCGGTGAGGGAGGCGTGCGCGGTGCGGGGAGGCGGCAGATGCCGTGGAGATGCGCGCGCGGGGAGACATACTCACGGGGATTCGGTGAGCGAGGCGCGCGGATGGGGTGCAAGTACGAGGGGGAGCGCGGGCTGAGCGCGAACAAAGCAGGCACAACTGGGCGCCGCACCGACTCCTCGCGCTCGCGCGGTGGACGACGCGCACGCGGCGTTCGGGGTGCAAGCACGAGCAGGAGCGCGGCGCGAGCGCCCGCGGGGAGACACCGAGTCCTCGTACTTGCGGGGATGCGGCGGGAGATGTCGTGAGCGAGCCGCGCGCGCGGCGCTCGGGGGTACGGGTACGAGGCCGGCACGGCGCGGGGATGCACCAAGTCCCCGGACTCGCGGGGCGAACGCGGGACATTAGTGCGCAAGGCGGCGGCGGTGCGAGGACGAGGAGTGCGGTGCCGGCGTTGCGACGAGCGTGGCGCGGGGCAGCACCTACTCCTCGTGCTCGCGCGGCGGACGACGCGCACGCGGCGCTCGGGGGTACAGGTACGAAGGGGAGCGCGGGGCGGGCGGTGAGCGCGTGCGGGGAGGCGTCAAGTCCTCGTACTCGGCGAGCGCGAGATGAGCGCACGCGGAGGCGCGGGCGTGGCGCATGTACTGCCCGTGGCGTGCCGCGAATCGTGCGAGGCGGTCCGTGGTAGCATACTACTCATTTCTTTCTTATACGGGATGAATTGTCGAATGTAATCGAGAGAAAGGATGATTTTATTCATTGATTCATTACTCATATCCACCCGTCACTCTGACTCTGCACTGGCCGTCTCCCCCTCAAGTTCCGAATTCGACACTGCTCCCCTTTCTCGCAGAAGTTGGACAACTTGTGAACGATGTCCTTCCTGTTCGAGAAGCTCGTTACCATCATACCTTTTCAAGTCGAGATTTAGTGCGAGCTTCAACGCGTGATCCATGTGTTTTTGAACACCAGCACCACGCTCAAGCAAAAGGCGTAGGGTCTCGAGGCGGTCGTCAATGGTGCCATCCGTGCTTGAGGCGGCGGCATCCAATATGCTGCCATAACCCCCTGCTGGCAAGTTTATATCGGCGCCGTTATCCAGCAGCAGACGGGCGATATCACTCTTATTATCGCGACACGCTTGACCCAAAGGGCTGCCACAGAAACCACCGGGTATGTTGACATTGGCGCCGCTGTCGATCAGCAGGCGCACGACCGCGGTTTGACCGTGGAAAGAGGCCAAACCCAACGGACTGCCCGCATATCCACCAGCAGCATCGATGTCGGCCCCGTTCTGGAGTAAAAGGTGCACAATTTCGGTATGGCCACCGCCACATGCAGTACTGAGTGCGCCGCCGTGCATTCCACCGAGTATGTTGGCGTCCGCACCGCGCTGCAGCAGGAGACGCACAATGCCGATGTTGCCTTCCAAACAAGCAGACCCCAAAGGACTGTCATATACTCCACCCGGTAGGTTGATGTCGGCGCCGTTGTCGAGCAAGAAATGCACAACCTCGGGGTTTTCGTCCCAGGTACCACAGGCAGCACCCAATGCGCTGCCTTGGGAGTTCCGACCGGGAATGGGCTGGTTTATGTCGGCACCACTCTCAAGCAGGAGGCGCAAAATCTCGATGTGACCCCCCACGGAGGCGTCAGCCAACGGGCTGCCCCATATGCCGCCGGGCAGGTTGGCATTAGCGCCACTCTTCAATAGAAGGCGCACGACCTCGATGTGGCCATTTTGCGAAGCCGCAGTCAACGCGCATCCATAAAAATCAGACGGTATGTTGGGGTCGGCCTGATTCCGCAGGAGCAGGGCCACAATATCTGTGTGGCCACTGGATGATGCGAAGGTCAACGCGGTTGCTCGCGGATACTCTGCCGGTGCTAGGTTGATGTCGACACCGGTTGCGAGGAGAGCCTCCACGCCCTCGATGTATCCGTCCTGGCAACAGATGTGCAGAGGGGAACTGGTTAAGTACTTCCAGTACTCGGACTTGTAGTGTTTTTTGCGTGAAGAGCAGAAAGCTCTGTATGGGCCACTCCCCTCCGCCAACACCCGCATGGCTTGAGTGAACAGAGCGGGCGGATCTTCACAAAGCACCAGGTGGCGAATCCAATGCTTGGCCGCATATTTCGCCAGTGGATCGCTTGCTGGTTCAGCTGGCATAGAATGGTCACCAACACTGAGAAAATAGCTGATGCATGTGCGTGCGATGAAACTGTATGAGTGGTTCTTCTCGAGGTTGCAGCCGAATCTTGTGCTGAAGTGATCGGATAGGGCATAATCCTTCACCGATGAATGGGCTAGAACCACCTCGTATGTGCCATAATAAGCGGCGGACTTGACGACCAATCCTTCTAGCCAGCCAAAGATGGCGAGCTTGTTCCTCTCCCGGCGATCCGGGTCATAACTGTATTCGTCCGGGTTGGAAAAGTCGAATGAGAGAGCATCTGCAAGCTGATCCAACGAAATTGGTTCGGCCGCAAACAGGATCCACCGCAGCGCAGCCATCACATAGACCAAATGCTTCCGCGGGGAGATCTTGTCCAAGAAACGATCGTACACCTCGAACAGAGTGTCCGGTAAATTTGTGAGCGCCTCATCCAGCTCTTTCGTGGATATGCATCGCGAGATTTCGAGGAGGAGACAATCCGCGAGGCGGAACCTATTCGGGTAGACATATCAGAACGGGGATCAAATGAGCACCGAAAAAAAAACTTGCATTCCGTTGCTTCTGCTCGCAATCTGATCTGTGATACGATCCACATGAAGTCGCCAACTCTTATATTTACTTTTGCTCTGAATTTCATCGCGAACAAAGAACCTGATGTCCGCCTCCGTGACGCTGTACTCCAGAGTGACCCGGGTTACATCATCGAAGCTCTCTGTGAAGACGGGGCGGGACTGGCTGGTGATGAAAACGTGGAGCGGGGTTTCGTTCCATTGGCGGAATGTCGAGATAAGATCCACAAGGCCGTCGTAATCGTCGCACTCGTCGAGCCCATCCAGAACAATGTACGTGCGGCCGAGCTCCCGGAGTAGCACTGGGAGGATCTTCTCATGTAGATCCTTGTAACTTGGCAACGTCTGGCGGCCAGCATAGTGCTTGTCCAGAGACTTATAAGGATGCGGGCATTGATCGGATAGTTGGAGAATAATTCGTCGAAGCGCAATCTCCACGTCTTGGGTTTCCGCGTTGTTGAAATCGAAATAGAAATACGCGAGAGCAGGTGCAGGGCGAGGGCTTTCCAATTCCTCTACCAGGCTTTTATCGTCATCAAGTTTGCTTATGACTGCCGAGCTAGTGAGGCGATCTCATCAGCGGCATAATCCACAGAGCTCGAGAGTTTTACCAGAGTACACTCTTCCCTGCACCCGCTAATTGGAAATTAGAAACGGGAAACAAATGTCGAGAAAGCTTCTCACAATGACCCTCGATCCACAATACTCCTGGATTATCTTGCCATTCGATGAACTCCTCGCCCTCCAAGAACCAGCGTCCAGTCCCGTCCTTGCGACGTTTCTCTGTGTTGTTGTGTTTTTCGGTCATCTTTGGGGGGAAGAGGAGCCATTCTTCCAGCTTTTTTTTGTTGCTGGCCTTGCGTTAGGGGGAACGGTGCTTAAAATGAGGGACAGACGCGACTCACACCACGCCATACACCTGATTGAGAGTTTCCGTGTTTGAACTCAGATTTATCGCAAGATCAACCAGACGGTTGCTCTGAGCGACGGTGAGTCCCAATCCATATTGTATTGACAGGTGCTCACCCGGAACCTCGCTCCGACTTTAGCGAGCTCTTCGTTGATTTCATCGATTTCGCCGGCTAGCGGTTTGCGAGATGCGAAACGCAAAATCTTGCCCTGTTTGTCGTACTTGTCCACAAGTTCAGAGGCCCGGGAAATCAGGCTTCATCCGTAGGTAAATGAGGGTAAGTAACAGGAGGAAAGGGAAAACACTCAACGCGGCATATTTCTCCAGGTCTGCCTTGAGGCGTACCATCAGATCGGAACACTTCGTTCCCTCCATCCGCAAGACAGTAGCACAAATATCACCACTGAGAGCAGTAATGGTGGCGGCAAGGACATCCCTTTTCTCGTGGGTACTCTTCATATCCTAGCAAAAAATAAATAGAAATAAGTAATCACACGAAAGGAACATGGAATGAGACGTACTTGGTAAACTTCCAGGATCTGAGACAAAAGGGCACCAACTGGGGCAATGACTGGGGCAACTTGAAGGATCTCTGCGACCTTTTCTGCGACATCCACTGCGACACTGAGGTTATCGACGACGGACTCTGTGGTGCTCTTAGCTTTCTTGGACGCGGTGTGATCGCCGGGAGATCCTTTGTGATGGATCCAATTGCTGGTGAGCTCCTTCCAATCCTTGAGGTCCTTCATCCTGGGTGATGCTAGTGTGAAGCTGCGTGTCGACGTGGGTGGCGTAAACGACGGTTTCGGAAGCAAGGCGGTGACAACGTGCCAGTGCTAAATTAAGAGTGCACAAATTGGCACGGGCTGTGCGTCCCGCGTCCCGGACGGCTCTCAGCAGGGAAAAGCTGTCGAACCAGATTCTGCGTTGCCGAGTTGCGTGATAAGATAAAACTGTGTCGCCGGGTGGGTAAGTGCCGTCTAGGGTAATCCTCGTGTCGCTGTCTGTTCTCTGGGATCCCCTGTGCAGCATCGGAAACCCCGTGGGCCACGAATTAAATGTTACTTGCTTTTTAAACCGGAACCTCATTCGGACCGCGCCGTGTAATCTCCCTGCCTGCTTACCTACCCATGTACATACCCCCCAGCCTCGAACCTGTGTTTTGTCGATATCAAATGGGCGAATTTGCGAAACGACAAAGTATTCATTCCAACTCAACTTTTTCTCTGTTTCTAGCCCAATATATGTTTCCCTCCCACGAGGATCATGCCCCATCCACTCCTCCCTCCCCTGAACTCAAAAAAAAAATCATCCACGACCCCTGAAAAAAGCGCACGGTGATGAACCTTTTCCCAAGCCGTCGGAAAAATGTCCCAAAAAAACAATTTCGCCGTCCTGTGCCTTGCGAGAACACGCTTTGACCGGTTGCCCACCGTCGGCCGAAATCGTCCACGCCGATCAGATCTGAGATGGCTTCACAGCCCGGTCAATGCCGACGCGACGCGTCTATTTGTTGCTGCGTGGCGCCGCTCTCAACGCTGCCACGTCGTCTCTTCCACTCCCACCACCACCGTCGACCACTGCGCTGTCTGCCTATGCCTCGACTAACCCCAACCCTAAGCTTCCACCAAGCATCAACTACGGCTCCTCTCCGCTCAGTCTACGACCGAGCGAGCTCAGTCTTCCCGAGGTGTTCTCGACCCATCGCACCCTCGCCGCTCCTGCACGTCTTCAAGTTGAAGATCATCATCAGCGCCGCCTCCCTCCCCTTCTGTCCCTCCGCCTCTGAGCTTTCACGTCCTTCCGAATATTCCGGTGCGCGCGCTTTTCTATCTAACTCTATCACAACGCTGATTCCATATATCCTGTATCTGCGTCCACGGGACACTCTAATTACATCCTGCATGCACGCGACCCCTCGGTTCTCTCGTTCTGAATGTTCGTCGCTTTCTGTTGCAGTGACGCTCCACTTTATCCAAACGACGATATGCCTTCTTTCACAGGTCCAACGTCTACTTCTTCACTTCGGCCGCAGATCGCGCATAGGCCCACGAGCGCCCACTCCGCGTCCGCCGCCATCGATTGGGCATAGCGGCTAAGCAGCGACGCCTACGGCGCTCAAGAATCTCTTTGAGAGTCAGGTACGTTTTTTCGTCCCTTTCCTTTCTTTTCCGCACTCCTTTTCCTCCCTCTCTCCCCATCCTCAATTTCTCTTTTTTCTTTCTTTTCCTTCATTTTACTGACAATATCTCCAATTATCCAGTCTCCGCGCCACCTGCCCGCGTTCTCAGACACCGCGCGTCGCTTCAATTCGCGCCTACCCCGCCCACTTTGCCTGCTGCGACTCCCATTGCCCTCAGATGCCCTTCGGCTCCCGATCGACATCCGCCACGACTTTCCTCGCTACTTCCCGTCCTCGCCTCTCCATCAGCGGCGCCACAAGTCCGCCATCGAGGCGGCGCACGACCAACGGACCCCCACAAGCCGGCGACATCGTCGTCCGCCACGCAATTCCGTCCGCAGACACGCGACAGCGCTCGCGCGCAGTCGAAATACCCCACGCAGTTCCACTTGCACCCGCAGCACGCGACACCGTCCTTACCCGCTCGCCACGCCGCTCCTCCGCCGACCCACACCTCCCGACTATTCCCGTTCACTATCCCCCCCGCCGCTCGATGTCGGCCCCCCCCCCCCCCCGCACGCCCCGGCACGACATGCAGCGCCTCCCGCATGCCCAGAGCGCGCGTTCATCGCCGGCGCCGGCCTCTTCGCCTCCCCGCGTCGCCTTAGCTGCAGTACTGCCGCCCCACGCTCCACACCCCGTTTCCGCCCTCTTCAACGCGACGCGCAGCACCACTCGCAACGCCAGCGCGCACCACCGTCGTTCGCGGTCGCCACTCTTCCACGGCGAATCAAGCAATTATCAACTGGAGTCCGCGGGACCTGTTCCCCGCCGAAGACATAGGCCCTGCTCCCGACAACGGCGGCGCTGCTCGAGGAGCGTTCGAATGTGTTAACGGCGGCCTCTCCTGTGTCTTTGAGCGCGGGGCGGGAGCGGGTGTCTTCGAGCGCTGAGCCGCCGCCGGCATTTTCGACTTCGAGGGCGAGGTAGTCTTCTTTGCGGGGGCCACCCCCCGCTTGAGCCCGCTGGAGATCGTGTCCACGGTCGACAGGTAACCCGACTGCTGCGGTCCGAATGCTACCATGGGGGCGCGGCTTGCGCTCCTGCTCCTCCTGCTCCTGCACCTCATCTTCGCATTCCCGCTCTTGCGTCTCTTCTTCGCGTTCGTCGCCCTGCTCCACGATGACGCTCAAAATGCGGTGGTGCGGGTCCGCCGCCCACGTGCGCGCGGCCTCCTCGAGGAACGCGCGCGATAGGCCCCGCTCCATTTCCCTTTCCCTCTCCTCCTGCTCTCTTCCCCGTTCTCGCTCCCCCGAGTCGCACCCAAACGAGAGAACGCCCATCGAACGGCGCGCCGTCCGCGTTGAAGAGTCCGAGGAGTCCCAGTCCGAGGCCGCGGGTGGGTGGCGGGGAGAGGGTGAAGGAGGTGTCGGAGGGGGAGTCAGAGGAGGAGGTAGAGGAGGAGGAGGTGTCGCTAATGAGAGAGAGGGTGGGGGAGAGGTCGAAGGAGGAGTCGGGCGTCGGCGCCTCTGGGACCGTGCGGGAGTGCGAGTGGGGGTAGCGGCGCGAGCGGGCATACACCGGCGAGGAGCTGTGCCCGGCGTCGGCGTCGAACTCGAATGATGACTCTTCTTCGCCGGTTGCGCGCGTTTAGGCGTAGCCCGCGAGCAGGGGCGTGCGCACGCCCGGGGGCTGACACGCGAGGACGGGCGACGCGCGCGTGATCTTAACGTCTGCGAGGCCCTGCTTTTCGTCAGCCTCCGGAGAATTCTCAACAATGCGGAGCTGCAGAAACACGGACCTTGAGACCGAGCTCGCTGCGCGCGCGCAGGATCATCCCGCTACTCGGGCCGTCCCAGCTCCAATATCCCTCTCGACGGTGTTAGAGTGGGACGCAGTGTTGCGCTTGCGAGAGTACGAATTGTATTTACAGGATTCGCACTTGATTTTCTCGAGTTCATGAGGATGGTCAGAGAGGAACAAGCCACTGTCAGAAAGCTCCAAATTCCTGACACCCAGAGTCGCAACACTGAGAAGAAGAAATTATCGCCAGGATGTCGATAAATCAAACGTCCCTGCGGCTTGATTGCCGACACCGACTTGGGTGACCGGAGTAAAGCAGCAATCAAGCGGTGCTTGGCTTTTCTTTCGTGTTTTTCTGGCTTTTCTATCCCATTTTACTCGTCCCGCCACGCCCCCCTCTCCACGACCCCGGCGTCTCAAGGTGTGCAACCTTGCATGCTTACTCCAATCCTTATGTACTTAGATTCACGCTCAATTCCGTTATATATCGTCTTCCCGCGAGCGGCCCAAAATGTTGAGGTGAGCTCCGTTCGGCCCAACATTTTTATTCTCAATTTCTGACTCCTGTCACACCCAGATCTCCGATTTTCCCCGCCCGTGATGCACTTCGAACCTTTGGAAATTACATGTCTCGTGACCTCCGGCGAGTTCCACCCGTGCTCCAATCTCGATTGATTTTAACGCAGTCCAAACTAGATTTTTTTCTCGGCCTGCGGCGCCTCATAATCATGTTGAGAGCGTCGGTTTATGCCCTCTGGTTTTCTAATTTTCTGCCTGTGGCGCGAGAAGTGAGCCCGATTATTCAACCCATCGGTCTCGCACCGCCCTCGACAAGTTCATTCGAGTTTTGAAGTCATGCACGGCCCGCCTACCTCGGACATGATGTATCGACGCCCCGCGAGCACATCAACTCCCGTTAGTGCCAGTCAAAATCCTTCAAAACTTCGCTGCGCGGTCGCTAACCCTGACACGACATATCCGCTCCCTGCGACTGACGTCCTGCCAGCGCATCACATCCCCCCCTTCACGCGACTCAGAATCCTCAAATTTTCCGCTGCGTCCCACGAACGCATCAATCCCTCCCAGCTCGCCCATCGGGCTTCCTCATCGAACGGAGGTCCCGGCGTGCCTCGGACACACCATTTCCCCCTATTTGCGCGCTTCAAATTCCCGAAACGCCATCGTCACGCCATCACCACTACCCTCGGAATCTCACCCTCCGCGCGGCAGCGCTGCCATCAACACCGCCGAGCTCAAATTACATGTTTGGGCTTCCCGTGACCGACCTCAACACGCCATAAACGCGCTCGCCGCTGCTGTGGCGCCACAAGGTGATGAGGGGATCAGAGCGCTCCCCGACATTTAAACTCCGGATTTCATGTTCCCGCCAACGAGGTTACGTGTACGCTGCTTGTCGCGCTTTCTTTCTCTAATCACTGACCTCTCGCTTCCAATTCCACGAGCGCGCCATCCCTGCGCGCGCTCATCCACGTGTCCCCAAACGCCGCCGCCGATATTTGAGTTTCGGATTTACAGTTCCCGCGAGCGGGGTACCTGTATGTCTGTACCCGCGGAATTTATGGTTTGATCACTGAAATGTTGCTTCTGGATTGCGTTGATGCTGCCCGTCAACGCGCCGCCCCCCTCCATATTCAAAGTTTAGATTTCGCGTTCCCGCGAGCGAGGGTACATGTATGTCCATCTCCGCGGCGTTTATACTCCAACTTCTAACGTTGAGCAGCGTCACATGCATGTTCTTCCCCGCAATATTTTTTTAAAAAAATTAACCATTAGGGTTGTTCACAGTAGCCCTTTTGGTTCCTTTTTGTCCTCCTTTTTAAAAAAGTAGCCAAAAAGGAACGGGTAAAGGAAGCCAAAAAGGGCCCTTTTTCAAAAATGAGAAACCTCGTCCATTTTTTCAAAAAGGGTACTTTTTCTGTTCCTTTTATTTTCCGTTTTTCAGACTGGTTCTTCTTCTGGACTTGGTTCTTGTTGAAGGACGTAGTTCCTATCTTCTTAAATACCCTCTGAACAAACCATGTACTCCTTCCAACAGGCAAATATTTGATAGGATATACACGCTCCGGGAAGTTTCCCTTTTGGTCTCCTTTTCCCAAATACGCCAGACCACCCGTTCACAGTAGCTCATTTTTCGTCACTTTTTCGCTCATTTTTTTTGTGTATTCTGCCCAATTCGGCACGTAGGAGTCTGCATTTTGGGCTTTGGGGCCTTTTTACATCTCTGAATTGAAAAGTGAAAAAAACAGACAAAAAACTACGGGAATATCAAAAAGGAGAGAAAAAGGAACACAAAAAGGAAGCAAAAAGGGCTACTGTGAACAACCCTATTACCTCTCAGTTCGTGTCCGCACCATAACGCCCCCGCCCTTTACCATTCAATTTTGGAGTTGGCCTTCCCGCGAGCGCGCCGCCTTTCCGCTCCTCACATTTATCTCATCGCTAACCTTTTACTTCTAGTTCGCGCTCGTACTCCGCCCAAGACGTAAAACTTTTATTCTCAATTTCTGACTCCTTTCACACACACCCAGATCTCCGATTTTCCCTGCCTGCGGCGCACTGCGAACCTAGGTTCGGATCAAGCCGCCTTCCCAAATCACATGATATGCACGTGCTTCGCAGGGCATTTTGAGAAGGGGCTTGTACCAAGATGTCGAAAAAGGGCAATGTGTTTGTCGCGCTCTATCTCCCGCAATACCGCGTCAATTCTCTCGATTATTTGAGACATATTGTAGCAGACAAGCGCGAAAATGATCTCCCCGACTCAGATTCTCTTTTAACTCAATAGTCATCTCACCGAAGACACGGCAGTCGAGCTCTCAGTCGCGTATGACCGCATTATGTTACCATGAATAAAAATGTCTAGAGTTGAGGGAAAGGAATTCTGAAGAGATACTATTGTTCGGGGTCTAATCGCGATGCTCTAGAAGCCTTATCCCGTCTGAATACTTGGCAAACTGCGCTTTCGGAGTGAGTCGCGGAATGGTCACATTTGGGATGATTTGTCATCACCGCGTCGCGTCCTCTTTGCTTCACCTCTACTTCCACACATCTCCCCCTGGGATCTCCGCACTCCGAAATGTCGGGTAGACCTCCTAACACGCCCCGGTCACCTCAGACCCCGCGCCGTCGGCCATTTTCGCCCGTTGCACTGCGCTCGCCTGGCACTCCCCGAAAACGCATACCGCCGCGCTCGACACGTCTTCAGGGCATCAAACCATGGAAATTCACCGTGGAAGAGACACAGAAGATGGTCATTGAAAAGCTGCAGCTGTCTTACACTCCGGACGACTGGCAAATCCATCTTATTATTCGCATTCTGCGCGGCTTCGACTCCATCTTCCTCGCCGGGACAGGCTACGGGAAAAGCCTCATTTTGAGGCGGTTGCTGCTCTAGGAGGGAGGAGAAGGCCACGGTCATTGTATGCCCTCTAAAAGCGTTGGAGGTGGACCAGGTACGCACATTGGCTGGGCATTTGAAGTCATACTGAAAATTTGTTTCCGTCCTCTTTCAGGTCAAGCAGGCCACTGAAAAGGGCCTCAATGCGATTCTATCAACGAAGATAATACCAGCGACGCCGCCGTGTGGAGGCAGGCGGAACACAGTGCCCAGCTCATCTACATTTTTTGTTTGGGCCGGAATGCAAACGGCCACTGGCCGCTGAAAAATGGGATAAGGCAAAGGGATTTGGACATTTAAATTCATTCTGAGTCGCTACATATCTAAGTTGGTATCCAATGAACAAGTTGTCCGTTTATTTCGTAGCAATCGGGGTAGAAGTGAGAGAGAATTTGCTTCCAAACACAATGCCTTGTTTTCGGCAGTTTGATACAAGCCTCTCTCTGAGAATGTCCGGCTTGCCGGACCGGAGAGTGGCTTGTTCCGAACCTACTGCGAACCTCCGCCCCAGTGTTGCACACCTCGTGACCTCCGGTGCTCCAATCTCGATTGATTTCAACGCAGTCCCAACTGGATTTTTTTCTCGGCCTGCGGCGCCTCATAACCATGTCGAGAGTGTCGGTTTATGCCCTCTGGTTTTCTGATTTTCTGCCTGCCGCGCGAGAGGTGAGTCCTTCAAATTCTGCTTCTTTTAAACCCTTCTCATGCAGTTCTTCAGACGCAATCTCCCGCGACTTGGGGCGTTGAAAATCCAAATTTTCGCTCAGGGACGCGAGGCAATCTGCATGCTAACCTGCCGCACGACCTTGATTGGATGCGGGAAGGGTTCCAGGTGTGCAAGTACATTTTTTCCCTTTCTAACAGTTCCTCTTTTTTCTTCTATCAAGTCAACTTGATCGGGCGCAAGGCCAATGTCAAGATATTTTTCTTGCGCTGCGCTGCGCGGAAGTGTCTTGGTGCGAGGTCATATTTGTTCTAATTGCAGAATCAGCCCAGCAGTCCAAGGCAAGGCGACGGAGTCGCGAGTTGTTGGACTTTTGGTTCAATCTCCATGCTCGCACGCCCCAAAACCAATTAAATTAGCACTGACTCTGTGGGATTACTATTGTACCCTTAGAGTAGCGGGAAACCCCCCTCTCGAATACCTAAAGCCCTGCTTTTTTCTCGTGATCAGGCGTGCTCTATTTACCTCTCGAGGTCCGTGCACGCAGTCTGAAGTATATAGTTGCGCTGTCCTGGCTTCCGGGCAGGAGACTTGGCGGAGGGCGACCATGGGGAGGGCGAGCTATCAAGGGAATATTTAATAAACAAGAAA